>JBBMKA010000001.1:8062043-8096816 GCA_037833695.1 Sechiopsis laciniata
AAGTTCGGCTGAAAATGCTGTGTACGGCCTTGAGAAATTTTCAGTTGATCCATTGATAAATGATGATTTACAGCAGACGATGAACATTGAAGATTTCGTATGTTATCAGTATGATCTTCAGTATCACCCATTTCACCTCAAATACTAGAAGAAGAAAAAAAAAAACCTAAATCCCCACTTCAGAGCTACTCAAATTGAATTCTAAGCATGAACCCAAACAATCGCCCATTCAATCTGCCAAACATCAAAACAAAGAAAATTTCACAAACTAAACCTAAACAACCAATGAAACAATTTAAACAGTAACGATTCTTCATTGACGATAATGAACATTTCGTGGCTGCGTGAGTAATACCTCATAGCAAGTAGGAACTCAAGAACGGCGCGAAGTTTAAACGAACTGCAAAGCTTCATTCTCCGCCATTTCTAGAAGAAGCATTTTCCGGTCAAAAACCGGCGGCAACGAATTTTCCGGCGGGAATCCCGAGAACACGCCGGCGATTTCTCTCTCTCTCTAAAATTTCTATCACCAAGACAGACTCCTGGTCCACCGATTTTCACGACGCGTACGCGTGAATTTAATAAAAATTCGCATTTCAAACGAATTTGCATTTGTCTTACATTTCAATTTCATTCCGACCTCATTTCGGCCTTTTTTTTAATCTTTTCACTTAAATTATAAAATTACTTGTCGGGATAAGGTAAGAAATAAAAAAAAAAACAATTTCTTAAAACGTAAAGAAAATAAATTAATATGAAAATCTGCAGGAAGCTAATTCTAGTATTTTTATTTTAATTATATCAATATTTTAATCCAGTAATGCCGTATCAAAAAATATATCAACTTCTTAAAAATTTATATATAATAAAATATTTCATCTTTCATTCTTTTTAATCAATTGCACTCTATTTGTTTTAATCGGTTTAATTTACTTAAAGCCATTAATTTCATTTAATTTATAACATAAAATAAGTCATCATTTTTGTGAGTTTTAACTTAATCGAATCAGTGTTTTATATTAAATTTTTTTTTTCTAAAAATTTTTCATCATAGAATAAGTTACTATTTAGGAAAAAAAATAAGTTAATATTTCTTCGGTGAACCAAAAATATGGAAAATATTCTCGTTTTTAACTTATACGATGGAAATTTACCTTACCCTGACAATTTTGTCCAATTATTGCAATTTTACATTTTGTTAGATTTTAGTGTTTAGAAAAACATTTGGTTAGGTTTTAGTTACATTTATCTACTTATTTTAATTATTAAAAAAAAAAATATGATTCTCTCACTCCTATACCTTACTATACTAAAAAAAAAAAAAAAAATTTAAAAACAATTCTTCAAAAGTAGTGAATTGCAACAACAACAAAAAGTGCTCTTATAACTTATTTAGTTTGCATCGTGTACCTAAAATTATTAGACAATATTTTGTAAAAATCAAAAGAATCAAATGAAAGTATGTATTTTTTTTGTTTAAATACATATCGGAGGAGGGGGGAAAAATATCCATTATCAAGATCGAACCTGTAATGCTGATGTTGAACTGATTTACAACCAAACAATAAAATCATTGCATCATTAACCTATTCGGTATGAAACTATGTACTAAAACAACTTACAAGGTTATGTCAAAATGTGTCTAACTTCTCTTTTTTTTCTAAAAAATAAAATAGTGTATTGTTGAACGATAATTAACCTTTATTGAAGAACATTAGACTAAGTAGACATTGAGATAGACTAAGTAGACATTGAGATTTGATGGTACAAACATAATTATTATTCCATTATTCTCCTCTCGAGATTTATAGTAGTTGATAAATCTTTTAAACCTAATAAATCATTATACAAAGATAATCATATAATATGTTATAGTCAACAAGAGCATAACTTAAAAAACATAATATATGAATTAATAATCAAGAGATTATGATCCATTTAAATCATCTACCTTCAAATGTTCGTTATATAAAAAAATATAATATGTTGTATTATAATTTATAAGTTCAAATTTAAAATCAAATGATAATAAGAGGAAAAGTTCATTCATCTTATTAAAAAAGTGAAGTCTCTTCATTTTTCGACATTTGATCACCAACATCCCTCTTCAAGAAGATGAATTTTGGGTTTAGGATTTTTGGTCGGTTTTATGAGTTCTAATAACATATTCGATAAACATAATATTTCATCTTAACACTAACTGATAACGAGATAAGTAAGCATATGCACTTTATAAGGTGGTGATGTCTCCTTATCCTTCTTAATGTAAGATTTCTCATCGTGTTAATAATAATACACTCATGCTCATTGAACATAGGCCATTGCATAAAACATCAATTAATGTTTTTTTTTCTAATTTAATAATATTTGAGACCGGGAGATTCAAACACATAATCATCTCTTAACAAACAAATTGTAAATTATTTTAAAAATCAATAATTTACTCTCTCATCTTACCAAATCGTTCAACTAAAAAAGTAACTAATAATAATTAAATACATGTGATTGGTGTCAATATGAACATGTATAACTTAGTTGTGATAATTATTTAAAAATAAATAAAAGTAAAATGGGAATTGTGATATTTTTGTTTATTGATCGGTATATACACGTTAGTGTTTGTTAGAGCTAACTTAATATATATTGTGTCTCCACCACCCAACATAAGCACGTAAGCAAATTACATACATTGATTAAATATCAAATATGATTTGTTATATAGATTTTATTCTTTTAGATCATATAATTTTTTCAATTGTCGCGCTGAATTTTACCTAGCAAAGAGACAAAAAAGATTGAGCCGAACATATGAAGCTTTAATTTCTTTTTTTTTAAGTTCTAACAACCATGAAGATTCAAGCATTTAATCTTGAAAATTTCTGCTTTTAACTCGAATATTTTACTTTATCCCTACAAAAAAAATTTCAAGAAATCTCGACCTTAATCCCTATAAATTTTGACGAAGAATTTTATTGGAACATGAATTAAAATAAGTTACGAACACATAAACATCTCTAAATATATTTTCACGAACTTTCTTAAATAAGATCATTAATGAGTCTTTCAAACTATAACTCAACAAAAAAGAGTCGATTACTAATTAGGAAACCTCTTTGGAGTTGTGAAAGAATTTTGAAAGAATCTCATTCATAGAGATTATCCTACTTCTCCTAGAAGTTTTGTTTTTTTTTTTTATTTTAGAAAATCTACTTCTCTTGGAAGTAGAAGGCTATTATTTAATTCATATAATTAGACATTTTAATATAAAATAGATTAACTAATGAATTATCAATATATACACTATATTAATAATAACTTTCATCAATATTTGGCCAATAAAAATTATTAATTAATGCATCTCATATTTTTATAATCTAATTAAATACTAATAATTAATATATTCAATATATTAATTAAATTCTAGTTTTATGTATCCAACACATGAAATTTAATTCCCTCAATTTTACATATTTAATATCCTAAATTATTAATTTGAACACTTTATATTAATCTCTCTCATTTTATCTACTTATACCGTTCTGATAAACTAACTAAGAGATTTTATGACCTACGGATGGTAAGTTTTAGAAATTTAAGATTAATTTGATTTAACTCTTTAACTAGATATAATCTTTCATTCGTTAATTACAAACTTATTCCACTAAGGTCATGTTTGGTTCAGTGATTGGATTGAGGTTGGTTTGGAATCCAAATCCGAACCCGTGTTTGGTTCACCGTATTTAAACATAATTTTGGAATTGATTCCAAAACCATCTATTTTTCAATGTCATTTCAACTCTTCACTTGGTTTTGGTGTGAGTTTCAAAATATAATAAATTCATGTCATCTTCCTTCATTTTTGTCATTATTATTTTTCTCTCAACCTTTTTTTCATGTCATTCCACTCCAAATATGAATTTTTATTCATTTTAACATTAACAATTTTACCTCCTAAGTAAGCATGTGTTTTTTTTAATCTAAATTGTTTGTTCTTGTTTAATTTAGGACTTTTATATGCTAATAAATTTTCTTATAACTTGTCTATTTTTATTATATAATTATAAGTCGTTTTACTATTGTTGACAACAAAGTGCTCAACTACAATTGTTGTCATTCATATTACTTGTCTTGAAGAAAATTACTTATATTTCTAATTACTTATTTAATTGTGTCATTCTATCTTGCTATCACATGGTTTATTGTTTAAAAATAATTTTGGTATACATCATTTGTAACATGATGATAAAACATTTTTTAAATAGCATCAAAGATTACTAAAAAAATTAAATAATAGGGAAAGAAGATGACTAGCATTTTTAATTAGTTATTTCATTATATTTTTTATGCACTATTTGTTTTCAACTATTTTAATGAATTTGTTTGAAAATATGTTCATTCAAATGTAAATTTTTATTAACTAATCAATAATAATAATTATTATTAAAATCACAATTATAAACTTAAAAAATATATATTTATTATTATTGTAAACTTCAAAAATAATATTTATTATTGTTACTATTATTATCAATATTATGTGTGGACTCAGTAATTATATCAATATTATTAATTTATAATAATAATAATGAATAAAAGAATGTCATAAATTTTTTGTTATTATTATTTATAATAATTTTTTAGGATTGAGGAACAATACAACGAACCAAACACAATATTTTATTTCGGAGCATGAATCCAGCGAACCAAATGCCGTAATACATGATTTCAGGGAATTGTATTCCGATGCTACATTCCGGAGAATCTCGATTCCAACCAGCAAACCAAACATGGCCTTAAAGTATAAGTTGCATCTTCACGCACTTAAAACAATTATTCATGGTTATAATCCGTGCAAATTTATCTTTCATGAGTGTTCATGATTACAGTTCGATCTAATATTCGTTAAACTCCTATAATTAACATATTTTTCTTAAGTGTCTCTAATTAATCTAATGAATAAGTAGTTTATGATTCAACGAATAAATAAGTAATCCTATGTGCCAACGAGAGACGGGTACCCATTGTTCGAGCTTTAAAATCAATACTTAAGAGGAACAATTCATCTATTTTCTCATAATGGGAAGTAGTGAATTACGTCTTGTGAAATCACATTCGCAGCTTCTTGCTTGTTCACCCATGCATATCAAATAAAGTTTTTTTTAGGTAAGAGTTCGTAATTCAAATCAATTTTACATATATGGTTATTCTAGTAAAATATCGCTCTCGATCTATAACGAACGTAGTGAGATCAATCTTTTCTGTTTCAATGTTATTTAAACTTTTTGCGTAAAATACTCTGACTCATATGTCTTTACTTGATAGGTTTGAATCAAGTTATTTACCACACTTGTAAAGTGAATCCTATCAACAGTGTTACTAGAATGAAACACTAGTCATGTTCATATACTACACACTAATTTAAAGATCGATCGAGATCCCGAGAACATTTTCTTTTGAATGCCAGTTTCCTAATTATTCCATTGTTTAATTTGTGACAGAATTGTTGGGATATTTCGTGGAATATATTAATGTACTTTAAAAAAAAAAAAAAAAAAAAAAAAACAATCTCATTGTTTTGATTTTTGATTTTTTTTTAACTTTTTTTAGAACTTGCTCAAAATGGTTATATGATTCAGAATCTGAGAAGGGGAGATGAAACGTAATGGGATAGGGAGATGTTGGCAACTATGAACTTTAATAATTCTCAAAAGAAAAAAATCAATAGAAAATGCATTTTCAGCTAACCTTCTGCTTTGATGACGTTCAAAATAATAGTAATTATAATAATTTCATAGTCATTTGATTTTTATTTTTATATAAAAATTAAACCTCTAAATTAAATAATTTTCATATTTATTTTTCTCACGACCTCTTGATTTATGAGTGTTTATTAATGTCTTCGAGATACTCTTCTTTTTATAACTTAAAATTAGTCCATATTATAAATTAAAAAGTTATTAAAATTGATTCACTATTGATAATAATTTTAGTACAAAAAAAGCACCATATAAATAAATTTCAAAATTTAAAAGAAAAAGTTATTGGAAAGTAATTTTTAAAAGAAAAGTTAATGACACGTGAAATGAAATTGAATCTTTTGAAATATATAGATAAAAATAAAATAATTTTTAAATTTTTTTGAAAATATATGGATAAAAATAAAATAATGATATTAAAATCAATGCATAATAAATTTCAATCTTTTCGATCTTTATGATCTAACTTGTACCTGTGATGTTCAATTAGATTATCACTACACAATGAAATCAACAAGTTACCAATTATTTTGGTTAAATTTTGAATCTTTATATCCTACGCGATTAATAAAAATTAAATATAAAAAAACCTTGCTTAAATGATTTAACACAAACAATGTATACAAATATCATTATAATACAAATAAGAGCGATTAACAATTTAGAAAAAATTATACTTCAGTAATTAAAAGGATGAAATATTTATCCAACCACTAGTAAGAATATAGATTTAATGGTCAAAATGACTTATACTCCAATGACATTTTATACTACCTAATAACAAAAACGTTACATATTGGAAACTTCTATCTCAATAACATTTTTTGTTTGTTTTCTTGAATAACTTGGCATCAATTTGGAAGTTAACGGTGCATTTAGAGGAGGAGCTAGTGGATAAAAGATATTTTTACAAAGGTCTTTACAAGTTATTCCCTTGAAAAATGTCTAGTATCTTTATGAGATCGATCTTTTTTCCAGCTACTTTGGAGTCGTATACCTCAGTGGAACTTATGAAAAACGAATTACTCCACAAGTCTTTTCAAAATTCAACCCTAGAAGTGTTGAAGATAGCTTTTGAATTTCTTTTCTTTAAGTTTTGTTACTTCTTGTTTGTTGAGATTATTGTACGATGAGCTTCTCTCTTTGATTTCCATTATCCTAAGTTTTTTTTTTCTGTTCGGTCCCGATCTGGATTGTGGGTCGTGTCCAATTTAGTTTTTAAGGTTGTTTTTTATATTGTTGATTTGTTTGTTTAATGAAATTTTGTTTGATTAAAAAAAAACAAAATAAAAACTAAAAAACTAAGAGGAAAAAAAATATGGATTCAATAATACATTATTATATAATTAAAAAATTAAAAAACTACCATTTAAATCACCACCTCAAATATCTTTGAATTAAAAGAAGAAGAAAAATCGACCAACTGACCAACCATGTGAGCGGTTAAATGCTAATCAAAACTTGTTTAGTTGAAAAAGAATAGAGAACTTTCTTCTTCGGAATCTTATTTTAAATTGGTCTCATATTTTAAAATTAGATTTTTTTAATTTTAAATATTTGTTTAGTATATTTTTTTTTATACAACACTATTGGAAAAAGAGATTCGAACCTGTAACTTCATGGTTATTAGATTAATGTATTTTACCTTTAATATTAGTACTCAATTTTTAATATTTGAGATAATAAAATTATTATTTGTCTAATATGATATTGACTAAAATGATATTTAAAAAATTAAAAGTAGTGAAATGCCCAAATTAAAAATGTTTAATTTTGAAGAAGTAGAAGATGAAACCAAAATTAGAAATCAATATTTTTTATTATTTTTTTTGAAAAAAAGGTAAATTTTCAAAGAATTTATTTGTTTTAGAAAAAGAAGATTCCTTCTAGCAAAGAGTACGCGATGCTTACAACGTGGCAAGCATTTCACCGTCGATTCTACTATCTCGTGGGTCCGAACCTGGTGGGCAATAAGGGCACGTGTTGATAGGTGACTAGTACACGTGGCGATCTATAAGCGGCCAAGAGAAAAGAACTTAATCTTCTTTTTTCTGTTCTTTTTATTTTATTAAAAAGGAAAAAAGGAAGAAGAGAAAAAAAGTGCTTATCCACTCTCAATGAAGTCATTATCTTAACATTCATTAAAAGCAAATGGACCATACAATAATAATGAGGGTCCACTAATGTTTGACAATGAATGTCCCTTTTTGTCATTTTCTCATGATACACTAAATAAACTTAATATTTAAAAAATATCAGTAGTACTTCAAATATCAACATCCAATTAATTTGAAAGATTCAATTTCAAAATTCATGTCCTCATATAAACTTGGATGAAAATTTGATAGTTTATAGAAAAAAAATTGTTATTAAATTAAGGGGCTTAATGATTAAGATAACTTTTTTTTTGGTGAAGAATCATACATTTGACATTTTTTAAATGTTAGGAGAGAAATTAGGATTTAATCATATTGTCTTAAAATAAAATATAAACTAAAATGATAAAAGTTTAAATGTTGAAACAGTTCTAAAGAAACTTTATAAGCTTTATATAATTTTTAATATCCAATTTCTAGCTCGAAGACAAAGACAGTTGAATCCTTATTAGAAAGAAAATGAACATGAAAAATTTAGGTTGATCCATCTTTTATACCTCTAACTTAATTATCGAAATCTGTGAGAAAAGTATTGAGGATTACACATTAATAAAGTGATGATATTTTTAAACTTTTATAAGATAGGTATAATTAATTTTGAGATGAATGTTCACCATATTTAATATTTATTAGAATTTATAAAGTCCAAATAAGTATTCTATCGAATAAAAATGATGAAAAAGAAATGCTTGTTCAGAAAAAAATCCAAATTTTTGTTAATGCCAAATATTCTTTTGATGTTATAGTCCCAAAACAAAGTTAAAATTTAATTTACATAGCTTACAAGAGCAATAGCTCATAAGTATTAATGTAATAAAAATGTTTTGGGTTTGAGTCTCCCTACCCTCAATTATTGTAAACATTTTTTAAGACGTTTTTAGAAGGTGTTATGATTGTTTACACGAATAGAGCAGGGTCAGAGTTAAAAGAGATTGACAATAACAATAAAATTAAAAAGAAGAAGAGAAAGATCGACACAATGATTTTACGTGAAAACCCCTAAACAAATTAGGGTAAAAACCACGGGCAATGATAGAATAACTTTATTATAAAAATAGAAGTTACAACTTTCTCTCTTATAAACTATAACAACTTTCATTACAAAGAGAAACACTCTATTTTTGTCTCACAACCCCACTTACTTTAGATGTGGGATGTCTTGGATGATTTTGAGAAGGTTTGCCAACTAATGGTATCACCTATTTATACTACTCATAAACTTGGGTTCCAAGTATCATTCAATGGTTCACATTATTCCTTGGTGTCCAAGTAAATCATGTGGTTATGATTTTGCCACAACTTCACATTGGATAAGTATGAGTTGATATTTCTAGCTTGACAAAATAAGTTCTAGAATTTCCTTGACCATCTAAAATAAATGGGTGGATTGTAGAGTTTGGTTTTGATCTTCTTTGGGTCTAAATTCATTTTTGGGCCATAATACTTAACATGTTTGTAATCGTCAATAAATTAAGAAAATTACAGTTTTTTTAGAATAATAAATAAATGTCAGGTAGTTATCTCTGTGTTAATACATTGATATTTTATATTTAGTTAGTTATCCATATATTATTAAAGTAATGTTTTATATTTTGTTGAGTGCATGAGTTAAGTAGTTTATTGAATGGAAATATTCAAGAATAATTTAATATAACTCTTTTAAAATCGACAATTTAATTTTTATCCTATCTCCAATTTAACACGTATCATCAACAAAATTATACTTAATTTACTAGTAATTATGAATATTTTGATTATTTATGAGATTTTACCAAATTATAGAAATTAAACATTTTTTATAAATCATGAGATCAAATGTGATTTTAAGAACATTTAAAACAGTTTAACAACATTTTTTAAGTCGTTTTTAGAAGGTTGATTAATACTCACTTTATGGAAGTTAATAATTTTTATTTTGAGAAGTTGTCAAAAGATTCAAACGAAAGAGAGAAACGAAGGAAGAAAAGAAACAAAGAAGAAATTTGTTGAATGTAAAGGGAGAAAATTAGCGGCAATCATGGCAATGACTAGGGAAAAAGTGTCAAATTGTGGGACAATTCTATCATTTTTTTTTTTTTAATTATTTATTTTTTTATTCACTATTGATCCACGGAGGAATTTAGGGGAATTCCGTAGCTTCCAAACTTGCATTTTTTTTATCTCCCTTTTTTTTACAAAAAATTTAATTAAATCTGTTTTTAACAAAAATTGACGATGAAACCAACTTATGAATTAAAAAAAAAAAAAAAAAAACAATGACCCAACTTCGACATTTTTTTTAGGTCGGCTAATTGAGGTTAAATCAGTTTTTTTTTTTTTTTATTTATTTTATTTTAATATAACTTTATGGATTAAATAATTTTCCACGAATCTTACCATAAAAATAGAAAATATTATTTTAATTGAATTACCAAACATTTGCTATG
Organism: Sechiopsis laciniata; assembly: GCA_037833695.1. Taxonomy (NCBI): domain Eukaryota; kingdom Viridiplantae; phylum Streptophyta; class Magnoliopsida; order Cucurbitales; family Cucurbitaceae; genus Sechiopsis; species Sechiopsis laciniata. Next base: position 8,072,382 of record JBBMKA010000001.1, read on the forward strand.
ATGGTAGAAATTTTCTATTACAATAAATTTACTTTGGAATATTAATGGTGAAATATAAGAAATTACACAAAAATATAGTTATATTTGATCGTCAGTTGGTTCAAAAGCTTTTTTAAAAAAATTATTAATCAATTGATCGATTTTCGAAATATTTATGAACATTCCTAGGCACTCCAATGCCAGTGTTTGGGTAGTTTACGTGCCCTTCAATTTTTTTAATGAAATATATTTAGAGGTAAAAAAATCTTAGTGATTAACATAAATTAAATCTATCTTCTTCTTTTTTTTCTTTTTTTTTTTCTTAAATCTATTTTTTAATTCGATTAAAAGTAACAAAAATTGACCTGTAATTTCTTCTTTAGTCAACCAACAGTTAAATGAGTCTTAACACTAATTTGAACATTTTTCCAAATATTGAAGGCTAAAAGTGCCATTTAAAATCCATGTACTAAAGATATATATATATATATTTTTTAAAAGTCCATGTACTAAATACAAACTTATTTTCCAAAACTCATGGTGTAATATTATTTTATTTCCCTCAAGATTATTTTATTTTCTTAATTGTGTGAGTGTTTGAAACTAAACTTAAAATAAAAGGGTGTAGACACGGAACGATAACAATTCAGTTTTTATTTTTCATTTTTGAAAACAGTTTTCATATTCTAATGTCTATTTTTATGTGTTTAAAAAAAAATAAAGTTAAAATGAAAACCTGTTTAATAAAGTTAAAATAAAAAAATAAAGTCAAAAAGCCCCAAAAGAAAAGGAACCCACCATGTTCTGATTTTTTGTGGGCTAAGTGGTTGCAAACAAGCTAGACTAAATATTGGGTCTACATCTTGGATAATCGAACCAGACAATTTACAACACAATTAATTTTTTTAACATCTAAATATTGTAGGGTTAGATAGTATATCTCATTACATTAGTCGAAATTAGAAATAATATAAGAGTATATAGATAATTGAAGATTATGATTATAACTATTAGGATGGAATTGACAGTGATATGATATGCAAAAATATTGTGGGGTTTCATTTAAGACTTGAGAATTAAATGACAGGATCCAAACTAGAACAAGGCCATTATATTGAAATATGAAAATAAAAATACAAGATAAGTCAAGTTGTTGATAACAACTTAAAACCTTCCTTCTCTACAAAAATCCTCTCCCGAGTCTTAAATGAAGTCACCAAGTATTTGAATACCATACCAAAAAAAGAAGACATAGCTTGGAAATTCGAGGATTTATAACACTATCGAAAGAGAACAGATTTGTGCACTAAATTATATAAGAGTCGCAACTTACTTTTAACATCAAGGGATAATGATCTTCGCTCATTCTAGTCTACAACAAATCCTTCGGGCTCTGAAGACAATAAACAAATAAACGAAGTCCATAATAATTTCATTAGAGCTTTGAACACAAGACAGAGAACAATAAGCTAAACAAATAACAGTTTAAGACATTATTCACTCAGCCAATCAAATTCAGCTTAAAAATTCGTAAAATTCTTGCCCCATCAAATTCCAAGTCTTGAAAATAAAAATTACATAAGCATTTTCGTTGCCATTCAATTCCCAAAGGCAGTAAAATTGACAATAAAACAGGTCATAGGACGAATCATATGAGTAATACCAAGTCTTTAAACATAAGTAATAAATGTTCAAAATAAAAAGAGAAATCGTATCGCAACGAAACAACAAAGGAAACATCTCAATCTCCTCCATTAACAAAAAACGAACAAAAAAACCTAACACCTGAAAGAAAAAATGAAGTAACTGTATGGACCAAAGAAGAATGAAGACAGAATCCATAAAAAACGAATATGCATGAAATAGTGACAAAAGGCTACAACTAATTGACCAAACCAACATGCCACCAACCTTTCGACAATAGATTCAGAAACCTAATTTTATGGTCTTTATTTTATATCTTACGATGGTTGCGGTTAACCTTACATGGTTATTGGACTAAAAAGATTAAAAAAAAATGTAGGAGACTCCATTGCATGTATACATTTAAAATCATTTATAGTGTTGTAAGCTAAAGAGAATAGTAATATTTGATTTCGTGTTGTGTATTGAAGATTATTTACATGAGCAATATATAAGCACATTGTTCACTTATAAATTTAGTTTGAGTTCAACAATAATTGTTGAGGTAGAGATATTTTTCATGAAACTATTAAACTGAAGATAAAAATAGGAGCAATTTAGGTCATACCACTAACTCACATTTTTAATAAATTAAAAAAAAAAGTAGAAGAGAAGTTAAGCTAGACATTTAAAATTTGAAAAATAATTACAAATTTAGCTAAAATTTAAAATATTCTCAATATTTTTAAATTTATAAATTCCGAAAGTACCCCCATAGGAAATTCCAATTTTGAGTTTAAATTTCATTACCTATTTGCTAGATTTCAGCCAAAAAATATTGCCATGCCCGACGAAACGCACCGACCGGCGGGGTTCTTAGCATCCACATTCGCATTTCCCGAAGAATTTCTCTCCATCACGCCTCGGACCTTTCAAAATGACGATTCTCAGTCCCTTTCTTCTGTTAAACTTCCCCAATTTCGTCTCTCCGCTCCGCTAATCTTCTTCCCTTCGGCGTTGGTTTCATTTCAGACGTACGAAACGCGAAATTCAATCTCATTCGACCTGATTCCGTCTGTATTCTCATCGGAATGGATCTTGGAATTGTTTGGCTTCTCAGAGCTGCTTGGATTGCAGGAATATTGCCTATACTTGTGGCTTTCTTGCCGTTCTCTAGGCTGAATTGGTTTCGTCGAATTCTGTTGGCGTTTGCTAAGAGAGGCAAGATCTTGCAGTCGTCTTCTAAGGTAACTGGTCGATTTTCGATGTTTTTGTTATTTTTTTTGAATTTCCTGAGCATTTCTGGTTATAATCTGTTTGGCGGTGGAGAAAATTGAATTGCGGTGCCGGTGTGGACTGTTGCAGCGGTTTTGAATTATTAGTTAGTTTCTTGGTTTTGGATGGAGAAGAAATCTATGTATTTTGCTTTTCTGTTTGTTTAATAATCACTGTGAGTTTTATTCGAAAAAGAGGATTGAAAATTTGAAATATGGAAGGGGATTCAATCTGCACCGTGATTAGATCAAACAGTTTGGGCACTTTTCAATTATTTTGGCATAAGATTTCATTGATAAAATTACTCATTACAAAGGCAGTTGATCGGATCACAACTGCTTGAATAAAATAAATACTAATTTGATCAAATAACACAATTAACAGGCAATGTTTCAAGCATTGAACAGATTAATACGCAAGTATACGCAGTCAATCGTATTCAAAGTGATAAGATAAAAGTCATTCTCCACAGGGACTGGTTTAACTCTAAATAAGTGTTATATAAAAAGTCGAGTGCAGAAAAGTAAATGAAATGTTGGTGGTTGATTATACTAACTAATTGACTAAAAACTATATAACTACATTAATGAAACGAATGCTGTAAACACTAGAAAAATAAACAGTAACACATGCAATGCTTGAAGCTTCACAGAATCGAATAGCAAACTGTCACAATGCTGTAAACATTCGATATGAAGATACTAAAATAGAAACGCAGAAAACAGAAGAAATACTTCAATAACAGAATAGGTTCGGGTTAAGGGTTTTTCGAGTGTTGTTAACATGCATCATGGGTAAGTTAATGGTGAGAAGCGAACTCCACACAACACGTGATCAAATGCTCTTTTCCAAGATGTGTATCTATGTTCGAAGCTATAAACAATGAAATGTGCACTAGCGAGACAACTATTCCTAGCCTTCCTCTTTAACATGTAAGAGTTCTTAACATGAAACTAATGGACATGAGTAGTAGATCTCTAATCGCCCTCTCTTCCAAGATGAAGTGAAAAGAAAACATGAATGGATGGCTAGTCGAAACATGCTCTTAATTAAAACACCTACCACGTCTTAGCTCAACATCCCCTGCTTACCCAAGATACATGCATTACACACTCTTCCCTTAACCTTCATCTATATGCGTTTAGCTCATGCTTATAATGAAAAGAATAGAAATAAAGTATAATACTGAGAGCATTCCATAACAGAGTAATCAGACAAAACAGAATGCTATTAACAATGAAAGAAAACTACCAAAAAAGTATGTATTAAGCGATGAAAGCAAATCTTACAAAATTAAAGCTATTGCAACTGAAAATAAAGAGAAAAAGGGAATAAGAAAGCTTAGGAAAGTCTCCAAAGAATGCCAAAATGGTCTCCAACGGTGCTCCTCCAAGCTCCTTGTGAAAGTCCACTACTCTATTACAATAAAACTAGCTAACTTTAAGAAACAACTAAAGAAAACTAGAAGAAAAATGGTAAGAAAGGTGCTGGAATTTTTTAGAAGAGAAAAGAAGGAGATGGCCAAAAGAAGGCTGAAAAATCAGGCTCAAAGAGGCTAGGGTTTCATGTTTTTCATCACCCATTTAAAGGTTTAGGTCATATATGATCGAGGGTCAAGATTAAAAGATGAAAAACACATGTTTTCCCATCAAAATATGTCATTTTGACACGTGTCCGAGGGGACAAACGCGTCTGCTGCCCCTACTTCATTTGACATCTGCGCAGGAATTCTACTTTTTGTAGAAAAACTGTTATTCCCGGTCGGCCGAATGCTGCAGACATCGCACTGCTTCCGAATGGCTTATCCTTTCTTTCATCCGATTCTTCTGATTGAGGCATGAGTCCAATGCTTCCAGCATTTCCAAACCTTGCAATGATAAAAAGTACTTAGTGAGAATGAAGATTCTTGGAAATGCTATCGCGAATGCTGCAGACATTACCTTTTTGGCACAAAAACTCTAAATTTTCTTAACTTTCTAATCCTTGCCTCTTATCCTACAAGCATTGTATTTTAAGACTAATTCCCTATCTTAAGGTGATTCTATGCATCAAAATAAGATAATAATGCATGATTCTTCATTGAAAACACCCTAATGGTGGATTAAATAACTCTCTATTTGAGAGTTATCAGCAGTTAATACTTTACAAAGTTTTAATTGTCATTAGCATTTAATTTTGATTCTAATTATGCTGTTAATACCGATATTTGGATGTTTACTTTACATGCTGATTTGATAAATAAGTATTGATTTGTGATGTAATGAGTGTGAAGGTAGTAGGTCGGTAAGACGGGGAAGGGTATATACCAAAAATTTGATGGTGCTTTAAACTACTACTTTGCTGCAACTCAATTGGTTAAGACATATATCATGAGGTTTTGGATGGGCTTTCTAATCTCTCTCTAAACTTACTCTCTCAAAAACACCAACCTAGTAACGCCTCTTCCCCCTCTGCTACCACCCCTCACTGGTGTCAGTGGAGGATCCTAGACACAACCATCCCACTAGAGACGGTGCCCCCTCTTCATCCACCTTCCATCCTTGTCGGAAATGAAACCTTTTTCACTTCACCTTAACGCAATTGTTTCTCATCAGATTTGTCACTTTTAGAAATTTTCGGCGACTCACGACAGTGTTTCGACAAATAATCTTTGGACGAGGCTTTCTCCATTGTCCAACATTCGTATTTCCAAAGACAAAGCCTACCAGATGACGGAGATTCCTTCAACGAGATTTCACCTCCCTTTCTCGGCATACGCTTATCTGAGTCGAAGCTTTCCCAGTGACATGTACCAATTGACGAAGCTTCATCAAAGCCTTAGAACATCAATGGCACACACCTCTGAGGAAATCAGAACGGCGGAGACTTTTTTCAAAACATGGTTGCCCTAGTTTTTAGACCAATTTGGTCCTTTGTGAATTAGACTAGTTCTTGTGAATCGGTTTCGGTTCACTTTGATTGGTCCACTCACTTTTTTTTAACCTATTATTATTATTTTATTTTAATTTTTATATTTATTTATTTTGGGTAACGTTATGGTTTGGAATCTGCTGCAACTTAATTAGTCAATATTCCTCGGCTCCGATGATGGCCAGATGTTTAACGCACGTGCATGCGGTGAAAACCATGTGAGTATTCGCTTTAGAGCTGCCTTCCTTGATGTTGGCGTGCTTGCAATGTTTTCGTTTGTGTATTTGATAGCCACTCCTCTTCATTGGTGTTGAGTGATTGTTGAGTGCTATTTCTAGGTGTGGGAGATTCGTGTTAATGCGCTACCAAGATGCACCTTTTTCCAACAAGTTTCTGCTTCCTTAACCCCTTCTCGACTTATGAATTGAATAGCTCAATTCATAGCTTGTGTGACTCGCCTTACTCTATCGTAGATTTCATCGGTGAAGGGTCGTGGGTCTTCTCCACTCAATCCACCATTTAGCGCCGAATTGGGATGAGACTTGATCCTCTTTCCTTTTCCTCTGTGCCAGTTCTTTCTCTTGGATGCGTAGCTTATTAGTGAGATAATCCCTCAAATATGCAAGCCCTCTACTTTTAGGACCTAAAGTTGAATGTTCAACTAGGAGATAAAGTTGGATGTTCAACTTCCTGAGAGTTCCGTTTTGTATTTACCGTATTATCTCATTGTAAAAAATGTTCAGAATATGACTCCGCGACACTTTCATCTTTTATCAATGAAAATGTTTTCGTTTCTTATCTCTCTATATAACATGAGGTTTTATTTCTCACCCCTATGGAACTCAAAAGGCAAAAATAAAAACTATTACATTACATCATGTTAAACCTTTTTTGATATCTATGAGTCTCTGAGACAACTTATGTCCATCTCGATTAATTTTACGGGACAAACGCATGACCCTACTGTATTTGGTTGTCGAGAAAACACACAGAAAATTAATTTTTAGGTAAATGACCACCATAGATTGAATCTATTCTCTCTTAATTTTTCAAAAATCTTTGATCACTTGGTCAATTTATAATAGTTGTTACATCTTGTTAAATTACTTCATGTGAGTATCTGACCTGGACTTGCTAGAACCAAAATCAAAAGTTCTAAGACACAAGTGAAATTTATTGAAGTAGGAAGATATAATTAACACAACCGTCCAAGCTATGGAATTATATTTATAATTTAATATTTCCTGAGTTTTTTGTGCTCTTATTTACCCATATTTTCCAATTTCAGAAATTCACTGTACCTCAGAAATTTTTCTGCCACTTCTATGTGTTGGCTGTTATCTGGACAACATTGTTACTTGGAACAACATGGATGTATGCATATGCATCAACCCCGGAAATCTCAAAGCCATTTGACTTCCCTGCCATTACCAGCCAGTTAACAGGAGGTTCAAGTTTGTTTTCATGGGATAAATCTCATTCTTCTCGGAAGGAACACAGATTTCTGGTCTGGAGGGCTGTTTTTATGCTTTTATTAATGGAAGTGCAAGTTTTGAGACGTTTTTATGAAACAATATACGTTTTCAACTATAGTCCATCGGCTCGGATGCATGTCTTTGGATATTTAACTGGCTTGTTGTAAGTAACCATTTTGAAGCTCTTTTAATCAGGTTTTATTGCAATATATATCCACTAGTTCTTTGATAACCAAATATAGTCGGATCAAACGATTATCTCGTGAGAATAGTCGAGGTACATATAAGCTGGCCGAATAATTTGAGCGTCATGGAACGACTTAATACTAAAATCAAGATAGGAAATCTAGTCGTTTTATCATGAATGTGAAGTATATTACACTGGTATTTTGGGCACTGTGGAAAGACTTGATACAAAATTACATTCTACATCTAAAATAGCCCAAAAGAATATATAGTTTTTGGTATGCTATCCCGATCTGGATTATCTTACCACAAAGAAAAAGAAGAATTTTCCCTTTCTGGCTGATCATGTACGAGGACGAGGAGGTTTGTAGCCATGTGCTCAAATATGTGGGGGTCTAAATTCTAATTTGTTTAAACTAGTTCTGGGTGAATTAAATTTTCTTTTTTCGATTAATTTGTGTTTATTTCGTTTTTACCTATGCAATGTAAAAATTTATTTTGCTGCATTTTGTGTCTGGGGTCTAAAGCTTTTCATAGATAAATACTGTTTGGTCTTTGTTTTTTGTTATAGTTAAATCCTTATGTCTGTATGTTTGGTATATTGATTTCAATTATTTTCTATGGTTAGTTTCTATGCAGCAGCTCCTCTATCACTTTGTAGCAATTGTATTCCAGAAGTATATCACTTTGCTGCAAATGTGCTAGCTCAGTTCATTGTGAAAGGCAAGGGCCAAATGCCAGAAGTTGAAGTTAGTATCTTGGATGCTGTGATTCCTCTAATAAATTTAGGGTGGCGTCAGTGGATTGGTGCAGCTTTATTCTTTTGGGGTTGGATTCATCAGCATCGTTGTCATCAGATTCTGGTATGATACACATCTTGTATTGTAAATTGCCGATACAGATTCTGGTATCATCAGATTTATGATCTTGATGATAGAATTTGAACCAGTCTTCAGTTCATGACGCTTTCTAATCCTTCAGTATTAATAGATTCTGCAGCAATGATAAGTGTTTAGTATTAGTCCCAAGGGATGGTCTCGATGGTAGAGGTTTAGGATTTCCTTGGAAGTTTCAGGTTGGAAACCATCGAGTGAGCTGTAAAATTCCTTATTATCTCTCGAGTTTGAGCTTTGGAACAAGTGTAGGTGCCAAGTGGGGCCAACTATTTAGTTAAATGGTTGTCCACAGATGAGTGGCTCCAATTATAAAAAATGTTTAGTATTAGAATAGAACATAACTTTTAGTTCTCGAATGTGATAAAAGAGAATTTCTCATTCTACAAATTGAAAATAAAATTGATTGAAAAACTGATGGAGTTTGAAGGATTTTATAGCTGACTGATATTGAACCATTTATTTCAATATAAAATATGCTTTAATTGGGTATTGAGTGTGAACTTTCTCTATGAATGCCATGCCATTATTTATTGAAATACAAGTCCTAGATTCATTCAACTGATACATATAAAGTTAATTTGTTTAGGGGTCATTGCGTGTACCTGGAGAACAAAATGAAGAATACAAAATTCCTCATGGTGATTGGTTCGAAATCGTGTCTTCTCCACACTATCTCGCCGAGATTGTAAGTTTTTCTCCCTCATGAACTTACATGAACCAATTGCAGTGATCTGTTATTGATGAGTTTTGTGTCTATTCCTTTTCCTTTTAAAGGTTATATATGGTGGACTTGTGGTTTCTAGTGGAGGAGAAGACTTCACAATTTGGCTACTTTTTGGATTTGTTGTGAGATTCTTATTTTTTCTGAGAATTAAAATGCTGTTTGATTTGTTCTGTTTCTTTATAATTGTAGCTTACAGTTTCAAATCTCCACAACCATATGTGGGAGTAATCTGCTGTATGGTGTTGCAGGTGGTAAATCTGGCTTTGGCAGCAGCAGAAACTCATAGGTGGTATTTTCGTAAATTCGATAATTATCCGAGAAACCGGTTTGCTATTATACCATCTATATATTAAGCCATTGTAATAATTTCAATTAGTGTCATAATGAGTTGGGTTGCTTGTTTTGAATTCCTTAGCATAGATCTACTTGTTACATAGGTCGAATCTTTTTGTATGCTGTTGAGCTATTGATCTTGCTTCAAAAATCAATTTTATCTTAATATCACCCAATCAACTACATGGAATGTCAGTGATTTAAAAGGTTCATTCATTAGATTCAAGCTGTAGATTTAGTGCCTCCCTTAAATAAACAAGGTTTAGATTAAAAAAGAAAAAGAAAAAGTGCAACTCCCTCGAGGTTTCTTGACGTCTCAATTTTAATGCTCCATTGGCTGTTCCAGTGGAAAATCTCAGGTGCAAATACTATCTCTCTAGAAACCAGAAAATAATATAATTATACAAATGGTGACCGCTCACAATATATATATATATATATAATTTATTTATGAGAAATTACTATGGATAGACACCTTTTATCTTAACAATTTTGATTTTAACACTTTTTTTTAAAAATATTTTATCTATAATAATTTTTTGTGTTAATCATCTGACCTAATTTTTTTCAATCAGTTAAATTGAAAAAGAAAAATTAAGAGGGAGGGTATACTACTACATCAAACAAGGGGAGAGATAAATTCTGAACAAATGTTCAAGATTCAAATATGAGAAACAAGATATCTTTAGCAACAGAAGAAACGTTTTTCTTCTTCCCTTCGGAAAATTCTCACACTATCAAATAACATAAATTTAAAAAAAAAAAAAAAAAAAAAGAACAACTTAAAAGATTTTCAGAAGGGAAGATGGTCACTGTCAAACAGAAACCTAACATTGTTATTTCCTGTGGAAAATCTCTGCCTGATCACTCATTTTGCAGATATGAACAATGAGAAGAAAAAAATTGTTGAAAAAAGAAAAAAAAAAAGAAAAGAAAAGAAAAGAAACTATCTTGACAAGCAGTTGTCAAATAAGAATCTAATGGAGCTGAAAGATAGTGGAAGTTTTTAATGCATTAGGAACTTCAATCCAAAGGAAACAGTTCAAAAGTCTTGACCTAGGGTGGCATTATGATCCATTTCAACAACAAATGCTAGGAAGTAAATTTAAGAACCATAAGGTAAGGAACTACATAAGAAGGTTGATAGCTACCTAAGCATATAAATCTATGCCCCAGAACTTGGCTGGTTGGTTCGTTCGATATTTCCTATCGATTCCGTTGATCAGATCCATGTCCTCTTTTGCGATCTGAAAATCAAAAACTTGGAAATTCTCTTTCAGTCTCTCGAGTTTTGATGTCTTCGGTATTACGACGGTGTTCCTTTGAATGCCCCACTTGAGGGCAATTTGAGCAGCACTCTTCCCATATTTCTTGGCAAGTCCCTAGCAAGAAAGAGGATGGTTGAGAATTGTCAGTAAACATTTTCGCATCATTTGGTTGAAAATATCCTCGTTTTCTCAACTTTTCATCAATAAGTTTCATCTTTTATTAAGAAAATATAGACATTCTAAAATAAAAAAAAAAAAAGTGTTTGGAAACTTTTTTCATTTTAGCAAACGAAAACATCTTCATTGATAAAATGAAAGTGATTCAGAGGAGAGGATCGAGAGGATCGAGTTCTGAATCTTTAATACAATGAGATAATATGGAAAAATACAAGTATGTGGCTTTTAAGATTTAGTTTTCAAATCTTAGCTTGATTCTTTTTGAAACATAGATGTGCTAAGTGTAAGTAACGAAAGTAGTCTTTTAAAAGTAGATAAAAATGAGGAAACTCAGCAAGTAGAAATAATATTATACACGAATTAAATGGTTATCAAACGAAACACCAAGATATTTGATGTTAAAGCCAAAGTTGTTAGTTCGTGAAACGCAACGCGCATCCAAATCTAATTATATTATATCGTGTATCGTAAGCAAATGTTATTAGTGCTATTAGTGATTTGTGCAAGAGGAAATGTTATAACTTACTTGAAGAACTGGATCTTCAAGACAAGAAACTGTACCAAACCATTCATTGTTAGCAGCAGCGCCTCCCAAAGGAGTATGAGCAGTGACACAAATCCCATGCTTCTGGCAAAATTTCACAAGAGACTCTCGTTGAAAGTAAGGGTGGATTTCGAGTTGATTCACAGCAGGCTTCACTTTTGAATAAGCTAAACAATCTCTGGTTAAAAAGATGTCGCAATTGCTGCAAGTAATTGTCCAATGAGTAAATGATATTCAAATTCAGTGAAATTGATCAACAACAAATGTTACAGATAAGTAAAAGTGGGGCAAACTACTTACATTATTAGAATTTCAATAAATTTGCTTGCTTCTTTTGGTAATTATTTGGTTTTTTATTTTTAAGATTTAAGTTTGTTTTAACTCAAATTATCTACAAAGAGTTTCATTTTCTCTCGAGAAAGTATTTGAATCCTAATTAAATTTTTAAAATTAAGACAAATTTGGAAGGTGTTTTTTCTTTTTAGTTTTCAACTTTAGGTTTGGTTTTAAAAAACATTAGTAAATGTAGGTATTGAAGTAAACAAAACCATAGGGGAAAGTAGTTGTTATATCAAAAATAAAAAAAACAAAGTGGGTATAAAACGGGCTTAGTTCTCATATTTCAAAGGCTCTGGAATATTGACAAATGTTTCTTAAGTTGGTAAGTTACCAAAATGGAAAAAATTAAGATTATATAAAACTACTAAATAAACCAAATGACATTTACTTTTTCTTTTACAAAATTGCAAGAAAGCGTGTAAAGAGAGTTAAGTGAGAGAAATGAGGGATAAAAAGTACACATGAGGAGAAAATTGCTTGTAGTAACTAGTATGCTTTTTCTTGGGGGGTAAATCTTCTGCTTTCTTTTCTTCTTTCTTTTCTTCTTACTGTTATGATAACTTTTTAACAAATTGGGTGAACTTTTTGTAATTCCATTAAATTTTTTCTTCTCTATCCTAATTTCATGCACATAATGAATGAGAGAAAATATGAGTAATTGAAAAGTTAGTGTGGGTTAGTTGAAAGATTTAAAATGGTGGTCCTAAGAAAATCAAAGTTGAAATACCTGATCCCAATGCTACGAACTAAACCATTGGAAACCAGATCTTCCATGGCATGCCAAGTGGTTTCTAAGGAAATGGTTGTGTCAATGTCCAATATCCCATCTTCAGCCAATTCACTGCCAGTATTGCCCACTCCTTTATATATTCAAATTGAGAAAGAAAAAGAAACAAAAGAAAGTGAGAATTTTTTTGTTTGCTGAACAGCCATGAGAAAGATGCGATATTTACAGATGATGATCAAAGAACATAGAACAAGACCTGTATGTTTTATGGCAACTGGGAAATGCACTAAATACAGATCCAAATATTGGAGTCTAAGCTTCTTTAAGCTGTCCTTGCAAGCCTCAAGAACGTGTCCATGGTCTGAATTCCACAGCTACAATTTTCATGAAAGCCAGCAACAACGATTTCAAGTGACAGGATTACTTAAATTTGTAAACGAGCGCTGTTTGAAATGACTTTCTAAATGCTCAAATATTCATTTTTTAAGTACTTTTTTAGTAGAACAACAATATATATCAATTACTGGCACTGCTAGGCTAAGCTCAGTTAGATACCTTTTTTAAACATTTGAAAGCCATTACAAACAACTTTTTTTTTTATTATTAATGCTTCCCCTATAGAAACACCTTTTTAAGCATGGTTAAAATTTTCATTAACTATACATCATGAAAAGCATTTTAGTCTTCTAAAAATCATGCCAAACTCATCCTTAAGCTCCTACTTATTTGAACTTGAAGAAGGATTCTAATGGAGACAAAGAATTCAAAATCAAACCCACCTTTGTGGTAATGAAAAGTTCTTCCCTCTTTACAAGTCCACTCTCGAAAGCTTCTGCTAGTGCCTCGCCAACTTCAGCTTCATTTTTGTAATCAGCTGCAACAAAACAACATTTGTTTAAAAAGTCTAAGCCACTCAAGTTTTTTTCTGCAGACAAATATTCCTAAGAGATTAATACTTTGAAGTGGTCGAACTTGACGAATAACTATAATGCGATAACAAGTTTAGTCCTAAATTTTCTTGAAATGAAAGTATGTTGACCAATTTATTACAAATTAAAAATCAAAGACTAAATTGTTACTTCTAAAAAAAAGTTAGGAATCAAAAGTAATTTCAAAAGGTATTATATATTGAAGTAGAAAATTCGAAAATTCCAGTGCTGGAAAAGGACTTGGGCATGTTTGATTTCAAATTCTCAATTAAAAACGTCTCAAAATAAGAAGTCAACCTTTTCCTGTAAAGGAAAAAAACTTATAAAAGTACTGAACATTAATTCCTACTATTAAACACAGCCCTTAGACTAAAGTTAGCTTAAAATTTGAATAGGAATGAATTAAAAAGAGCTATTTGGCAAAGTGAGCATAATTCAGTCATTATTATGTTCTCAAATTAAAGGTTCAAATCCACACCTACCTCAAATGCATTATCGATCTAGTTTCAATTTGATCTCTATGTTTCAAAATTGAACACATTTCAATAATGCTCACTTCACTTTTAGAACTTGTATGTATTTATTTAACAAACAATTTTGATATCTTATAGACTAAAATTAATTAGTGTAATCATCATTTTAGTCTATATTAAAATATCAATAAAAAGTATTCAAATCTGAAGGTTAGGAGCAAGTTGAAACTACATCTCAAATCTAAGAACTAAAAAGGCACTTTGAGTATTTTTTATGGAGAAGAATGCGTCATATTTGACAGGTAAACTATGAAATCCAAAACCAAACCCTAGAAAACCGATGAAATTCAGTGGTATAACCTAGAATCCAAAACCATCCATGATTTGGTCCCGATTTCTAAGTTGTACTAAAGAAAAATCAAAACACATCCAGTTTGATCCCATAAAATGAACAGAAGAAAACATAGAAACTGAGAAACGAAGAAGAAATTGTTAAGAAAACTGTACCGGCGCAGTCGAAATGGCGATAGCCAATGTTAATGGCGTTAATAATGAGATCTCTGACTTCGTGGTTCTCCATGCGCCAAACTCCCAACCCTACCACAGGCATCTCGAAGCCGCTGTTGAGAGTTATCGCCATTTTTGATCGATCTGAGATTTTCAATCGATTCTACTGCTTCAAAGTTCAAACACAGCTGCTGAGATTTTGCTTCTCATTTTTAAGCTCCTCGTTTTTGGACTTCGAGAAGATGCCTTGCCGGCTCTCGTTCATCCACGCTCAAACGACGTCGTTGCATGGACTGATGTAGATTACAAATATACATTTTACCTTTTTGTATTCTTTATTTATTATTATTATTATTTTTTTAGAGTTTTCCATTTTTTGAATTCGACTAATGTAGATTACAAATTTGGATCTTATAATTTATATACATAATTTTAAAAGTACGAATTATTTTTTATAATTTAGAGAAAGTTAAAATTTAGCTTCCAATTTTAAAACTAATAATTTTTATGGTTTGATAAAAGTTATATATATCTAATAGATAAATTAAGTAAGCGGAATAAATATTTTTTTTTTTTTTTTTGTTCAATTGGTTATTTATCTCGCATCATTATTATTGGCAAATGAATAACTAATTTTTCGGGATTTAATTTGTCAATTATTATGGAGAACCAAATACGTGGAAATGGATTCACACTTCATTCATGAAAAGAAGTTGTTGCTAGTGAGATTGAGCTTCGTTCAATATATATGTGTTGAGATATACCTTAAATTGTACGATGTCCCATAATTACTTAGTCGGAAGTTTTGCTACCCGGTCAACGAGTGAAGTCTCTATATTTTGGTCTATTTTGTAATAGAGTTTTATGAAGGTACACTATATAAATTCTCTTAAAACTCCAGCCTCAATTCATCGAGATTTTGTATTTTTATCTCCAAAATTAATAAAACGTTCTCTCATTTATCCGTGGATGTAGCTAACAGATCATTAATAAACCATATAAATTATGTATATTCTTCTCTCACGTTCTTTTCCGGTTTTCATTTTGAATATTATCATCATTTTCATAACAGTATTGAATGAGTAGCCTTGAAAGCCTCTTCAAATGCATAAGATCCAATTCACATGGATCCGGTTCTTGTATTTCAAACTCATGCCACGTAGTGGTAGACCAACATGTGATTAGATAGAAAATGATTTATGAATTTTAATTATTGTTTTCTTTCGACTTTTAAAAATCTAATTTTAGTTTTCAATTTTAAAATTTAGTCTTTAAACTTTTAAAATTTTAATTTTAATCTCTAAACTTTACAGTTTGTTCCATCTATTTAAAATTGGTCTTTAGAATTTTTTTTGTTTATTTTCTTAAAAAAAAATTATCATCTATCTCTATAAATTTTAAAAATATGTTCCATAAAAATTATTAACATTATAAAATCAATTTCGATTAATATTAATTTCAAGTTTACTTTAGATACTAATTTTATTTTATTTTATTTTATTGAAAGTATAAGGACTAAAATGAAATAAATTTCAAAATTTATAAATTAAAATTTGATTTTGAAAATTTAGAGACAAAAAAGAGTCAAAATTACGCATCAAAATATTATTGAAAAACTGGTGTGAAATGTGAATCTAATGGAACTCAAATAATGGGAGGTTTTACTTCATTAAGAACTTCAATCCAAAAGAAACAGTTCAAAACTTTGGCCTTAGGGCATTATGATCCATTTCAGCAACAAATGCTTAGGTAGTAAATTTAAGAACCAATTATAAGGTAAGGACTACATAAGGTGCCTAGCTACTTAAGCATATAAATCTATGCCCCAGAACTTGGCGGGTTGGTTCGTTCGATATTTCCTATCGATTTCGTTGATTAGATCCATATCCTCTTTTGCGATCTGGAAATCAAGAACTTGGAAATTCTCTTTCAGTCTCTCGAGTTTCGATGTCTTTGGTATTACGATGGTGTTCCTTTGAATGCCCCATCTAAGGGCAATTTGAGCAGCACTCTTCCCATATTTTTTGGCAAGTTCCTAACAAGAAAAATATCAAATAAGAATTGTCTCCAAAATTTATGTCTCATTTGATAATCATTTAATTGTTAAAAACTGTGGTTATTTTCTAATCATTTCTCAACCACAAAGTTTTATCATTTGAATTCTTAATCAAATTTTAAAATTAAAAAAATGTTTGAAAATTACTTTTCTTCTTTAGTTTTAAAAACTTAGCTTGGTTTTTAAAAATGGTAAAATATCATTTTACTCCTTAAACTTTGATTTCTCAACTTTTAAAAATCCAATTTTAGTTGTTGATTTTTTTTATTCCATTTTTAGTCTCCTAACTTCCAATGTTCAGTATTAGTCTCTATACTTTGAGATTTATTTCATTTTGAACCTTGAACTTAAAAAAAAAAAAAAAAAAAGGTAAAATTAGTCCTTATTAAAAAAAATTGTTTATTTTTATTTAAATTTTTTTACCACCTTTCTCTATAAATTTTGGAAATATGTTCACATTTTTTCTTTGATTGTATTAAAATTATAAACATTATTGAACCAATTTCGATTAATATTAATTTTAAATTTATTATAAGGATCAATTGTGAATTTTTAAAAGTTTAAGAACTAAAACGGAACAAACCCAAAGATTAAAATTAGATTTTTGATAGTTGTGATACCAAAGTGCCCAAAATGGTATTTTACCTGTTCACAAAACGGAGCAAAAAAGTAGGCAACAAACAAGAATTGATAAGTAAAAATAATATTTATAAAATGAAATTTTCTAAGCGGTTTATAACCATTTGATTTTTTGTTTTTTATTTTTGAAATTTAAGCTTGTTTGTAGAAATTAAACCAAAATTTAGAAACAAAAAAAGTAACTTCCAAAAATTTGTTTTTATTTTAGAAAGTTGATTATTATTCACATACTTTATTTAAAGAAAAATAGATGTTGTAGGAAAGGTAGAACACATTCTAGATAATTTGAGTTAAAATAAGTTTAAATTTCAAAAATCAAAAATAAAAAATCAAATGGTTATGAAATGGGGCTGTTAAACGAAATCTTAAACAATAAAACTGCAAAGTATGACGATATTAGTGGTTTTAGAGAAAGGAAATGTTATATAACTTAGTTGAAGAACTGGATCTTGGAGACAAGAAACTGTACCAAAGCGTTGAGTGTTAGCAGCAGCACCACCTAAAGGAGTATGAGCAGTGACACAAATTCCATGTTTTTGGCAAAATTTCACAACAGATTCTCTTTGAAAGTAAGGGTGAATTTCCAGTTGATTCACAGCGGGTTTCACTTTTGAATAAGCTAAACAATCTCTCGATAAGAATATGTCGTAATTGCTGCAAGTAATATTTGTTCGATTAGAAAAAAAATACACAATTTTATCACTAAGATGTCCACGAGATGGGAACATGGAGGATTTTATCGTTCCCATTCTCGCCACCCATTTTAATTTGCATTTTCGTGAAATTCTCCATAAAATTTTATGAAAAATGGGGCGAGGTTCACCGCAGAGAATTCACCAAGATTGAAGTGATAATACCTGATCCCGATGCTACGGACTAAACCATTGGAAACGAGGTCTTCTATGGCATGCCAAGTGGTTTATAAAGAAATGGTTGTATCAATGTCCAATATCCCATCTTCATCCAATTTACTGCCAGTACTGCCCACTCCTTAATATATTTAAATTGAGAAAGAAAAAAAAGGAAAAAAAAGAGAATTTTTAGGGGATATCTTATGAATAATAAAAAAGGAAATAAACTCTATGTTGGTTTAAATTTTAGAAAAAAATTTAAACATAGTAAAAACTGATTTAAATATAGTAAAAATTGTGAACTAACGTTCTTCATACTTGTGATACTTTTCAGTTCTCAAACTGATACTTTCAATCAAGTGAAATTGATTGAAAATAATAAAAGATAAAATAGTTTGTTATGTATGAAATATTTTTAAAAATAGTGGTTAGAATTTATTTATTTATTTATTTTTGCTAAAAAACAATACCTGTATGTTTTGTGGCAACTGGGAAGTGCACTAAATAAAGATCCAAGTATTGGAGTCTAAGCTTCTTTAGGCTGTCCTTGCAAGCCTCAAGAACATGTCCATGGTCTGAATTCCACAGCTGCAATTTTCATGAAAACTTTCAACAACGCTTTTAAGTGATAGGATTAATTACTTAAATTTGTTTAAAAGTTCCGAATGACTTCGAAAATGTTTAATCCTCGTTTGCTAACCATTTGATTGGGACTTATTAAGAGAGCACACTAGTTGGTTTAATACTTCAATTAATTTTTAACTAAGCTTATTTACCAACTAATTGAAGTACTAAACCAACTAGTGTGCTCTCTTAATAGGACTACAAACCTTTGATTGAGACCACAAACCTTACATAAAGAAAATTATTTTTTATCGATTTTAAAAATTAAACTTTGAACTTTGAGGGGGTGTTTGGATTTTGAAATTGAAAAGAGGAGAGAAGAGGAAGTGAAAGAGGAAGTAGAGCGATTTGAAGATATGAAGTACTTGTTTGGATATTGGTGTTTTGGAGAGAAGATGTTGGAAAAATATTTATTTTATATAAATTTTTTTAATATAATGATTGTATATTTGCCTAATTGATGAATTTAATATATTTTATATTATATTATATGATTAAAAATTAAAAAAGATTTGATGTGACATTTGATAAAATTAGATAAAAGGTTTGATGAGATGTTGGAAGTGGGGCAGAGGAGTTGAGGAAAAGTTGATGTACTAAAAACAAACATGGAGTTATAACCCAACTCCTCCTCCTTCCTCTCCTCTCTTAAATACCAATCAATCAAGGCAATATGTCACTAACCCTTTCAATTATGATTTTCATAATTTTGATATCTCCATTTTGCTCATATTTTTAAAAATCAAATTAAAATAAAAAAAAGTTAAGAAAAATAATTTTTAAATACTTGTTTTTGTTTATGAAATTGGATTAATATCCACGTACTAATGATAAATTAAACTATATCTAAAGAATTTGAATAAATAGAAGCTTTAGATTTTAAAAAACAAAAAAACGAGCAATTAAAGTAGTTATCAGGTGGGACTTCCTTTTAAAATGTAGTTTTCATTTATTTTGGGATTGAACTTAGAATCTAAATCTTAATTCTTAATACTAGATTTAAGAATATTAAGCTTTTGGATGTCATATATTCGAGAAATAAAACTCGGTTTATTATAAAAATTGTATCGTAAGATCAAATAATGTTCCAAATTTATTTTAAATATATCTTTAAATCTAATAATTAAAAATTTGTAAATTAACTTACTTAATTGCCCATTTTCCTTCGGCGAAAAGTTAGTTTCTTTCTAGTGAGCTCTTTTTGTTATGGTTGGAAGCAAATTCGTTGTATTAAAACTCGGTCATTTATTAATATTAGATAGTAAGTTGTTGCTAATAAGAGCAAAAAAAGATATTAAATTGTTTGAAAAAAATTAGATATTAACTTTAATATTGATATATTTTTGTTTTTGCAACTCTATAATTTCACTTTTAAAAATTGATTAGTGATGATTATAGATTATGAATACTTTTTCTCATCATATAACATGGGTATATTTTTTATATGTTTATTTTTATTGATTTTATGAATTTTAAAAATCAATGAAAGTTTGATTTTTTTTTTTTTTTTTTGAGAAAGGAGAGTTTGAATTTACAATTATTTATATTAGATACAAAAAATGATTTTATTAAAAATCTAAAAACATTAATCAAATTTCATATTGATTTTTTTTTAAATGTTATCAAATATGTTTTTAGTTTTTAATTTTAAAAAACAAAAAATTAAAAATTATTATCATGTATAATTTTTATTTTATAAAATAAAAAACTAGAAATAAAAAATAAACAACAAAGTTTTTATTAAATGGAGCCTTAAAAATTCATTCTAAGCACTTTTTTTTTTTAAAGTAACAACAATATTGATAATTGAGGTCGGAATTACTATCTCCTAATCAAGAGTATAAGTCACTAACAGTTTCATTAAATTAAATCTAGTTTGACACCCTTTTTAAGGATTTGGAGCCGTTACAAACCTTTTTTTATTTTTTATTTTATTTATTTTTATAAATGCTTCTCTTATAGAAAGTTAGAAACACCTTTTTAAGTATGGTTAAAATTTTCAGTAAACTGTGCAGGTTGAAAAGCATTTTTCATCTTCCAAAAAATCATATTAAACTCATCCTAAGCTCCTAATTTGTTTGAACTTGAAACAACCATACAATAGTTTACTTTGGAATTAATTTTCTTACGGATTTTTCTTTTTTTTACAATAAAATGTTATAGGGTCAGACACTATATGTCACGACAATATTTGATGTGAGCACAAATTGACTCGAACAATCAGAAATAATATATAAAATAAAAAATTGTTTGAACTTAAAAAGGATTCAAATGGAGAGAAAAGAATTTCAAAATCCAAACTCACCTTTGTGGTAATGAACAGTTCTTCCCTCTTCACAAGTCCACTCTCAAAAGCTTCTGCTAGTGCCTCCCCAACTTCAGCTTCACTTTTGTAATCAGCTGCAACAAAACAACATTTGTTTAAAAAGTCTATGCCACTCAAGTTTTCTCTCCAGACAAAATTTTCCTAAACGATTAATACTTTTAAATGGTCTTTTTTTCTTTGTTTTTGAATTCAATAATATTTGAAGGCTTAAGATTTATTTTTATTTTTTTCAATATTAAAAAATCGGAGCTTAGTTCTTCTATACTCGGGGCATTACTGGTCCGTCTCCTAAACTGTGGCACCAAGAAACATTCGAGAGATCTCGAGAAAGTATATATTTGAAGTCTGTGTGCCTCAACCATTGACTGCCCTTCAGAGGCTTTTGAAGGTTTATGAACTTGAAATTGTAACCTTTTTTAATTATTAGATCTAACCTGATACAATTAAAGTTTTGCTCTTGAGTAGTCGAACTTGACCAACAACTATAGTGCCAGATATTGGATTGTTCGTGAAAACTAACTCCAGGTTAAAAAGAAAAAAAGTTTGGTCCTAAATTTTGTTAAAATGACAAATTAAATTTATTTTGTAATAATTATAGTCTATGTGCTTTCAGTTTTGTAACAATTTAGCCCCTGAAATGAATTGAAATTTCAGCTCCCAATTTGATAATCCTTTTATTTTTAATTTTTAATTTTTTATTTTTGAAATTTAAGTTTACAATGAGTTTTTTACCATATATATTTTTTTACTTGTATAACTATATCTTACCAATATTTTTAAAAATCAAATCAAAATTTGAAAGATAAAAAAAGTATCTTCAAAAAATTTGTTTTGCCTTTTAACATTTGGTTCTCATTTACATATTTTTTTAAGAAAAGATAGAACACATGATAGAAAATTTAAATTAAAATAAACTTAAATTTAAAAAACCAAATGACTATCAAACGATAACTCAAATTCTTAGTTATTTTTAGTATATCATAACTCCTCATCAAACATCATATTAAACTTTTCAATCTAATACTATCAAACTTCATCCAATTCTCAATTCTTTTTTCTTTAATTCTAACTTTAATTTTAACTTCTTAAGACTAAACAATTGAGCTTAAAGTTTGAATGGGTAAGGTTTGAAAAGAGATATTTGTGACCAAATATGTTGGTGGCACGTTGGTTTACTTGATTGATTGGTTATAATCTAATTCAACTTCACGATCATGAATTCATTCTAAAAATTGATATTTGACTTAGCTCATGACAGTGACGGTCACATTTGCACATGCAATCATAAAATCCAAAATGAAAGGAAGAAGAAATTGATAAGGAATGTGTACCGGCGCAATCAAAATGGCGATAACCAATGTTGATGGCGTTAATAATGAGATCTCTAATTTTGTGCTTTTCCATTCGCCAAACTCCCAACCCTACCACTGGCATCTTGAACCCATTGTTGAGAGTTATCGCCATTTTTTTTTTTTTTTTTTCTTTTTTACTTATCGATCCAAATCAATTCGATTGGCTTTGCTACACTAGCGCTGTGATTTTGCTTACAAATGTATACAACCATTTATAGGAATTTTGTAGATTTTTTTTTTTACCTTTTTCTTTTCAAATGAACTTTATTAAATTATTTTATTAATGTGCTCTCAACTTTTTGTTGCGGGAAATATGCTCGTTGAAAAACTCTTACGAGTCAGGTGGAGTGATTAGATAGAGTGCTTATATTAGTAACTTATTTTATATGTTATTTGTAAAGTGTGTATGTTTATTGAATGTTTGCAGACAATAACTTATTTGAATGCGATTTTTTGTGGATGAGTTACATGAGAGGTTTGCTATTTTTAATGATGTGATATTTATGAAGAAAAAAATCAATTTAAATAATATCATTTTATTGCTTTATTATTTCAAATTTCAAATTTTTTTTTTATGTTTGAGATTTTCTTTGATAATATTATCTCCTATGTTTGTCGTTTTAATTAATTTATTAAATTCTTGTATTGTTATCTTTTTGTAAGAACATTTTTGTATCATTTTTATAATATGAATTTTATTTAATATTTTAAATAATTGCATGTTGATTGTGAAATCACAATTAATTTTAAATGATGAAATATATTTTTAAATATAATATTATGTGAGCGTTCTAATTAGTTATGAATTAATAATATTATGTAGTTGAAAAAAGATAAATAAAAATTTTAAAACAAAAGAATATGAATTACAAAACTATTACTAATTTTAAAAGAGTATGTGAATGAGAATAATTTTTAATTAATCAATTTATTAATATGCTCTCAACCTTTTATTGTAGGGAATATGCTCTAAACAGGGTTGAAAAACTATTCAACTTATTATATTATGTGATCATTTAAAAAATTAAAATGGTGCATTGAGTTTATCACTATTTTTTTTTTTTTACCGAAAATCATCACAAACTTATTGTGGTGCATTGAATTTATCACCTACAAAATTCATTTTAATTTTATAGGTAAGTTCTAGTAGATAAGTTGGGTTGTTTGAACACTCCTAGGAGATAAGTTCAGATCATCTATTTGCATGTCTCACACAATTGTCCAAGTGTACAACATTAATCTAATTAATATATTTGGTTAGAATAATGTGAAAATTGAATAACAATAAATAATTCTTTATTAATTACAACCGAATATAATAAATGTTCTTTAATTACAAACTACTAGATTTTTAGTGCACAACTCCTAATAGCTAGGCCCCAAAAAAATAACAAACTCTGTAGTAGATCGTCGATTGATAATGTCTCTTGTCGAATCACTGTCTATATACATAAAAATATGAAGAGAACCTGGACGAAAATGTAATCATATGGATATTGTTTCTCAAAAATACTTGAAAATTCACTTGACAACGATAAGTTGGAGTTGAGTTAGGTTGTGCATATATCGAGAAATTCAGCTGACAACATAGGCAATGTTAGGCCTAATAAACAACATGATTGAGAAGGTTAAGTAAGGGACTTTGAGAACAAGAATTGACAATATTCTTTGTAGATGCAAGACCCCAAAACCTTCAAAAACTTTCTTGCAGTACTTAGTTTGGTGGATAAACAAAGTTAGTGATTTTCTGCTGAACTTCAAAACTTACAAAATTTGTTAATTGACCTAGATCATTCATATCAAATGTAGTTTGTAGCTGAAAAATTAAGGAATCGATAAAATCATAGATATCGCGAGTGAACAAAATGTCATCTACATAAAGTAATAAGTATGTAATAGAAGTTTTTTGTTTTTATATTTTAAATGAAAAGAGATGGGTCACACAAAGAACCATCAAAGTAAAATATGAGAAAAAGGCGTACACACCAAATTAGATAACCAATCGCGCCACCGACCCATTCGGTCTCCTCCTTTTATGTTAAAGAAGTGAAAAGGATGGAACATTATATTATTGTGTTGTTTTCAAAAAAAAAAATCACAAATAGAGAATATTTATTATTTTTTGGTTCAAATCAAAATCTTTACTAAAATTTTCAAATCTTAAACAAAATAATAATTAAGGATATTTATGATTCTTTTGAAATTTGAGTACATTGGGAGCA
>JBBMKA010000001.1:8096916-8123090 GCA_037833695.1 Sechiopsis laciniata
AGTCACAAATTCATCAGTAGAAAACTAAGCCATCAGGTAAAAAGACGGTCATTGTTCAATCAAAACAAATGTATGCCAAGTATGCAAATTATTATTTGATTCAATGATAGAAAAACTGTTTTGATTGCATCTCCCAATTTATCCTTGAGCCGACTTCAAATCTCAAATTCTCAACTAAGATTAGTGAAACTGTTGAATTGAGGCTACAAATATCGATTACTCACAGCCAATGGCATGTTGGTATGAAGACCAAACCCATAATTTTCATGTCGGAGTAGAATGGAAAACAAATACACAAATAAATATATTCTTTTATTTACATGAGTGTTCGAGCCAGCTTACGCATACCTCGACTATTCTCAGAGAAGATATCTCCTTACAATAAACATTTGGATATCAAGAAAATTGGTAGAAAATTATTTTCTAGGTAGGTGGTCATCATAGATTGAACCCATAATCTACTCAAGTCCCTATTGACCACTACTAGGCCAACCTATAATGGTTGCAAGATGACAACTGAATTTACTTTCGGAAAAAATGCTTTTAAAAAACATAAAATTTTCTTTATGCATCTTTGGAAAAATTAATATCCTAAAATGTGCTAACTTTAAGAAAAATGCTTTTTAAAACAAGGAAAAAACAATATTTTAAAGTGTGCCACGTATATTGAGTGATTTTGTATGTTATTTTTTAAAAATCTTAATCAATACCAAGCAGTTTCAAAAAATGAATTAATCTTAAAACTAATTTCGAAGAAATCCTCCATAGATAAATAATCCAAAAATGATTAAGAAGTGATTGACGGAAAATCTTGGAAATATGTAGTAAGACTTAAGAAAAAGAAATCATATTTCTAATTAATAGAATCATTATATAAATATGTCCCTGAGGGGTGGCGCACTAGTTGAAGGTTTGGGCTTTGAAGATATGTTCCTCTTAAAGTCTCAAGTTCGAGACTTAATTGTGATTTAATTTGTAGACACTTCCTGTGTCTCAATTACTCCAACTATAGTTGCAATTTTTTTCAAAAGTGACTACATTTGTAATTATTTTTTAGATTTGACTAATTTTCTAAGTTTCCCAAAAATTAATTGTATAAATATAGTACAAAAAAGTTACTCTTTAAATAACTTTTTATAAAGTGAAGGATTGAAAATGTTTTTTCACAAAAAGTCCATGAACTAGGAAGACTCCCCAACAAATCCTCAAAACAAGCCATTCACACAAAAAATATTTATGTCCAAATAGGCGACAAAGACAGTAAGCATAACTTAAAAGATCAAGTTTCCTTACCCAGGAAGATTACAGTTATGACAAACTGCCACATTGGGGCATTCTCTAGCAAAATGACCTGGCCGCTTGCAGTTCTTGCAAAGATTATCTCGACTGGCAACAAAATCAGATAAAGATTAAAAAGCTTGATGGTAAGCAAAAAAAATTAAACGAAAGACAAACATAATGAAGAACTTTAAAAAGATTCATCCCCAACATTATAAGCTCCCAACTCAAACATTAGTTTTCCACATATGGTAAATCCAAGCTTCGCTCCACTATACCCAGGGCCGGGGGCACCCCCTGCCCGTCCCAAGGCCGAACCCGGGATACAACAAGAAATTTTACAATTAAACTCACTTGTGGGGCTCGAACCTAAGACCTCCAAGGAAGCATGCCTTGAATATCCAAAGTCTCAACCAACGAAGCTACATTCCGTTCCATTTACATTGGTCAACGCACAACCATCACTCAAACTAATCAATCCTCCACTCGAAACGTTAAAACATCCCCAAGTATTCAGCTTTTCCCACCAGCTCACAGCCGGGACAAGAGATCCATGAAGAAAGCCATTTATAATCTTATGACATACAATTCACAAAAAAGTTGCAACATGAACTCCACTCTCGAGAGCTCATATCATAAATGGCATAACTATATTATGATAGAACCAAGACGTTTTTTTATTCATACTAGTATATGATCATGTCCAAATAGACAGAAAGATTGGCATCACATACTATTTCCGTACATTTAATATGACATAAATAATATGAATTGCAGCTGTGCAGGAGACTTCCATGTATGTTCAAGAATGGTTAATGCAGAGATTTGTAAACTTGATCAAAAAAACAAAGCAAGCAAAACCAGCAGAGACAATGATGCAACAGTTATGTATAATTCATTTAAAAGATAGGACTCTGTGGCCATTCCATGTGTGTATGCATAGCTGTGTGTACTGGGAAAAAACAAGATACTAATCGATGAATGAATAAATATACACAAAACAAAAACAGGGGGAAGAATCACGGCCAAAGATTGTTACAAAAATAATGACTGCATAATAAATAAAAAAAATGCATACAAACACACATCTGCAGATTCATCCCCAGCAGATAAATAAATAATTTATCAGAATCAGAAACCTGGACCCCCGACGTGACTCTCTCCTGTATGGTGCATCACGATAGGAAAGACGATCAGACCGGATCTTACGATCCAGTGGACTCCTGCTTCTGCTCCTGCTCCTGCTCCGACTCCTGCTATCTGAACTCATTTCCGAACTTATTCTTCAATACTTATTCCCACTGATACGTTGAACGGCCACCACCTCCAAAAATATAACACCGATTCTGCCTCCTCCCTGTCCACATAGCAACCACGCGCCCAAATTCATATCCATGAATCCAAACCAAACTCTTTCTTTTTCCTTCAAATAGAAAATACCAAATTCCAATCCCATTCAACAAAGTAATAATTCCAACAAAGGAAATACCACATCCCCCCAACATCCGAGATTATTATCCCATGCCTCGACACTACATTCTTCATACAATTTCAAGTGTGGCTCATAATCAGTGAATATTACCAACACATCACCGAGCTAAAAGTTTGCCCTGTAGTGGACCGTCCACAAACAACGTTCACTAAATTGAGCAACTACATGAACTACATACAAATAACAAACCCTAGCCCTAGAAATGCAATGAGATGTGAGACCACAAGAGAATATTGTAAATCCAGAACGAAAGAGAAACAAGCCAAATTTCACTTCACATCTGAGAATGATAATCCAATGTCTCGACACTACATTCTTCATACAATTTCATGTGTGGCTCGTAGCCTCGTAATCAGTGAATATTACCAACACATCACCGAGCTAAGAGTTTACTCAGTAGTGGGCCATCCACAAACAACATCCACTAAATTTCACATTCAGATTGCTGCATCTTCTTTGACTATTATTACTATTAAATTATTAATGTCGATACTTTTTATAACTGCACCAATTAACAACTGATAACCCCAGAAGTTGTCATTTTAAAAGCAATTCTTCAACTAACAACTGCTCTTGCCCAAAAAGTTATAGAGTCAATTTGTGCAGCCTTTAAAGATTAAACCGTAGTCCCATAGGCCATAATTAGCTTATTCCAACAGATAGTTAGAAACTAAATTTAACACACTGGATTTTAATAAAACAAAATCTAACAAAACCGAGCAAATCTAACACGATGAATTAATTATCATAGCTAATGCCAGCAATAACTAAAACTGCCCCAAATCTAACAAAACCGAACAAAGCTAACACAATGAAGTAATAATCATTGCTAATTCTCGGACTCCCAGCTTAAAGTCATTCATATAATCTACAGCGATGTAACTTATGAAACACTTCAATTACCTGTTCATAGGCAAAGAAAAATGCAGAAGCAACAGAACCCAAAGGGAAATCTTGAAAACAAGATTACATACAGAAAATTAAAAAAGTGTACTTCTTAATCCAATGGTGGAGAGTACGCATCTACGTGAACAACATACAATTCACGAATAGCTAACCCTAAA
Organism: Sechiopsis laciniata; assembly: GCA_037833695.1. Taxonomy (NCBI): domain Eukaryota; kingdom Viridiplantae; phylum Streptophyta; class Magnoliopsida; order Cucurbitales; family Cucurbitaceae; genus Sechiopsis; species Sechiopsis laciniata. The sequence goes on from JBBMKA010000001.1 coordinate 8,100,751, forward strand.
AATGCAATGAGCCACAAAAGAAAAGTGTAAATCAAGAACAAAAGAGAAACGAACCAAATTTCAATGGCTCTGTGCTTGTTGTGGATATAGCTCTAGAAAGTAAAATTGCGAACGAAGCTGCAGCAGAGAAGAGATTCGCGGGAGAACAGCTGCTCGAGAACGAAAATTTGTGATGTGAAGACGAAGAAAGGATACATATCTGATCGAAAAGGTGAAAGGCAACATTGGGCCTCAATGTGGCAATTGATTAGGCCCAATAATCTCAATCCTTACATTCATCTTGGCCTTAACATACGTTTCTTGAAAAAATACCTTATCAGGGTTTCAAATAAAAAAAAAAAGCCTTATCATTTTTTAATATTTATTTTTAGTTAGGTTGAAGACCTATTTGTCATAATTATAATTTATTGGCAGATTAAACTATCTTTACGTTTTGTTTAAAATATATATATATATATGTTTACTTTTTTTTCCTTTTTTTTTTTTTTTAATTTTAATAGCCTTACTCTAATTATAATTATGTTAAAATATCATTTTGGTCTCTCAACTATCATCTTTGTTTTATTTTGGTTCCTAAATTTTCAAAAATTCAATTTTGATCACTCAAGTATCATTTTTTTTTCATTTTAATCCTTAAACTTTCAAAAATCTAATTATAGTCCTTTAACTTTGACAAAAGCTTAAAAATGATTTTTAAAGTTAAAAAAAAGTTAACAATGGTTACAAATTTAATGAGTTGGCAACAAAATAATAATTAAAAAATCCAAATAGTCAAAAGTCATATTCTTCCTCGTCTCTCCTTCTTTTACCCTTCATTCCCTCTCATTTTCTACGCACTATTTTTTTTTTTCAGATTCCTTCAAAACTATAAAGTATGAACATTTTGATTCTCATGTGAATGAGATATCCAACAAATTATAGGTAGACTCTTTCGGAAATTACCCTTTTTTCCTTTTTTTGAGTTTTCTATGTTCATTAGATGTACAAAAAATTAGAGATTATAGGGGTAATCACAGAGAATGAAATCCCTTTTTAACCACTTTTCATCCTCGACCCCTCCCTTTTGCCCGTACAAGCGTTGCCGCCTCAGCAAGATTACGCTACTTTTTAGTTTCTCGAAGAGAATGGAAAACAGAGTAAGTCGATATGCGGAGAAATTTGGGGGAAATCAGGTCTAATCGATGGCTGAGGAATTTGGGTCGTCTTGTTTTGTTTCTAGATTTACATATTGGGCATTTGATTATAGAATTTTCACTGTTTTCTTTGAGATTCGTGTTTCTGATGCACAGTTCTAAGCAAACTCATGAGGAAAGAAATCACCTTCTTTTAGGGATGAAAAATGTTTAATGAAAGGGTGAAATAAAATAATCAAAATGTATGGCGGCTATTTTCTAAAATCAAAATGTTTATATGTTTTAACTTTAAAGAAATATTACATTTTTTTTAGAATTCTTGTAATCTCTAGAAAATGAGAGGGAAACGAAGGGTAAAAGAAGGAGAGATGATGAAGACTTTTGACTATTTGGATTTTTTAATTGTTACTTTTTTGCCAACTCATCAAATTTGTAACCATGGTTAACTTTTTTTTTTATATTTTTTTTATTTTAAGGACTATTTTAAAGTTTTGTCAAAGGTGATGAACCAAAATTGGAACAAAAATTAAAGTTGAGGGACCAAAATTGGGCTTTTGAAAGTTTAGGGACCAAAATAGAACAAAGATGATAGTTGAGGGACCAAAATTGTATTTTAACCTTATAATTATAAAAATTGAAAGGATTGGCGGCTCGATAATTTTATTGTTTGGTAGAAATCAAATTCAACACCGAGGTCACGAGTTCGATCTTGAAAGTCGGTATTTGGCTTCCATTTATTTTATAGTACTAACAAAATAATTATAATTATAAAAAAACTATAATCATTAATTATTTTTTTTTAACGTACAAAAAACTATAATGGTCACTAGACATATTACAAATTTGAATCTTTTGATCTTTAAATATTGTTGTGCTAATTTTTTCATATATATATATATATATTTATATTTATATTTATATTTATTGTGCTCATTTGAATATAATCTACCAAACAAATATTTAAAAATCACAAATTTTAGGGATAAATGATTAGTTTTTAAAAAGTCGACATGGAAAATAGCTCAAGTGCAATTGATTTTTAACATCTTTTTTAAGTATGATTCTTACTATAGAGTAGAATGAAAATGTATATAATCAATATTTTAAATTGCTAAAGAATCTAGAAAATGTGACAACCTCTCTTAGTCTTACATCGAAAAAGTAACACACTTTCTGACATTTATAAAATTTATTAACTAATATCATCAACCAATTATTTTAGATTCGAAGTTCTATATTATTTAATATAAACCTAGGATAGATTAAGTGAATCTTATTGAAACCTTATATCAAACCTAAAATGGAACCTAAACCTATATGAATAATAACCATGAACTCCACGGTCACGAGTTCGATCCCTATAATCGATATTTGTAATTTCCCTTTTCTCAACTTGTACTAAAAAAAATAAAAATAATAATAATAACCACGAGCTCCATTATAAATTAACACTTTCATGATTATTTAAAAAGCTACATATATTAGTAGACACAGATAACAATTTGCTTATTAACTTTATATATTCCATGTGGAAAAAAAAAAACTTTATATATTCAAATTTACTGACCAAATTTATCTAAGATTTAAATACAATTTTGGTTTTTACAAAGAAAAAAAGAAAAGGAAAAACAATTTTGGTCATCATGATAATTTGGAGTTTGTTTTTATTTTGATTTCTAAATTTTATATATTATAATTTTTGTTAATGTACTAACAAAAACTTTAAATTAATTTGTATGATATTTCCCGTCTAAGAGTGTGTTTGACCCAACAAAGAAAATGCAAATGATTTCTAATGAATAATTAGAAATTAGAATTTATTTTTAAAATTATAAAAGATGAGGAGTGTAAAACTTGTTTAGATATAGGTTTCGAAAAAGAGTTAATAAATTGTAAATTTAAATCTTCTTTAAATATGACAAACAAACATCTAAAAAATTATTGATATTTGAAATTTCCTTGTTATATTCGTGATTATCTAGATCAGATTGTGCGAATCTAAATTGATATCATTACACATACAACATTTAAATATAAAAAAAACTCATAAGAAATTAATTTATTACATCGTAATATCAATTTGGCAAATTGAGCCACTTGAACCGGCGACCCAACATAAAGGAGAGTCCTTCAACCGTCGTCTCCACTTTGTTCGGCAATTTACGAGTAACCCACTGGATTATCACTCATCTCCGGCGAAATTAGGGTTCCAATTCTATGAGGTTAGGATCTCCGTTCTGTTTTATTTTTATACATCGTTCTCTATCCGCACATTACCATTGTGATTGATTCATTTGCCGTCATTCATCTCGTTCACGCCATTTGAGGATTATTTGTTAGGGTTTCACAGTCACCTGCTAGGTTTTTTTCCTTCAATTTTACCTGAAATCATAGCATTTTTTAAGAATTCGGAAGTATAATTGTCTGATTTCAAGCGATATATTATTTGATGATGTCGGATTTGCAGCGTTGGTTCTAAGAAACGTTTGTGATTTTCCTTGGTTCGAAGCTTATATTATTTAATCTAGAAGTATAGATGAGAAGACAAGAGTTGGTCGATGAAATTAAAAATTTCAGTCTCAGAAACCCTAGGGCATTATTATTATTCATACTTTTTTTTTAATTTTTTATATCTGTGTTTGAGTCAGCTTTATTGCACTATTACTATTCTAACTTGACATAATCTACTATATTTGATTGTCAATTAACGCAAATAAAAGTAATTACTATGTAAGTAACCATAGTAGATTGAACTCATTTATGAATCATATATTACATTATTCATTTGAAGCGAGACACGGGTGATGCAGTTACGTTTTAAATGGGATTGTTGAGTTCTTATAGATTAATCTTGCATAATTATGGGAGGTTTTGTGTGGATTTGATCTTTCTGTTATTGTTTTGATTCTTTTTTGCACTCTTCATTAATTTAGACAAAATATGATTAGTAATGAACCTGTTCTTAAAGGCTAAAGCTTCATTGCACTGTTTTTATGTTTCTTCTTGCAGTTTAGTTTCTATCAACTTCCTCCCCCCCTGCCCTTGTTATGGTTTTATTTGCTTTGGTATGGATTGACTGTGAATGAAATAATACGAAAATTGGGACAAACCATAGTTTTGGTACTATACTAACCCACTAGCAACAAAGCCTTTGTATACTGTCATAAAAGACATTGCCATTTACAAAATACTAGGTTCTTGGTCGTTTTTGCAATTTGGAACAGCATGGTTGGAAGATTATGGGAAATTTTGACGCTTAAGCTTGTCGAATTGGTCCATCTTTCTTGCTTTGATCCCTTTTCCCTTTCTCACTAAGAGAAGGCGATTTTAATGAACATATTCTACGAGTTAATTCATGGTTCCTATCTATCTAGGAATTAATTTTACACAAATTACATTGTCAACCAAATGGGAACAATCTTTACCCATAGGTAATGTTGTCAGGTCGTAGGAGATGTATGGAAATTCCGGGGTCGAGAAGGCCAAATCTGGATTTCAAATCCTGGTTTGCATCCTAGGTATGAGGCTTACAAAAGTAGAGTTAGACAAATGTTCCGTGAAAATAGTTGAGGTGTGTATTAGCTTAAACATTCACAAATACTAAAAAAAAAAATTAACGAACTTCTGCTTCACGTTTCCCTTGCTTATTTTCCAGCTGCTTCTTGCAATTTATGCCATTATCACGACTTTACTTGCTTATGAACTGTGAATGGAATATTTCACTCCCGTTTATGAATCATACTTACCTACTGAATGGGCAGCAGGACCATCTCAAATGTTTGGCATGGTTTTCCTTTTCTTTATAAATTTTGTAAAAAGGAAAAAAACCTCTATTCCCTTTATCATCAAATTCTTAGTGATTCCTGTTGCTCGATCAATAAGAAAATTTTGATAAGGCTTAGTTTTGATACTAACCAATAAGCAGAGAGAGACTCTATATTGGCCATAATGTCATTAACAAAACTGCAATCATATATTCGGTTTTTTTTTGTGAACTGAAACTAGTAGATTTACTAGTTAAAAGAGATGACCTGAGTGATATTTTCCCTTAAAATCCAGTTTTTCTGATAAATTTACACATTTGGTTTGTATGGAACAGCATGGTGGAAGGATCTATTTCTTCTCATCTTGACAATGACAGCCGACCAGAATCTAAAGAGCAAGCCGAAGCTCTTACTCCTGAAGACATTGCTTGGGTTGACTCTTGTCTGATTAAAGAAGTACCAGATATTTCGGATAGAAATTGGAACCTTATGAAGGATGCATTGTTAGAAGTCCTTGATCTGTATCCTCAAGGTTTTGAATCTTCTCTTGCTTTAAGTGATAATGTTCTGGGAGGTAGTACCGATGACGACGACGTCGACATGATTCTTTTTAATGATGTGAAGGAGCCTTCATTTCCTGGGAGAGATAGCGATGATCCTATGAATGAATCAGGAATCGCTTCGGAAGATCCTCAAAACAACGATGATGATGTTTCTTCTCTGTCGTCGTTATCTTTTAGCAGGGATGGCGTCAACTTTGATTTGCTTCTCTCTAATAATGTGAAGGATCCTACATTAATCTCGAGAGATAGCAATGATCCTATGAATGATACAGAAATAGCTTCTGAAGATCAACAAATCCACGATGATATCGATACTTCTCTGTCGTTTTCTTCTAACAAGAATCCATTTTTACCCACTTACAAAGAGGAGACATATCAAACTGGATCTAGCAATGATTTATCAGAAACTGAATCCGAGCCCCCAATCAATGAGATTTTCAGGGTTTGGGATTTGAACCTTCCTCCAGTCGAAGATGAGCTTGTCGAGCAGCTGAACAAAGCCCTTTCCAAAAATTCTGCTAAGTCACTCCCTTCAATCTATGGTAATCTTAGTGTGTTGACGGACTCCAAGGAAGATTCACTTGATGACTTGATCAATAGCATTTCTGACCTGTCTTTGAAACAGAATAAATAATGGGGACAAAGTTGTTCTGGAGCCATTGGTTTTTGAGAGCTCATGCTGCTGACACATGGCACTTCAGATGTTTTGTTTCACGTTGGAATAGGGGTGATTTTAGAGATAATACTTAGGAGGCTTAGAATGAAATATTTCTACCGTATGTATTTATTTTTTCCTGGTGCAAATTAGTGGGATATATTAATACCTTTTTTCTCAAAATCTTATTGACAGGTTTGGTTATTATTATCAACTTTTTGGATGTGGAGCTTCGCTATTGGGGCACACACTTCGGACTTGAGAGATAAAAAAAAAAAAAAAAAAAAATTTATAATTAAACTCACTCATAGATTTCAAACTTGAGACTTCCATAAGAGTATGTGTGTACAAAAGAATCAACAACTTGAACAACTTAAACTAAAATAAGTAGGTTAGAATTTACTATCATTTTTATCAACAAAAAATATTAGAATAATGACTGTTTAGTAATTAGATGTCATTAGTAATTGCTAAAATGAGCATAACTTTAGGGACATTCTAATAATCATGAGATTACATGGTTGATCAATTCCATCCCTCAAATGTTGTTGTCGAGCTTCGCTATTGGGGCACACACGCCTATTTCAAGACTCGAACTGACAGACAAAAAAAAAATTTACAATTGAACTCACTCATGGATTTCAAACTTGAGACTTCCAAGAGAGTATGTGTGTACAAAAAAATCGACAACTCGAACAATTTAGACTACTCAAGGAAAATATTTTGTTATGTATGAAATATTTTTAAAAATTTACTATAATTAAAGTAAGTTATAATTTCCTACCATTTTTATCAACAAAAAATATTAGAATAATGACCGTTTAGTAATTAGCATAACTTTAGGGTCATCAAGATTCATGAATAACCTAGTAATCATGAAATTATATGGACAATCGAACTGTTGTTGAATAAAAAAATATCAATAATCTAAATTCCTAGATCAAGCAAGTTTACCGAAGATTTATACAGCCCTGACAGAGTTAACGATGCTATAGTTTTATAACTATATTAATTACTGGTAACAAAAAAAATGGTGTGGTAATTTTAGAAGTGAAAATGTCACCTGTAAGTATAGTTATATATACAAGTCAGCTCGTGTCACAAAAGAGAAATCTTGCTGTTTTTCCAGCTATATGATCTTCTACTTTTCTGTGGAGGTGTAATGAAGCTGAGACCAAAGTTTCCCTTGAGGGCCTGTCCTTGCTCAGCAAACTTGACAAGCTTGGCAACAATGGCTGCACTCTCGGTTACGTGGATCATGTTCTTCGAGTCGCTCCATAAGCGGTTAATCAGTTGTAGCCTTCGACGTTTTGAATTCAACGCGATTCCCCACTTCTGGAACAATGCCTTCCTTTCTTCTTCTGAGAATCTTTTCTGCATTAGCTTAGTCAATGTTTGTCTCTCGCGTTGAAGATCTCTCACACTGTTTATCCCAAGCAGTAAGAAAATGAAAAAGCATTAGGTAGGTGACAAAATATAGAAAATCGCTTCGGTTAATGTATTTATACTTTTTCTTTAACAAGATACAAACTTCTTATCCATAATTACAAATGTTTGAAGGAAACAAATTCCAAAAAGGAGCAAGGAAAACAAAGATTTCAAATCTTTCAATAAACCATATGCTCTGTTTATACTTCTACCCATTCAAGTAATTGATGGAAGTTCATGATATTCTAACATGTCACTCTAACCTTTTTATTGTGTGTACCTGGATTATTATCATAGGACAACCATTTACTCTACTACATTTACTTGTTAAAGAAACTCGTAAGATGTTAAATCTTAGATAGATGGCCACCATCATTTTTTTTTTCATCTTATTCTAAAAGTAGTGACCAACATTATTCTAACCTAAAACTCCCATCATCCCTTGATCTTTTCTTTTAATGATAGCAAAACTCTCAACCCCTTTTCTAAAGGCTTCTCTTAAGTTTTCAAAGATGGAAACCTCTCCCATGAACATTTGGGATAAATCTCATTTTTGTAATGCGTGTATGTATGTGTGTGTATATATATATGATCGTAATAAAATGTTAGCTAAAACATGCTAAAACATGCTAAAACAGGCACTAACCTTGAGGCAAAAGTAAGATTCTGGTCATCTTCCATAACTTCTTCATGACCGTAATAAAATGTTTGCTTCAGAAAAGTGAGCCTCCTAAGCTCTACTTCCATGTAATTAGAATCGGTAGGATCACCTTTGAAGAGCATGAAAAAGTAAGTTCTGTGGACAATTGAGACGTTGCAAGTTTGCCAAAGCTCAATTATCTTTCTCTGCTGACTTTGAAATTCTTGGTTCCACTCCGATGTCACTAGTGCATATTGCCCTGCCTCCCTTCCAGCGCCTTTCGTGCTTCTTAATAAATCTGTTTCTTGCCCATCCTCCAGAACCTAGTAAGAACACGCTTCTAATTATTAGGAGAAATGAACATATTTAGACCCCCAATACTAAGTAGTAAATCGATAATTTGCTATCGATGTTATCAAGCAAATTGTGGGAATGACGCATGATGATTTCTGCAAATTGTGTGATCAGACTCTCCCCTTGATTAGTTTTTTTTTTGAAACAAGGGTAACCACGCCCCTCCCTAAGCCAGGCACCTGGAGATATCAAAGTAATGGAGACACGAGAAATGTCTATAAATTAATGTCACAAGTAAGTTTCGAACCTGAGACCTTGAGGAGAACACACCTTCAAAGCCCAAGTTTTCAACTACTGCGCTACCCTTTGGGGACAAGTTATTTATTTTATTTTTATTTTTATTCTTTTTAATTCCATGAGCGTTTAAGCTAAGCTTGCATGCACCTCGACTAATATTCGAGCAATAAGTTGAACTGCATGTATGTTAGCTCAACACTCCCAAACTGTCATTTGGTAATAAAGATAAACTTCAAGGAGACCCGTATTCAAGCAAAGAAAAAGAGAGTGAGTTGGCTGTATACCACAAAGCAATCACAATAATATGCCCGAAGATATAAATTCACGCAAGTTCTAAAGCAGACACTATGATTGCCCATCCCCAAGAAACTCTGAAAACATAGATATTTACCTCAACCTATATATTTAAGTTTTTTGGGGTATTAGAGCTGTAGGTTCTGTGTTTAAAGTCAACCCTTGTCAAGTCGTTTCATCCCAAACTAATACTAATTTCCCCTCGTTAGGCATCTTCAAGTTTCCAAACCCACAAGTAAGATTGGTTGATATAATTAAGTTTACTCAAACCTAAAAGTTTAAGCTTTTGAGTTGATTGGTGATTAGAAAAGAAAATTACTGCACCCTCACCTGTCTATCAGCAAGTTCTTTTCCATACTCAGAGTTCAGTCCGGCAACAAATGTATCTAAGCGAGTGACATCTTCATCAGCAGAAGTTTTCATGCTCCGAGCACTTCCTATAGAAGACTGAGAATCAAGTTTCACAAGGCTGCCATCAAAGTCTAATTGTTGGAGTTTCCGTTCAAAACCTTCAGGTCTTCCAGGAAAGCTTTTGTCAAATCCATGAGGAGGGGTGGTGGTCTCAACTTTATCAGGTGATAACACCGCCGTGAGATCACCACCTCTACAACTCCAGCTTCTGGCCAGCTTCAAGCTCCTCGAGCTTGACATATCATCGGCAATATGTGAATTTGCATTGCCGCAGACGCAGTAAGGACTACTAATAGATTTACTGGTCATTGTTCTTCTTACATCATGGAGTCCTTGCTCCATTTGACCATTTGATGAATTATTATTAATCTGATGCACTTCTCCATTTCCATTCGCAGGGGTTGATATCGTTTCGTGATCTATCATACTTCCATAGCTTGGCCGAGACGAAGGCATTCCTCTGAATTCACCATTATTAGGAACAAGGGGTGACAAGCCATTGTCCCGGAGTGACTCCTCCATTTCAATACATTGAACTTCCTTGCAGTCATCGGAATCTTTGACTTTTGCAACAGCGGTTGTCATTCCACTCTGACCGGAGTGAGAGTCAATGAGCATCTTTCCATCATCACTGTCTCCATCATAATAATGAGCATTGTTGAAAGATTTTCCACCCATATCCATACCACGAGGATCATCCACATTTGAAATTTCTGATCCTGAACGTTCATCCTCCAAGGCAGCATCCCTTGCATGCAATTTTGAATGACTGCTTTTGAAATCCTGGAAAGAAGGCAAGCACTTAATATGCATAACACAAAAGTCTGACTAACTGTATATTAGCATGCTAGTAAAACATGTTAGCATTAGTCAACAAATGTTCACCTTTATCGAGACATCATCACGTCCAACCATACGAAGTAAATCTTTAACCCGAGATTGAGCGAGATCCCTTTGCTTAGTGAGTTCTCTAATCTCCTTGGCCATCTGCAAGATGTAACATAATGTAATCAATAAGCAATTGTGATGCTAATATTTTCCTCATAGTGGTTACCGAAAGATTTACTTCGACGTAACACAGGACATCCATGGACATATATGACAAACTGAAAATTATATGCAGTCTTCTCTCATGCAGTTCTTGACAACAAACTTAATTATAGAACAGATATGTACTTCATAAAACTTAAGTAAATAAACTTTTAAGATGCGTATTCTTGCAATTGCAAGAGAACAAATATGCAAATGATGAATAGGATCTGCCAGACAATAACTATATCAAATAAACATGTGACAATGACCAAATGAAATCTTTATTCAATTTTCAGAAGGAAAGAAAATGCTTAGCAAAGTGTCTACTCTCCTCATTATAGCACAATCAAATTTCAGATAATGGCAAACCACAGGAGAAAAAAGTTTTAGAACTTCAAACTTATTCAAGCACACATCTCAAGCATGATACCAGGTAGTAATTACAACCTTCTCAATTTGAAGATCTTTCTTTTTAAGCAAGGCTGCATATTCAGAACCGGACGAAACAGGGGTGGGAGTTCTCAACTCACTCTCCAATCTAGCTAGCTCTTTCTGCAAATGCTTAACCAAAGCCTTATCAGACATGACCACATTGACTTGTGCTTTTGTTGTCACCTCTTTTGCACAATAGGCAAACAAGAGAGTGTTCCTAGTTTGTTCAACATGACTTCTTGCCGGGCTCAATGTACAGACGATGGCTGTTCGAGCATTGCCACCTAAGCAGGGCTGCAATATTCGAGTCAGCTTAGAATCTCTGTAATTGATATGACCATTTCTTCCTTTGCTGCACCAAATTAGACACCAATTGAAACCAGCATATATTCACGAAAAAGTTTTTAAGAAGTACAACAAGATCTTCAATTATTGTGCAAACTTTTTGAAAAAGAAACTACATAAATTAGTGACACGTCTGACAACTCCTAATAAGCAAAACTGTCGGGGACCATAATTGAATTACCGATGCAGACACAACACAAGTCACACAACACAGTAGACTAGAAGGACAAATCTTCGAATTACCGATAACAAGTCACTCAAAGCAAAAAATACAATCCAAAAACAATTGTAGAATTTCATATAAAAGCCATACAAATGCAAGAACTAGGCACACAGTGAAAAAGGAAAAATAGTTTCCAACAGACCTTGAATAATGAAAATGCCAACAAAGTAAGGGGAAGTAAAGAGGGTCAAGTACCTTAATTTGCGAATGACGGTACCGAGAGTCAGTAAACTGCGATTTATGTGGCAACCTTCTTTCAATCTTGCTCCAGCCGATAATGCTTGAGCTGCACGTTCACTCCCAGCTAAATCAATAAAATTCTGCCATAAAAACGGGAGAGTTAAAGGAGTTAAGGCGATTTGTTTCTCTCACATTGGAGTGTAGTTGTGTACGGAAGTCTCTTAAAAATTGTTGGAAAACTAGTCAGTATATATTAGCTATACTGGTTATGTACACATAATATACAGTTAAATGGTCATTACCACACTTGCAGCAAGGGTGGTTGAATTGTCTTTTCCTAAAAACTCTCGAGCAGAACTTTCAATTGTCTGCAGGAATCATTAAGTAAGGAGTTGGTTGAAATAATTTTATCCCTGGGATAAAAATTGAATCCTTCAATCAGATTGATCAAGTGATTAATTAAGAAGAGGCATGAAGCACACCAATTTAATAATCTGATGAGATCGAGAGCTTTTCTCATTCAGTGAGGTCTCTCCAATCCGTCGTTGCGCTGCACATTATAACCAGATCTCATGAAGATATGAAATTATCAGAGACTGGCAAGATTGTTCAAAATGCTTCACCTTCACACATTGAAATGAGCTCCCTTAAATGGTTCCAATCCCTCAGAGTTTCCTCTGTGACTTTCTCCACAATAGTCCCTCGCTATTGATAAACAAAAAACTGTGGGAAATGCAAGAATAGGAAAACAATAAAAGTTTTTCTATACATATAAAAAACAATATACCCACCTCATGGTCATCTAGCAGCCTGAGAGGAGTAATATCTGTGCTCAATAGGTCTCTAACAGCTTCATTGTATATCTCAATAGCTGAAAACTTTACAACGAATGCTCTTTCTTCATGCTGAAATTTATTTGAGGAAAAGAAAATAAACAAACAGAGTTGATAAAAAATGAGTGTGCTTATGTTAAAGGTAAAGAGCATAGTGCAATCGCCACAATTAACTCACCCTTCTAATGTAATCAAATATATCTGCCACTGAATATTCAAGAATTCCATTCATGGTGTATGTCTTTCCACTGCTTGTTTGACCATATGCAAAAATACTAGCTGGAAATTTGAAAGCATATGAATTGGAGTAAGGTCTTTACTTGTTCATTAGAAACTTCACATGTTAGATATCAAACTGCACGTTTCAAAAAAAAAAAAAAGATATCAAACTGCAATATAAGTATTTACTTACAGTTGATCCCATTGACCACAGAAAGTGCAATTTCTCTGGCTCCTTCCTCGTACACCTGCTTTGTAGAGCAATCAGCATGAAATACTCTGTCTGTTACAAAAAATGGGAAATTATATTGGATGGACTCTTCTCAGAAAATAATTACAAAAACAAGCAAATTTTAAAGTTTTTGCCTCCTTAGTCATTAATACGTTTTAATATTGTATTATAAATACTCATTAATACCGTATTATGTATTATAAATACTCATTAATACAATATTACTCATAATTACCAATGAGAATATTTGCTAATTTTTTTAAAAGTGACCGTATTTGTAATTATTTTCTAGATTTGACTAGTCTGGTATGTTTCCAACAAAAAGAAAAACAGAAAATGAAATAAACCTCTCCTACAAAACCATACAAGTCAAAAGTTATATCCATATCAGCGGCATTTTTTTTTAGAGAATCATTGGACTCAATGGCATCCTTAAGTAGCTTAATGTATTTGCATAGAAAAGTTAAAAAAAATGTTTCATATAACAAACATGTATATATAGTACTATCAATTGATGAAGCAAAATCCTTCAAATTTGGGTAAAAGAAACTATCAAAACGTTCAATAAAAATGTGTTAAATAAAGTTCTCAGATGATTTGCCAACGATATTAAAAGGCGAAAAAAGATTATCATTTCTTACCAAAAGTGTAGGCACTTGGAAATGTGGACCCCTCCCGTAAGGTATTCCGGTACAAGATACTAGTATCATTGATGCACTCCCAATCGGCTGCTTCATTCATCATAATCTCCTTTTCATTCAAAGGTCTCAACCTTACTAAAACAAGAATTTTCTCTTCGAGAGCACTTATCCCCTGCATTTTCTCCAACTTCATTGTCTCCTCTTCTGCAGTTGTCTCCATTCCTCGATGTCGCCAAACCTTCTCCCAGCCCACCAGGCCACCACCTCGATTCAGTCGATATCAATCCATAATTGTAGTACTATTGGAGAACAAAACGAGCACAGATGCCCGAATCTTTGAGTTCATGCTTTGCATATTTCCAGAACTGTTGAACTTGAGATTTATAAATAAATTAGTTTTCTAGAACAAGAAAATGAATGCTTATAAGCCCTTAACGACTTAAATTACCTGCATCAATACTGTTATTCACTAAACAAATGAAACTATTTTGCTAAATAAATGCTGATTACTTAATGTCGTAACCATCCAGCCAATCAACAGTAGAAAGAATATTAATGACTGTAACTACAAGCTAATCATGGGTATTTACCCTCAAAATGATTAAAGCTTGAAAGTAGATTGATGATAATTTCCATATTATGATTAAGCCTTTAACAATCTAGCTTAGCCTTCAATTCCACGCATCCCTTTAAACCTTTTTTTTTTTGTGGAGGTATTTCCTCACAAAAATCACAAATGACATGAAAGACAAAAACCTTCCCCAATCCCCATAATGGAGACCCACAAGACCCACAAAGCAAACGGACAAATTCGAAGAATTCGAAAAGGGTAAGAATTGTCATCCAACCATCAGAATCCATAACATTATTTTCTTCGTATTTTCTTTATCGCTCTTCACGATAAGGTGATTCATATAATACTAGTAATGTGAATTTCGAAATTATTTAATAATAATAAAAAAAAACTATAAAGAATAAAAATAAAAACTTACCATGGAATCGTCTGGTTTTGATCAGATATCGAATCAAATGCAAAATTGATTCGAAGCCTCTGTACTCTGGTGCGGTTTTCGTCGTCTTCAAGCCTCGTGCACTTTAAGAAAACATCTAAATATTTTAAATTAAGGTTCCAAAACTGAAAAAACTCTGAAATAGAAAATTATACGCAAAATATCGTGCGGTTAGAGGTTTTACGCAACGGCGATGATATACATTTCTTACGGTTAGCTCATCTTCGTCGGATCTCCAAATAAGCAACAATATTAAAATCTTATCTCGAAAACTTCGAATGCAGAAATTTCAAACAAAAACCTCACAAGTAACAAATCACAAGCAGCCACTGGACAATTTTCAGAAATAAAAAAAGAAAAATAAATAAACAATACTCCGCGGATTCCTCCGAGATGAAAGATCAGCTAATAAATCATCTAAGTATTCCTCTGAGATGAAGAAATCAGCTACACAAACATGATTACATGAACTTGAATCAAAACCGCAATTGCAGAGAGAACGATTAAATCGTCCGAGTAACAATTACGAATGAATAAATCGTCCGAGTAACAATCAAAGAAGCACGTGAAAGAAAATGTACAGAACATAGAAAGGTTGAAATGAAGGCCGAGGAACGGACCTAGATGAAACAGTAACACAACGCCAGCGAATCGGCACTGGCCGGCGGCCGTAAATCGTAAAGCAGAATGCTGGGGAAAGAGTCGCCACAGATTCCGACAACTCACGGCGGAGCCGTCGCTATCAGGGAGGAGAGAAATTTGTGATGATCCAATGGCGGGTGGAAGCAAATGAGAACCCGATGAAGCGTCAACAAAGTTGAAATTTCTACTCCAACTGCACCACCACTCAAGGGGAGAAACAAAATATAGGTAAATGAAATGACTAAAATACCCTCTATATTATGGTATGCTTAAAATGTTTCAAGTTTGAAGTATGTTTCAAGTTTTCAATTATATTATGGTATGCTTAAAATGTTCTTTTTATCCTACAAAGTATAATTTCAGTTAAAATAAAGGATGAACTTTCTTAGGAATTGCCCACCCAAATAGTTTAACTACATAAGTGTATATCAATGATTTTACTCAGTTTCATAAATATATTTATGATCAAGAAATTATGAATATAAATCGAAGTAAAAAACATGTATATATTATTGAGTGTAAGATTTTTTTTCATTTTTTTATACTTGATGACTCTTTGTATTAATAGTTACATATGAAGTTTTGCGTTAATCAAAATTATATAGAAATTATTTTAATACAATAATAATATTTGAGAAGTCAAAGAAAAAACAACAACATTATTGTGTAGAAAATTAAATTACTGTTATAATTTATTTCATTTTAAAAAATGAGGTTAAAATTGTCAAAGAATCAAAACTAGTTTTTTTTTTTCAGACGTTTAAATTTTAGTATTTTTATTTATTTTTGTTTACTAATAATTATAAAAAAAATTTATGTAATTAATCAAATTCAAAAAATAATTATAAGAGGTCAAAGTTGTCAAAGAAACAAGTCGAGGTGGGTGGCTCGAAGTTATTTTGAGGCTTAAAGAATGTCTTGTTAATGTAAAGAGAATGGAGATGAAAATTTTCATATTCATTATAAGCAAGTTCAAGACTTGTACATGAAGTTGCCCTGCATTGACACAGAACCTACCAAAATCATATTACTCTTTCCTCACTTTTTGGAGATATTTAATTGGTTGGTTTTCAATTTCATGAGCCAAAGGAGTTGCTGATCTCGAAAGATTCTTGAATATTTCAGCAACATATAATAATAATAATAATAATAATAATAAGTATTAGTTTAATCACAAGTTAAAAGATATCATCAGTAATTGTGGGAGAAAAGTTATAATTTGTTTTCCACAGTTGTGCTTGGCTCATTAGTATGCAATGAGCTCCTCCACAGAACCTGATAGCCGTGACTCACTGGATGGATCTGAAGATGCTCGTGAGATTGGTACCACGCCGTTAATAGAGTTCGGTATGGGTGGCTCACTCGATGGTCTGCTACGTACCAAACGCACGCCGCACGGTTTGTGTTCTTGTTTGCACTCCCCTTAATTAGAAGGCAATGCACTACCAGTAGTAATTTCAGCAAAATATGAAGTTACTTCAGCACCAACACAAAGAACCACCCTACTCAATTAATTGATTTACTCAGCATCTGCTCACATGAAGGATGGTAAAAATAATATAACTAAGATAACCAGATTGAACTCATCAATCACTCAATTTTTTTTTTTTTTTTAATATCTGTGAGTGTCGGTGTCAGTTTGTGCACAACTCAACTATTGTCACAAAATATACCGTCTAATGCTATAATATTTGGATGTCAAAGAAATCTAATACCTACGTAGGTGGTCACCATGAACTCATCACCTCTTAGTTTTCTTAGGCTTTCTTGACCACTAGGCCACTATATAATGGTTATTGGTGAGGAAAAAAACTAGGCGAGTTTGTAAGAACAAAGTAATTCTTAAGTAGATAGAGATCACGAATTCAACATATTTTAATAACAATTAAAACTAACGGAGCTACCTTATGTATGTGTCAAGAAGAGTAATTTTAACTCATTCAACTCTGTTAGCAAAGTACAGCCAATTAACTAAAATAAAACGAAGTTGCAAACAGAGGTTTAAAAATATCACTCCACTTTGAATTTAAATATCAATGGTTTAAAAATATCATCTTCCTTTCTAGACTTTATGATTCGTCTTAAACAATTTTTAATATCTTAGCTTTACAATTTGAATAATCCACTGTCCACACCAATATCAAACCACTGCTCTGAGACCAACATAAGAATAATTCAACATATATAAATATGTATTATAATCCAGAAGTTATATTCAAATTTTATCAACTCACATATTCTAACAAACTGTTTCAACAATCCTGTTTAAAACTTAATAATATTTAATGATCAATGTCAACAAAGGTAAACAATAAAAGATTCAAAGATTCTATTTTTTTTTTCTTTAAAGAATCAAACATATTTGCTTGAATATAAAAAATAACTGTAGAGTGTGACAAAAATCTAACATTAAATTGGATAAGTAAATATAGTTTATAAGTGAGTAGAGGTCTTACATTCAATTACTCAATCATACTAAATCAACATGAACTCTTCTCTACGACCCTTTCGAGCTTAATTATATTAGCAAGTTGCCATTGATTTTATATTAAAGTAAATGGTAGATACAATGTAAAAGTTCATATAGCAAAGTTGTTTATTTTATAATTTAAGAAATAGGGAAACCGGACAAACAAAAATGTAAAAATACAAAGAAAAAAGAAGGGTTTCAGTTGTTTCCGGCCAAAATCTTTTGAAGAGAACCAAAATGGAAGGCTTCTATATGAACGCCTTTAATTACTTTCTCGTTTGGATTGCATAATGTTTTCATCTTGATCTTTTTCTCATTCTTATCAAAGCAGAATAAGTCATTACCGACCAAAAGATATATATCTCCTTCGTCTTCAAAGACTTTAATGTAGTAAAACTTGTGAAGACTCAGCCTTAGTAAATTAACAGATTCTCTAATCCATGAATGTTGGGCTCTCATAATCCAGACTTCCAGCTTGAGGGGATATAATACAATTAGACAAATGGTACTATTGAATGGTTGAAATTTCGCATCGTGGCAAGGCCCTAGGTCCAAGATAGCATCAGTTTCAAATGTTTTAGTTTCAACGTCCAGAACATAAATCACAAACTCATTTTTTAAATTATATTCGAACCAATAAATGACTCCATCTAAATAGGTAGCATGATCGATGATTATAAAAGGCAGGCACCCAAGGTGCTCCCATTGGTTGCTAATTCCAAACCTCCAAACTTCTAATATTCTAAGGATGGTAATCCTGAACAACTTGTACTGCTTTGTCTTGGGACTGAAACCGAATTCGTAGCGGTACTTACCCTCCCCCATTCTGATTTGGGAATTTCGAAGAACTCATTGGTCATCGGATTCCATATGCCATTACACCAAACGCGCACTGACATTTTTTTGAGAATATGAAGCAAGCCATTGCAGGAAGCGTAAATGTCAACACTTTTACAGTCGCTGTCAAAGGTAAGTGTGGCAACAGAAGTGGTTATCAAAATCGATGCAACCCAACTTGGGATTTAAGTGTTGCAAATGACCATAAGTGAGTGGCTGGATGGTAATATC
The DNA here is from genome assembly GCA_037833695.1 of Sechiopsis laciniata. Lineage (NCBI taxonomy): Eukaryota > Viridiplantae > Streptophyta > Magnoliopsida > Cucurbitales > Cucurbitaceae > Sechiopsis > Sechiopsis laciniata. The sequence continues at coordinate 8,119,557 of JBBMKA010000001.1, forward strand.
AGAGGTATAGACAAGGAAAGCGTTTGGATTAATGTGGAATTTAGTAGAGGTAACGACATGATTCCAAGCTTTACACATGATCCTGCAATTCGACAAATCGAAGAAAGGAAGTTTATGTTCATAATCATCTTCCTTTTCTGTTTTGAATTACTCTTTCTTTTCCGATTAGCCATCGTCTCAAAGCCAAGAAAATAAATTTGCTAGGTCCTTTTTTTAAACCCAATATGAGAAGCAAAACGGAAGTGAAGTTTATTTGCTTTTATAACTTAAGGTTAGAGTTTTTTTTAGTACATGTATTGAGGGAAGGGAGACCAACAAACCCTAGCATTAATGCTTTCAAATAATATAAGAGGCAAATGAAGATTTTTAATTTCGAACTTATGACCGCGTGGAGTTGAAATGAATTAAAACAATCAAAATAACCGACTGTGCCATGACCCATTCGATAAAGTTAGAGTTTTCAAGTTGGGCTTTAGGTTTAGAAAAGAGTTAGGAAAAGAAAATATTACAAAAGATAAATTCGTTTCATATCATTTTTGTATTATATATATATATATATATATATATATATATATTATTTTCCTTTTAAACTATTGGTTGGGCAAATAGAAAAATCAAATTATAACATTTTAGGGGGAAAAAAAAACGGCTTGCCATAGGAAAAAAAAAACTTTGTTTGTGTGATTTTGTTTGTCAATCATATAATAGTAATCACTAATTTTTTTTAATTTTTTTTTGAAACAAATAACAGTAATCACTATTAGTTGTAATAAACACAAAAATATTACTGGTATAACTTGAGCATAAAATAACAAAAATATAATATCATAATACCTAACTCCATCCATTAAAGTCAACAAAAATAATAGTTTTGTTCAAAAAAAAATAATAATAATAATAATAGTTAGTTAAGTCGTAAAAGTGTGTTCTTAATCAAGAGATCATGATTTTTTTTTATTTTTATATATAACAATATTGAAGACGGGAGATTCAAAATTTATAACCTCATAATTACTAAGTCGTATAAAATACCGGTAGAGCTATGCTCTTGTTGATAGAAAATCCATCAATTAAAGCATGTGTTGACAACAAAAGACATAGGAATTGCCGACGGTGAAATGCCAATACATGTGACAGTTGAATATGTGTTAATTATGACTGCACAAGATAAGTTATTAATTGAACCATAAAATTATACCATTTACACATGAGCTCCTACCTCAACATACTTAATTCGTCAGCAATTACAAATGATATACACTATATTTTAGATTTGATTAAATCATATGAATTAAATTTTAATTCTTAAAAACTACATATGCTAAATTCTAATTTTCTTTAAATCATATAAACTAAATTCTTTTTTTTTTAATATATATTGGGGAAGAGGGACAAATACCGATTCTCCGGAACGAATATGTGACGCTGATGTTGAACTGGTTTACAATCAAACAATAAAATCATTGCATCTGACCCATTCAGTAACTAAATTCTGATTTTTAAAAGCACATGAATAAACTTTAACTTTTTTTGAACGTAGGGATCAAATTTATAATTTAACTTTAAAGTTGCATTAAATTTGTAAATTAATTAAAAAGAAAACTTATGGATAAAAAATTGGGACAAAGTAACGATACATTGAGTACAAATAAATTCAATATCATAAAGTAAATATACTATTGGAAGATTTGTTTATTATTTTTTTTATTTTTAAGAACAGAACATATTTGCTTGAATATAAAATAACTATGGTGACCAAAATAATCTAACATTAAACTAGATAAGTAAATATACTTTATAAGTGAGTGTGAGGTCTTCTACCGAATGGGTCAGTGAGACAATGATTTTTTTATTTGGTTGTAAACCAGTTCAACACCAGTGTCAGAGGTTCGATTTCGACAATCGATATTTGTTTCCCCTCTTCCGATATACTCAAAAAAGAAAAAAAAAGTATGAGGTCTTCCATTCAATTACTAAACCAGACTAAATCAACATGATCTCTTCTCTACGACTTTTCCGAGCTTAATTATATTAGCAAGTTGGCCATTGACTTTATATTAAAGTAAATGGTAGATACAATGTAAAAGTTCATATAGTAAAGTTGTTTATTTTATGATTTAAGAAAAAGTGAAACCAGAAAAACGTAAAGGGTTTCAGTCGCTTTGAGATAAATTTTTTTGGAGAGAACCAAAATGAAAGGTTTCTATATTTCTTTCTCGTTTGGATTGAATAATATCTTCATTTCGATCTTCTTCCCATTCTTACCAAAGCAAAATAAGTCATTACCAACCAAAAAATATATATCTCCTTCGTCTTCAAAGACTTTAATTTAGTGAAATCTATGAAAAGCCACACTTGGCAAATCAATAACCAATTCTCTAATCCATGAATGTTTGGCTCTCATAATGGAGACTTCCACCTTGAGGGGATAGTATACAATTAGACAAATGGTACCATTGAATGGTTGACTTTTTGTGACGGAGTATGTCCCTAAGTCCAAGATAGCATCAGTTTCAAATGTTTAATTCAGTTTCAACGTCGAGAGTACAAATGATAGACTGGTTTGATAAATCATATCCGTATCAACAAATGACTCCATCTAAGTAAGTAGCATGATCGGGGGTCAAAAAAGGCCAGCGCCCAAGGTGCTCCCATCGGTTGCTAATTCCAAACCTCCAAACCTCTATCGTGTTAATGAATTCATAGTCCCCATAGGAAATTCTGAACAATTTGTATTGCTTTGGCTTGGGACTGAAACCGAATCCATAGTTGTACACATCCTCATTCCGTTCTGATCCGGGAACTTTGAAGAACTCATTGGTCATCGGATTCCATATGCCACTACAAGAAGCAAGCCATTGCAAGAAGTTCAAATTTCAACACTTTTACAGTCGCGGTCAAATGTAAGTGTGGCAATAGAACTGGTTGTATCAAAATCGAAACAAATCAACTTGGGATTTAAGTATTGCAAATGACCATAAATGAGAGGATGAATATCAATATCAGAGATATAGAAAAAGGAAGCGTTTGGAATAATGTGGAATTTAGAAGCGTAATCTAAAACGACATGATTTTAAGCTTTACACACGATCCTCCAATTCGGCAAATCGAAGAAAGGAAGTTTTGAGAACATTAAATTAACAATATCTTCTGGAAGCTTCCAAATTATGTCCCTAATCATCCTCTTCTGTTTCGAATTACTCTCTCTTTTCTGACACGTCATGGTCTTTCTTTTCCGATTAGCCATCGTCTCAAAAGCAGAGGAAAAACAAATTCGCTAGGTTTTTCTTAAAATTATTTTCCCTCGAGGGAGAAACACATTTGAGAAGCAAATCAGAGTGAAGTATATTTGTTTTAAAAGGTTAGGTGTTTCAAAAAAGGGGGAAAATCTCCCCGGAGATCTTGGTAAAGATGAGGCTTTCTCTCTCTTTAACCTTGAGAGAGAAACGCTCTCTAAGAGGGCTCAGGGAAGATCTCCCCGGAGATCGGCCGGCGAGCGTGTGTGGGCACATCTTTGTGCGTTTTTGGGCTCTC
>JBBMKA010000001.1:8123190-8139806 GCA_037833695.1 Sechiopsis laciniata
AAAATATATTATTTTATTCTTATTTTAAAAGTGAATTAATTCATTAAGGACCATTTTTAAACTTAATTGATAGTTGAGGGGACTAAAATTGAACATTTAAAAGCTTAGGGACTAAAATTGGACAATTCTAAAAGTCGAGGGACTAAAATTGGACAATTTTGAAAGTCGAGGGACTAAATTGGACACTTTGAAAGTCGAGGGACTAAAATGGAATAAATCTCATAGTTTAGGGACCAAAATGGTATTTTAACCTTAATATAAATATATTATTTATACATAATTGTTTTATTTTATTTCATAATTTTACTATAGATATATCAACATCACATTTTCTATTTTTCATGATTTTTTTATGTGTGTATTTAATTTATGTAATGTTTTTTTAAGGAAAAAAAAAACTAGAAACTAGAAATGATTATCAAACAAGTTTTGTTTTTGTTTCTTATTTTTTTTAGAAACAATAAACAGAAATAGTTATCAAACACATTCTTGTTTTTTGTTTTAAATAAAAACAGGAACAAGAAACAAAAATTAGGAACAAGAAACAGGAAATGAGAACGTTATCAAACGGGCCCTTAATGACCAAAAAGTCATGACTTTCAAGTCTTTTATCTCTAATGGTTGTAGAACTCAAGATAAATAAGGTAAAAGGGAAAGCTTGACATGATTAAAGTTTGGTATCAATAAACCCAATTTAGAAAATGGGAATAATATTTTTATGTTTTTTTTTAGAAAAAAGTTGTATGTGGCTTAAAGTGCTGTAATATAACTTATCACTAACCTTCCTTTAAATTAGCAAGCATTTAATCGTAATTGAGAGGTCAATCAAAGTCCCCTCAAATATTCTTGAACCAAAAAAGGCAAATACTATGAGTGAGATGAGTGTGGTTTGGAGAGAGTGCTACCCACCATTCATCCAACTCTTCTCAAATCTATCGAAAGGGTTGATGGCGTGATGATTGGGTTTGATGACGTGTTAATTTCTTTGATTGTAATCTAATGTAACTCTACTAAACTAAGTTTTTGAACCTCTTTTCCTATTTGAACTATAAAAAAACCATTCTCATACTTTCGTTCACATATTTCACAAATAAGTGATGTTTTAATTTCAAAAATAATATATTATTTCAGTTTTTCTACTTTAATTTCGTTTCATATTCACAATCTCATTTTTAGAACCGTAGGTACTATTCTTTTTCTTTTTGTTTTTTTTTTTGGAAAGAAGTAGAACATACTTGTTTTTCATAATTAATATATGTATTCATTGAAGGGAATAAAAAAAGGTATAATGTTTCAAAATTACCAGTTAAATCTAGATATTAAAATTTTAAAATCTTTATATAATAAAATACGTATATTTAGTTTAATTCTATATAATAAATCTTGCATGCTTTTAGAATGAAATCGTATCTTTTCTAAAAAAACCTCGCTAACACTTGTGTGAAATTCCAACATTAAGAAGTTTGGCAACCATTTGATTTTTTTTTTTTTTAGTTTTTTTCTTAATATTAAACTTGATTTTTTTTTATTCCCTTAAAATAGATTTTATCTTTCCTAACTTAAATTCTAAAAATAAAAAATTCAATAACTTTTTTTAAAATTTTCTAAACTTGTTTTTGTTTTTAAAATATAAATAAAAATGTAGATTACAAACCAAGAGAAATTATAGATAAGCTTAATTTTCAAAAATCAAAACATTAAAAAAAAAAAAATTAAAATTAAAAAAAAAAAAAAAAAAACGTGCCTAATTAATCAACAAAATAAGAAAAACTACATATCATTTCATAAATAGCAAATATTAAAATAATGGTCGTTTAGTAATTAAATGTCAATGGTAATTCAATTTGAGAAAAAAGAATACTTGATAAACAATTGTCATCTCATCTTGAACACAATGTACGAGGAAGTTAACAAGTTTCACAAAATACACACAAAGTAACAAACAATCAAATCAATCAGCCTAATTTAACTTCCTAGACCAAGCAAGTTTACTGAGATTTATACAGCCCTATAACAATTAATGATGCTTTAGCTTCATAACTATATTAATTACTGGTAACAAAAAAAAAAAAAAAATTGAAATTTCAGCACTGAAAATGTCACCTGTAAGTATAGAAATATGCAGCTCAGCTACACAAGAGAATTCCTGCTGTTTTTCCAGCTGTATGATCTTCTATTTTTCTGTGGAGGTGTAATGAAGCTAAGACCAAAGTTCCCCTTCAGTGCCTGTCCTTGCTCAGCAAACTTGACAAGCTTGGCAACAATGGCTGCACTCTCGGTTACGTGGTTCATGTTCTTCGAGTCGCTCCATAAGCGGTCGACCAGCTGCAGCCTTCGACGTTTTGAATTCAATGGGATTCCCCACATTTGATACAATGTCTTTCTCCCTTCTTCTGAGAATCGTTTCTGCATTAGCTTACTCAATGTTTGTCTCTCGCGACGAAGATCCCTCGCACTGTTTGTCCCAAGGAGAAATAAAATGAGCAAGCATAAGAAAAGTGACACGAGAAAGAAAGGCACTCGGATTTATGTGTATATTTTTTCTAAACAAGAGACGAACTTCTAGTTTGTAAAATGAAAAGAAACAACAATTTTTTGAAGGAAACAAACTCCAAAAAGGAGGGAGAAAAAACAAAAAACAATGGTTTGAAAAGATTTGCACATCTTTCAAAAACAATTGATGGAAGTTTATGATATTCTAACATATCACTCCAACTCTTTTTCTACATTCTTTTTTATATGTGACTGTTTAAGTAAATTTGTCATCTTGATTATTCTCGCAAGACAAGGTCGTCAAGAAAATTCGTAGGATATTAAATTCTAGACGAGTGATAACTGTAGCTTGACTCATTCAGCATCTTACATGTGTAATGGCAACATAATCCCCAATTCCCTTTTCTTTTTTTTATTTTCTTTTTTTCTGAATGATAACAGAACTCCCAATCCCTTTTCGAAAGATTTCTCTCAAGTTTTAAAACCTGTTTTAGGAGCTTTTGAGATAATCTCAGGTTCTTAGCTTGCTCAAAGTAAATCATTTGACCCCTTTTGTAATATAAACTTGGTCAATATTTATATCAGTTGAAAAGGCACTAGCTAACCCAAGTATAACTCAACTTGTTAAAGATATATCTTAGACCAAGAGTCACAAGTTTGTTTCCTATCATACAGCAATAAAATGTTTTTGTTTCTTATAAAAAAAATAGTCATAAATTTGAATCCCCTCCACATGTTAAACTAAAAAAAGTTAATAATAAATAATTGTTAGTTGCAGTTGGCATTCTAAAAAAAATGTTTGAACACGTTGCATGAAGCCAGAAATCAAAAAAATAAAACATGCTAGAATGAAAACTAACCTTGAAGCAAAAGTGAGCTTCCGGCCATCTTCAACAGCTTCATTACCGTAATAAAATGTTTGCTTCAGAAATGTCAGTCTCCTAAGCTCTACTTCCATGTAGATGGAATCAGTAGGATCGCCTTTGAAGAGCATGAAAAAGTACGTTCGGTGGACTATCGAGACGTTGCAAGTTTGCCATAGCTCAATTATCGTCCTTTGCAGCCTCTCGAATTCTTGGTTCCAATCTGATGTGACATCCTGCATTGTCTCCCCTTCAGCACCTTTCGTGTTCTTAAAGAAATCTTGTCCACCCTCATGGGCCTAGTAAGAACATGCTTCTAATTATTAGGAGAAATGAAAATATATAGACCTGAATACTGAATCGTAAATTGATCTCTTGCTATCGGCCGTGTTTGTAATGACAGTTGGGTTATAATAACTCAACCCACGTTTGGCCCACCAATTATAATAACCGGTAGGTTGGTCCAAACCCAAGCCGACGTTTCACACATGCCCCGGGTTTGAGATTAATCCTTTCCTCTCCCCTTTTATAATAACCTACACCTCAAGACCATTTATTTATTATTACCCTCGTTATAATTACATGCACCATCAAACACCGTTTATCATAACCCATGTTAAAATAACTTGCACCTCAAACACAATTTATAATGTCATCAAGAAAACTGTGGGATTAACGCAAGAGGCATAGGCCAAAGCATGCGTTATTCTAAAAAGTTGCTGGAGAATGGTATATACTTTAGTTGCAAACTTGCAATGACTTGCACAATATTGTTGCAACAACAGGCCATTTGGATTGGTATGACTCTGCACAACCAAAGCAGTACTCAGACTGTCGTTTGGTTTTTTTTTTTATATCCGTGAGTGTTCGGGTCAATTTGTATGCACCTTGACCAGCTAAGTTGTGTGCAAACTGACCCAAACATACACGAAATCTCCTTTGGTAATAAAGATACTAGTCAAAGGAGATTATTATTCAAGCTAAGAAGAAAAGATATCAAGTTGGCTTTATGTCACAAAACAATCACAGCATTAGCAAGCCCCAAGATATAAAGTTACTCAAGTTCTAAAGCACACACCATATGATTGCCCATCCGCAAGAAATTATGAAAACTTAAGAATATCTTGGAAACTATACAAACTATTTCAAGAAAAGAAAATCAGTGCATACTCACCTGTCCATCAGCAAGTTTTTTCCCATACTCCGAGTTAGTCATTTTCTTCAGTCCGGCAACAAAGGCGTCTAAGCGAGTAATATCTTCATCTACAGAAGTTTTCATGCTCCGAGCACTTCCTATAGAAGACTGAGAATCAAGTCTCACAAGGCTGCCATTGAAGTCTAATTGTGGGACTTTTCGTTCAAAACTTTCGGGTCTTCCTGGAAAGCTTTTGTCGAATCCATGAGGAGGGGTGGTCTCTACTTTATCACGTGATAACTCCATCGTGAGATTAGCTCTACAACTCCAGCTTCTAGTTAAAACCAAGCTTCTAGAGCTTGACATATCATCGGCAACCTGTGAATTCGCATCATCACGGTAAGGACTGCTAGTCATTCTTCTTACATCATGATTTCCTTGCCCCATCTGAGCATTTGTTGAATTACTTTGACCGATCATATTTCCATAGTTTGGTCCAGAGAGAAGCGTTCGACTGAATCCACCATTATTAAGAGCAAGGGGTGACAAGCCATCGTCCCTGATTGTATCGTCCATCTCAATACATTGAACTTCCTTGCAGTCATCGGAATCTTCTACTATTGCAACAGCGGTTGTTGTTCCACTCTGACCGGAGTGAGAGTCAAGCAACCTTTTCCCTTCATCACTGTCTCCATTATAATAATGAGGATTGTTGAAATATTTTCCACCCATATCCATACCACGAGAATCAGTCACACTTGAAGTTTCTGATCCTGAGCCTTCATCCTCCAAGGCATCCCTTGCTTGCAATTTGGAATGACTACTTTTAATATCCTGGATAGAAGGCAAGCAAATAATATGCAGAACATAAGTGTAAATGGCTATATATGCAATGTAAATCACATTAGCATTAGTCAATAAATGTATACCTTTCTCGAGGTTTCGTCATGTCCAACCATACCAAGTAAATCTTTGACCCGGGATTGAGCAAGATCCCTTTGCTTAGTGAGCTCTCGAATCTCCTTCGCCATCTGCAATAAGAAACATAATGTAATCTATAAGCACTTTTCATGCTAACAGTTTCCCCCTCATGGTTACCAATTTGAGGGTAATTCTAGACACCAAACTAAATTATAGAAAAAATATATTTTTTGATAACCGAGAATTGGAGCCGCCCACTAGACATTATTTGACTTAAAAGTTGATCCAATTACATACCCAGGGCACCCGCGCCCTTCTCAAGGCCTGGACTAGAGAGACAACAAGAGATTTTACAATTAAGTTCACTCGTAAGTATCGATCATGAGACTCATTAAGGAATATACCTCAGAGATCCCAAGCCTCTACCAACGATGTGCCAGGACAATTATATAACAGATATGAATTTAATAAAACTAAAGTATATAAACTATTAAGATCTGTTAGGGTGCTGATAGAAATTTTATATATTCTTGCAATTGCCAGAGAACAAATATGCATATGATGAACAGAATCTGCGTGACAATAACCATATCAAAAAATGTCACTGACCATATGAACATTTTTCTTCATTTTTCAGAAGGAAACAAAAGGCTTCGCAAAATGAGTACTCTCCTCATTATGGCACAATCAAATTTCAGATCATCCCAAATCACATGAGAAAAAAATATATATCAAACTATAAATGTATTCAAGCATATATCTCAAATATGATATCAGGTAGGAAATACAACCTTCTCAATTTGAAGATCTTTCTTTTTTAGTAAGGCTGCAAATTCAGAACCGGACGAAACAGGGGCAGGGGTTCTCAACTCACTCTCCAATCTAGCCAACTCTTTCTGCAACTGCTTAACCAAAGCCTTGTCAGACATAACCACATTGACTTGTGCTTTTGTTGTTACTTCTTTTGCACAACAAGCAAATAAGAGAGTGTTTCTAGTTTGTTCAACATGACTTCTTGCAGGACTTAATGTACAGATGATGGCTGTTCTAGCATTTCCACCTAAGCAGGGCTGCAATATCCGCGTCAGCTTAGAATCTCTGTAATTGATATGGCCATTTCTTCCTTTGCTGCACCAAATTACAACACCAATTGAAATTAACATATTCTCGAAAGGGCAGTACAAATAGCTTCACTTACTATTCAAACTTTAAAAGAAAAAGGAGAATGAAAATGAAGGAGAACGTGGTTGTGATTTTTTTTAATTCAACAATTGGGGAAGAGGGGATTTGAACTAGTAACCTCGTGGTTACAAGGTCATACAAGATGCTACTAAAACTATGCTTTTGTTGGCAGCATGGTTGTGAATTGGTACAAATGTTATCTCATTTTCCACAATTATAGTTAAACTTACACCTCCTTCTAGCCAATTGGAGAGACTTTTGTAATACTTCATTCGATCTATTGACCCCTTCTTTTTGTAACTTTTGTAATTTCATATATCAATGAAATTGTTTCTTATCCCAAAAAAAAATGGAGAGTGCATAGCATAGTACCTATTTGATCTTTTTACTCCAAGAATAACATCATTGTAACAGAAGTTAACTCAAATTCGTTCTCATGGAATACTATGTTCCTCTTAATCAAAAAAACATCCATAATGGCTAAAATTCTGTAATTAAATCTTTTAAACAGAAATCTTCTGAGAATATCAAATTAAATAACTTGGTGACACGTCAGGAAAATCTTAATAAGCAAGAACTGTCGGGGAGCATAATTGAGCTACTGATCGACACAAGTCACACTACATAGTAGACCAGAATGATAAATCAATAGATCTTAGGCTTGTGTAAATAGGAAACACCCAAAGCCAAAAAAAAATTAATCCAAAAAAGATTGTAGAATTGGATATAGATGCCATATGAACGTAAGAAAGTTAGGCATTGCCTGGGGAAAATCTCTCTATATGTCACCACTTTTTACTCCCTCCTTTCAGGATTGTATTTCTTAGTTTGGTGGAAAAGAACTAGGCCCGGTGACAAAAAAGAAAGTAGTTTTCAACAGACCTTGAATAACAAAAAGGTCAACAAAGTAAAGGAAAGGAAAGAGGACTTCAGGGTACCTTAATTTACGAATGACAGTACTCAAAGTCAATAAACTGCGATTAATGTGGCAACCTTCTTTCAATCTTGCTCCTGCCGATAATGCTTGAGCTGCACGTTCACTACCTGCTAAATCAATAAAACTCTGCCAGAAAAGACGGGTAAGTGAAAAGGAGTTTCGACAATTTATTTATTTCACATTGGGTGAAACCTAGCCCAGGGAGTCGGAGCTTCACTTCCCAAATACCCGGAGCACCATTGGCGCGTTTCTAGGACGCAGCACCGGGATACATCGGAGGAGTGGAAACATAATTGGAGGGTGTCTACAAATTAATGTCACAAGCGGATCTCAAACTTGGGACCTCGAGGGAAGCATACCCTCAAAGCCCAAGCCTTGGACCAATTGCGCTAACCCCTCGAAGAGCAGTGAATTAGTTATATCATATGTACACATAATATGCAGTTCGATTGTAGTTACCACACTAGCAGCAAGGGTGGTTGAGTTGTCTTTTCCCAAAAACTCTCGAGCAGAACTTTCAATTGTCTGCATAAATCAACAAGTAAAGAGTTGGTTGAAATAATTTTATCCCTGAGATGAAAATTGAATCATTCCATCAGATTTATCGAGTGATTAATTAAGAAGAAACGCCAAGCACACCAGTTTAATAATTTGATGAGATCTAGAGCTTTTCTCATTCAATGAGGTCTCTCCAATCCGCCGTTGAGCTGCACATTATAACCAGATTTCATAAAAATATGAAATAATCAGAGACTGGCATGGCAAGAATTTTCAAAATATTTCACCTTCACAAACTGAAATGAGCTCCTTTAAATGGTTCCAGTCCCTCAGAGTTTCCTCCGTGACATTCTCCACAATGATCCCTCGCTATTGATAAACAAAAAATGTGGGAAATGCCAAAACAGGAAAACAATAGAAGTTTTTTATATCCATATAAAAAACAATATATCAACCTCATGGTCATCCAGTAGCCTGAGAGGAGTAATATCTGTGCTCAGGAGGTCTCTAACAGCTTCGTTGTATATCTCAATAGCTGAAAACTTCACAACGAATGCTCTTTCTTCATGCTGAAATTTGTTTCGAGGAAAAGAAGACATAAACAATGACAATAAGAATAAGAATAGAAACGGTAAAGAGCCTAATATAATCGCCATAATCAACTCACCCTTCTAATGTAATCAAATATATCTGCCACTGAATATTCAAGAACTCCATTCATGGTGTATGTCTTTCCACTGCTTGTTTGACCGTATGCAAAAATACTCGCTGCAAATTTGCAAGCATACAAATTGCAATTAGAACTTTACTTGTTCATTAGAAACCTTGGCATGTAAGATACCAAACTGCAAAAGTTTATCCTGTACTTACAGTTGATACCACTGACTACAGAAAATGCAATTTCTCTGGCTCCTTCCTCGTACACCTGCTTTGTAGAGCAATCACCTCGAAATACTCTATCTATCATCAAAAAAGATGAACAGAAATGAAATAAACCTCGTCTACAAAACTCATATCCATATCAATAGCATCCTTAAGTGTGGTAATGTACAGGCATAGAAATAATTTGAAACGTGGACTTAGTAATAATCTTTATAAAAAAAAAAATCCTTCAAGCTTAATTTTAACTATCAAAACGTTCAATAAAAGTGTGTGAAAGAAACTAACAAAAAAATAAAGTTTTATGTTTTCAGATTCTTACCAAAAGTATAAGCACTTGGAAATGTGGACCCCTCTCGTAAAGTATTCCGGTACAGTATACTAGTATTGTTGATGCACTCCCAATCTGCTGCTTCATTGTTCATAATCTCCTTCTCATTCAAAGGTCTCAACCTTACTAAAACAAGAATTTTCTCTTCACGAGCACTTATCCCCTGCATTTTCTCTAACTTCATCAGCTCCTCAACTGCCCCCATTTCTAATTGCCACCACCTCGATTCAGTCTACAATCAATCCATAATTGTAGTACCCTCAGCGACGAAAACAAGCACGGATGCCCAAGTCATCATCTTCAAGCTTCGCATATTTTCAGGATAGCTGAGATTTATTATTACATTAGTTTCTTGAACAAGAAAATGAAGATTTAATGACTGAAATTACCAACATTAAGTACTATTATTCATTAAATAATACTATTTTGCTGAACAAATGCTAATTACTCAATGCCGTAACCATCCAGCAAGCAATGAGTATTTTCTGATCTGACCAACCTCCCAGCCAACCAACAGTAGAAAGAGTATTAATAATAACTGCAACTACTAGCTAATCATGGGTATTTACCCGCCACCCGCAAAATGATAAAAAGCTAGAAAGTAGATTGATAATAATTTCCATATTATTGTTACACCTTTGTCAATCTAGCTTAACCTTCAGTTCTAAGCATCCCTTCAAAACCCCTTTTTTGTGAGGAATATTTCCACAACAAAATTTTTTTAAAAAAAATCACAAATATCATGTAAGACAGAAACCTTCCCCATAGTGGAGACCCACAAAGCCTACGGACAAATTCAAAGAATTTAAGTCGGGTTAGCGTTGTCATCCAACCAACAGCCTTTTTTTTCTTTGTATTTGCATTATCGCAATTGACGATAAGGTCCCATTCAAACCATGAGTAACTTAGTAGTCAAAAAGACATTAAACCAAAAGGTAATTAGTTCAATCCATGGTGGCCACCAAACTAAAAATCAATTTGCTACAGCTTTCAACCAAATATTGTAGAGTTGGGTGGTATGTCTAGTGTAAATCGAGTAAGCTAGTCCGAACACCCGCAGATATAAAATTAATAACAGTAAGGTGCGTTCAGATGTTACTGGTACTGTGAATTTCGATATTAAAATACAGAAAACGACGAGGAACAAAAAGAAGAACATACAGTCGATGCGATCCTCCAAACGCCGTCGTTTTTTTAACCCTTTCCTTTCTTCTTTCACTGCGGTTGCAGTCTGATCCGAAGCCTCTGCTACTTTGCTGCGATTTTCGTCATCTTCAAGCCTCGTGCTCTTAAAGAAATCAACCACAATATGTCAAATAAATGTTCCAAAATTGAAAAACTCCGAAATAGATATCATTCTATTCACAATGTGCAAATTGAAATGCACGCTGAATATGGCACCGGTTAGAACTTTTACGCAACAGCGCTATTGGACAAATCTAACGGTTAGCTCATCTTCATCAAATTTCCAGTTAAGCATGAATATTAAAATCAAATCGCACAAATAATCACGCAATGAAATTACTCAATATTTTGCTTCGACTCAAAGCAAACTACGAATGCAGCAATTTCCAAAATATGATTACATCACATGAACTTCAATCCAAAACCGCAACCGCAAAGAGAAGGATTCAAAGCGTAGCTCCAGAGTAAATTAACGAAGACGAAGAAGCTTTATGAGTGGAATAAAGCGTCCGTGACGATTAAAGAGAGAGAGAGAGAGAGAGAGAGAGAGAGAGAGAGAGAAAAAAAAATGCTTTAATAAAAGAAGTAGGTAAAAGTAAATGTACCGAGCAGAGAAAGGTGAAATGAATGCCGATGACGGAACGGACCTAGATGTAACAGTCACAAAACTCCGGCAAATCGGCACCGGCGCGGAGGCGGTGAATCGAGAAGTTGCAGAGAATGCTGGTGGCCGGAGCGGCCGCAGATTCCGTCGAATAACGGCGGAGGTGTTGCTGTCAGTCTTAGTCTTGGGAGGAGAGAAATTTGTGATGAAGCAATGGACGGTGGATGGAAGCAAATGAGAACCCGATGCAATGGAAAGCGTCACAAAGTTGAAATTTCTCCTCCAACCGCTCCTCCCACTGGGATGTAGAAATTAAAACTATAGTTAAGTGAAATGACTAAATTACCCTCTGTAACTCTTTTTTTTTCCTTTTTAATACAAAATATTCTAAAGAGAAAAATATACTCATAAGTTTTTTTTTTTTTTTTAACGACCGGCAAACTCAAAACTCCCCTCCTCTGAACTTTGAGCATATCATTAAAAAATAATACTTATCCAATTATTAGAATTACATGTTTTTATTTTTTTTTTTTTTAAATTTAACTTTGATTAATGAAAAAAGAGATACTAAAGTAAAAAACATGTGATTTAAGGGTGAGTAAGTATTGATCATCATCAAAACTCAAGTTTTCAACTAATTATGTCATGTTTGAAAAAACATTTAATTCCTAAGTTTAAATCCTAGTTTTTATTTGATTCTTATGTTTCAAAATCAAATATTATTTATTACTTACCTTTCAATAATGTTTTATTTTAGTCTTTATATGTCTTTTGAATTTACTTTTATATTTTTTTCTTTTAAAATTTAATTTAAGTTTTTTTTTTTATGTTTACAACCAAACAATGAAATTATTGTGTCACTGATCCATTCCGTAAAATTTAATTTAAGTTAATATCAAAGTAATAACTTTATAAATATATATAAATTTATATCATATGATTAAAGATTTTATTATTTCAAAAATTACATATTATTAAAATGTCATAATAAAAATATTTGATTTTAAAAAATAAAGATCAAATACAAATTAAAATATACTTTTTCTTATTCTAAGTTTTGGTTCTTTTAATATCTAGCCAATTGAGTTACATATTATTTGATCCTTTAATAATTAGGGGTTCTTTCAAAAGTAGCGAAAAAAAAGGAAAAAAAAAATTCAATGGCCAGAATTTTAGAAAAAAAATCAAGTATAACAAAAAAAATATTCAATATTGATAGCCATGAAATTGATAGACTCTAATTAAATAAAATTTATAAATTTTAATCAAGAAATTTGAAAGTGATAGACTTTAATCAAGTTAAATCTTTCTTATTTTATTATGTATGAAATATTTTTAAAAGTGTTATAATTAAAATATGAATGTTAATAAAAGTTTTAAATTTTTGAAGTTTTAATTCAACAATTGTTCTATTCTAACATGTTTTAAGTGCTTGATATTGACATGTGAACAATTAAAATTGTGGTTACATTTATTTTATTTAAACAGGCAATGTTAAAATCATGTCATCTCATTAAATATAGCTCAATAAATAAAGCATTTACTATGGTTCAAAAGTTAATAACTTAGTTTTAATAAATTATCCAATTGATTATTATATTTTGAGAAAAATATAAAGTTTAATGTATATAATTTAAAATGTTAAAATTTAATTCATAAGATCACTTTAAGGACTTTAAGATCGTCTTTGATTACTCAAACTCTTCCATGATAGTTAATTCATAATTTTATAAGATTGAAAAAAAATAATTTGGTTGTTTATTATCGCATGTGAATCAAGTATGAGTAATTCGAAATCATGTGATTACTTTTGATACATGATGTCACTGCAACTCCTCATTCTCACATTAAATTAGTTATTTATGTATCAATAATAACAATATAAATTAAGTGTATGATTTAATAAAATAAAAAATAGTTGGGTCAGATATTAACAATTTTTTTTTTTAATTAAGAAATTAACAATATAGCTCTTATAGAAATTGACAATTCGATTTTTCTCTAATCAAAGATTTAGCTCGTAAGTCAACAAAATGTAAACCAACACTTTGTTTACACATAAATATCTAACTATTACATACTCAATTTAATAATAATTATGAACGATATTAACTTTTTTTATTTGTATCAAACTACAAACCAACTTCTAACTTTTAAAATTATAAAAACTAAATCATAGTTTTCTTTAAATACCAAATTAATAATTTAATAATAAATAAATATCAACAAAGTTAATAAGAAATTATTTATTTTTACCATAGGTAGGATAAGAGGGAAAGTTACTATTGATTTTGTGCATGTTCATTTTAACTATAATGATTATTGAAATAACGAGAATACAAAAAAATAATTAACATGAAAAATGATTTTGTGCATTTGAGATGACCACAATAATTATAAAAGGAAAGTTACTTATATTTGGAGTAGACAAAATAATTATAGCGAATCATTATATGTATACGTGTAAGGAATGATTATGAAAAAGAAAATGTTGATTATAAAAAAATGAGCATTAATTAATTTCCAAGTGATTGGATTTAAAGGTAGAAGAATTGTCATATCCATGTTTGTTTTTAATATATCACAATATCTCTCAACTACTCACAATTTCTACTCAATTCATTATCAAATATCTTATTTAATTATATTAAATTTTATCTATTTTTTAACTATTTTTATTTTTTCAATCTTAACACCATATATATATATAAATATCGCATCTATTTAAATCAATTTCTCATCTTATTTTTCCTCGTAACACTAATTTTCAAATAAATAGTTCATCTCTCCAAATCACTAACTTCTTCTTCCTCTCTTCTTTTCTCTTCTACTCTCCCTAAACTTCAAAATACAATCATCCTCAAGTAATTGTATTACAAAATAATAAAAAAAGTAATTAGGAGAATTGTACTTCCTTTCCTCCCTTATTTCAAACACTCTAAGAAAAATAATGATAATAAATAATGTAATTGAGTGTAGTAAAATGACTAAAATGCCCTCTGGGATTTGAAAGGTGGGAGCATCACGTGATGGAAGAAAAAAAAGGTTGGATAGTAGAAATTAAGAAGAGAGATGGGCAGATATAAATCCGCCACGTGGCAGTGGTGTCTCCTATATTACTGTCTGCGACCGTTAGATCTGTGGGAACCAATTGTTGGAACGAAAAAGTAAGAAAAGTGTGGCAAAAGCTGACAAAAAATACTAATAAATACTGATAGCAGCTCGAGCTTTTCTTTTTCTTTTTCTTTCTTTTTTTCTTTAATTTTTTTTTTTTAATTTTATTTTTTAATTGTGAATTCTTTCTTGCAACCTTCGACATATATATAAACTATCACTAGGTCCCACTTTAATGAAAATAAAAAATTTAAAAAAAAATACCGGAGAAATCCTTATTTATTGTAGGGATTTTTTCATATATAAAAAAATAAAATAAACAATATTATATGAATAACAACTTGTTAGAAAACATTCATACATAATAAAAAATTAGAACATGTTTAATAAAAAAACCAAAAAAAAAACAAAAATTTATACGATTTAAATCAAAGTAAGGGATAGTTTTTTATTATTTTTAAAGTATTTCAAAATCATTCTGAATATGTCATTCATAATAATTATTAATGTAGCATCGTTTTCAAATATAGAGCAATTCAACCACTTGTGATTAAGAAGTTTTATAAATATAACTTGTAAACACATTTTCAATGAGTGACATAATAGTTGAAGACTTGAGTTTTGAAAATACTTTTCCTGAAGGTCTCGAGTTCGAGATTCATCTATTACATTACGAGGCGTGATTACCTCATAAATAAATAAAACTTGCAAACACTTAAATTATTTATATATATATATTAAAAAAAATGATTTTCTAAAATATTAAAATTATAGAGATGTCAACTCATCTTCACCACAACTTTAGAGAACTGATTAGGAAATTCATGAGGAAAAAGTTCAAAATTATTCTCCTTTAAATTACCCAATTTTTCATTTAAATTTCGGGTGCATGAATTGCACTTTTAAATGATATAAAATAAAATGAAAACCACACAAAATGTTAGAAACTCAAATATATTTTAACATAGCTAATCATTGAAAAATTGGAAATTATTGAAATTATATAGTTAGTACTAAAGTAGTTGAACAAAATTATCACGTTCATAAAATTGGGTTAATAAAAGTATAATTATAGTGATATATAATTTAATAAGTTAATAACCACAAGGTTAGAAAGTTTGGATTTTTCTTCTTTAAATGTTGTTGATTAAAAAAAGTCTATAAAATTAATGATAAAAATAATTACTCAACACATATAAGTATTAAATGACCAATAAATAATAAATTTAAATTTATTAACCAAATATTATCAAAGCGGCCTAGAAAAAAGTCTACACTTGTTCAGAAGTTTTTTTTTAACATATAATATGCACTACATTATTGAATAATAAATTGCTAATGAGTTGTGTAGTTATAATTTATAAACGGTAAAATAAACAACCTAACATAATTCAAATCGTAGTTAAAAGAATAAAAAAAAAAAAAAACTAATTGTTATTAGATCTTTTATTTTATTTATTTTAATGATAGATATTTGTGAAGCCTTCGAAAATTCGAATTTTAAAAGCATGCTCCCTTCAAGGTATTAATTTCGAAACCTACTTGTGATATTAATTTGCAACTCATTCCTTTGATACATTTCGATATTGCATTATTTTAGAGACGGATTATCGTGTATCGAATATTAAGGCAGCAAAATTTTGAATAAGTTTAGGAATATGGGAAAAGAGTGGTTGTCCAATACCCATCATTTGGGGCATGTTTGAACGTGCAGGTTGTAAACCCTACACCCAAAACTTTTGTTATTATTTTAATTTTTACTACGGTTTGCTGTTATGTTGGTTCGGTACGGAAATTGCGCTCAATCTTAACTTTTTTGTTTTTTTTTGTTTTTAATCTTTTGATTTTCCTTTTTTTCTTCCTTACTTTAAAAGCAAAAACTAAAACAATTAAGGCCCATTAATTATTAAAATTTTGAAAATGTACTTATTTCTTAAAGGTGAACATGATTTCACTTTGAGTTATTGATTTTTTTTTCAGATTAACTCAAACTTTCAATTAATCAATCTATCAATATCCAATCTTATAGCAACCCAAATTAACCAAATTCATGTATTTTCCTATTGAGTTCAACTAATGAATTATAAAACACAAAAAATTATAGAGAAACTAACAAAATTAGTAAAATCTAGAAAATAATTACGAATACAACCACTTAAAAAAATTAACAAATATAATAATTGATATTAATTGAATATTGTCAAGTATTTTCTTACAACATTAGTATTAATTAATATTTCTAATTTAGTATTAAAATATAATAATAATTATTGATGCAAAATTTGACTATTTTTGTAATTATTTTACGAGAATACCTAATTTAATATAGTTTTTCAAATTTATAATATACTCAAACACAAGGCATTGTCATAAAATATTAAATAATCAAACAAAATAGTTCTATCAAAGAGAAGGCATTGTCATAAAATATTAAATACTCAAACTAGTATACTATAAATAAATATATATATATA
>JBBMKA010000001.1:8139906-8179860 GCA_037833695.1 Sechiopsis laciniata
TATAATCATGGAATTCTAAAATGAATTGAAAGTTTTTAAAATAGTTTCAAATTTTATGTACAAAATTTCATCATCCAATACATTTTTAATTAAAAATAATTAGAGACAATGAATGTGAAGCATGAGTCGCATAATGAAAGGCACTTGAGACAAAGGAAAAATAATTGGACTTTGGAAATGATCAAACTTTTATAGAGAGTTTAATAATTAAAGTCAACATACATCATTATAATTATTTTCTTATGAATTGGACATCATCATAATTGTAAATAAAAGTATAAAGTTCTTTCTATAAAAAAAATAAATTATAATAGAATTATTTACATCATTTTCCCTTTTAAACTTCTTTTTTATTTTCTGTCGCCATAAGGGAAAAAAGTATTCCATTAGCATTTTCATTGTCATCCACCGAATTAATTGAATATAAATTTTATGTCAAAAATTGATGAGGATAGATGAGTTTAAGTAATTGGTCACCAATTGTTCAACTCATTTCATCTCGAACAAGATGGTTTTGTTAGAGTTAAAATTTAACTCTCGCGATTTTAAAATCTAAAAGTTAATTCAAATAATTTGGATAAAGTTATAACTTAATCCTATAATTTTAAAAATTAAAATTTAGTCTATATGATTTAATGAAATCTAAAAAATAGTTTTTGTATATATGTACGAATTAAATAAATAAAAATTAATTATTCATGTGTTAATAACAATGATGTTAGTTAAGTGATTAATTAAACAAAACAATAACATGTTTTATAAGTACATGGTCAACTTCTTGTACTTAATTCATCGAACAATAAATACTAATTTTTAATTTTTATAGAATCATAAAACTAAATTATAATTTTTAAAATTATAAAAACTAAATTCTAACTTTCAACAAACCATAAAAATTAAATTCTAACTTTCAGCAAACCATAAAAACTAAATATATAATTTACCATATAACTTACATTAAACAAATTCTATATCTAAAAAATTCACATTTGTGCCAAAATTAACACTATCTATCTCATAGATTAGTTGGAGACCCAAAATGTGGCTGAATTAAAAAACACACCCAAAATTGTCTTAAAATGTTTACACTTTTATAACATCCTTTTTTTTTACAAATAAATTTTGATACTATCTTACTATTAATTATTATTCTTTTTTATCCAATCTTACTATTACTATTATTATTATTATTATTATTTGAGAACGTTACTATTAATTATTTGCTAACAACAATAATGAGTCGTTTATGTGATATAACTTTTGAATCTTACCTACCCAAGTATTTTATTATGTTTCTTAAATTTCAGTAACTCCAAATGGAGTTGCCTTAAGAAACCAGTTTGGTCGTGTATTTTAACAAAAGCAAAAAATAAATACTTTATTTTATAGTTGTTAGAATATTTCTTTGCGTGGTTGTCACGGCAAGTTGTAAGAAAGGTAACCAATTTTTTTTTTTTTTTTTGGCTATGCGATACAAATTTGAGTATTTATATCATTGTTTTAAATTTAATAATTAGAATTTGGATATCTCAGCTTTATTGTTGATATTCTAGTTCAATTTTATGAGCAAAACTAAAATTAAGATGCCAACTAAAACATAATTTAGAACTAGTTAAGATATAGTTTTTTTTTTTTTTTTGTCAGTAAAATGTGTTTGAAACTTTCAACTAATTTTTTTTTAAAAGAGGGCAAGGGACGAAATTAAGATTTCTATCTCCTTTATCGCCTAAAATTCGATTTTATAATTTTTTTTTTTTTTTACACAAATGGCTAATTAATAGCTTTTAAAAATGAGGATTTTTTCATATATAATAATAACTACCAATAGCAATTTGTTAGAAGAAATTATAGTAAAAAATTGGGATAAACATAATAAAAAGACGAAAAGGCTCATAAGATAACTTCAATAGTGCAACAAATAGTCTTCGATCAATGCACATATTGATAGGTTTTGAGCCTTAGCTGAAATAAGAATATTTAGAGGGGCACATGTGCAATTAGCTAAGAAATTTGCTAGGATTTTCAATTATAAATAGAGAGAAGGGGCTAGTGAGGAAGCCATCCAAATATTGAGTGACGGTTTAGTGCAACAAATAGCGCAACAAATAGTCTTCGATCAATGCACATATTGATAGGTTTTGAACCTTAGCTGAAATAAGAATATTTAGAGGGGCACGTGTGCAATTAGCTAAGAAATTTGCTAGGATTTTCAATTATAAATAGAGAGAAGAGGCTAGTGAGGAAGCCATCCAAATATTGAGTGACGGTTTAGTGGGCTTAGAAGTGTTCTATAGAGATGTGAGGTTCCAAGTTCAATTAAAATTTGATGTTATCTCATATTTTCTTATTCTTTTGATATCAATATAAATCATGGGTCTTATCACATATCTTTTAATTAAGAGATGGAGAAAGACACAATTGAAATATGAAAAAAAAAAAGCACAAAATTCTATTATGAATAACATATTTTTAAAAAGTGCTTTAATTAAAATAGACCACACAAAATGGTAGCAAATTCTCTTTAAAAATATATTAGAGAGAGTTCAAACTATTCTATTATACTTTTAAAATTCTAAAGGTAAAGTTGAGAACCTACGCATGTGAAATTTTAAGCTTTTAAATTTTTCCATGAGATAATATAACATTAATAAGCAACAACTTTTATTGAATTAAAACTTAGTCCCAAATGTATTTTGACAAATATTTTTAGAAAAAAAAGGTATTGACATATTTCACTAGTTTGCACCAGGAAAGAACAAATAGCTACTCTAAAATCACACCTATTCCAATGTGATACATCCAGAGTTGTCGAATAGCGGATCGCCACGTATCAGCAGCATGAACTTTCAGAAATCAATGGCTTCAGAATAACTATGACCCTATGGTTTATTCTGTTCCAAAGAGAGGTGAGAAATGCTATTGATCAAGTCATCAAGTAAATCTTCCCTCAAGTCTTTCAACACACTAAGATTACTATCCATTGAAGGGACTGATTCGGCAGAATTTTCGGTAAGGGCTTTGTTCAGCTGCTCGAGTATCCCATCTTCGACCGGAGGTAGGTTCAAATCCCAGACCTGGAAAATATCATTGATTGGGGGTTCAAGACCAGTTTCAGATAATTCATTGCTGGATTCAGTTTGAATATTCGCCTTCCCTTCTCCCTCCTCTTTGTAAGTGGGTAAAAATGGATTCTTGCTTAAAGATAACGACAAAGAAACGTTGACATCATCGTTGTTTTGAGGATCTTCCGAAGCTATTATTGTTTCATTCATAAGATCATGTCTATCACTCGAGAGAAATGTAGGCGCCTTCACATTATTTGAGAGAAGCATGGCAATGTTGATGTCATCATTACTATTAGTACCTCCAGGAAGAGAAGAAACAACATCATCATTGTTTTGAGGATCTTCCGAAGCTACTTCTGTTTCATTCATGCGATCATCGCTATCTATCAAGGGAAACGTAGGCTCGTTTGCATTATTAAGGAGAAGCATGTCAATGTCGATGTCGTCGTTATTACCTCGAACATTATCACTTACAGCAAGAGAAGATTCAAAACCTTGAGGATACAGATCAATGACTTCTAACAAGGCATCCTTTAAATGGTTCCAATTGCCATCTGAAATATCTGGTACCTCTTTAATCAGACAAGAATCAACCCAAGCAATGTCTTCAGGAGTAAGAGCATCGACCTGCTCTTTCGATTCCGGTCCAATGTCAAGAGAAGAAATAGATCCTTCGACCATTCTGTTGCATACAACGAAATGTATATATTCATCAGAAAGACTGATTTAGGATGGGAAAAAAAAATTCTCAAACCATCTCATTTAACTACGAGTAACTCTACTAGTTTCAGTTCACAAAAAAACGAATATGATCCTAGAATTTTGTTAATGACAATATGGCCTATATAGAGTCTGTCTCCTTATTGGTTGATACCAAAACTAATGGTTATCCAAATTTTCTTATGGACATTTAGTTACTAAATGGGCAGCAGGAATCAAAATATTTAGAGGATTAAAAGAGAAAACAAACAAATGAGTGATTTTTCCCAAAAATAAAAAACCTTGTCAAACATTTAATGATGGTCCTGCTTCCAGGCAATAGGTATATACGGTTCATACCCGGCTGTGAAAACATTCTATTCTCTTTTTTTGGATGTCCGTGAGTGTCTGGACTAGCTTGCTCGCACCTCGACTATTCTCACGGGATATACCGTCTCACCCTACATTTGGATGTCAAAGAAACTTATACGAAATTAATTCTTAAGTATGCTACCATGGATTAAACCAAAAGGTTGTGGGTTTATTATTGTCCTTTTAACCACGTGGTAGTTGAAAATATTCCATCCACAGTCCATCAAGCAACTAAAAGCCACGATAAGGGCAAGGGGAGGAAGTTGGAAGATTCTAAATTGCAAGAAGCAATATAAAAATAGTATGGGAAACATAAAGGACGAGTTCATAACAAGAAAGAAACAATACGACAAACTTAAGAGTCAAAATTTCCAATGATCCTTTAACCATGCTGTTCCATACTCCCATGGGTATAAATTTATCAGAAATACTTCAATCTTTAACTACTGGAACAAAATTACTCAGGCCATCCTTTTCAACTACTACAACTCTACCAGTTCAGTTTACAAAACGACCTGGATCGTACTGTTTTGTAAATGAGAATATCTTCTCGGTCAATATAGAAATGCTATGTAGCTAATGAGTTTAGTATAGCACCAAAACTATGGTTTATCCCAATGATTCTTATTGCTGTGTCAAAAATCAAAATATTTCTTTCATAATCAATCCATAACAAAGAAAATAAAGGCATCGGGAGGAAGTTAGTTGAGTCAAAACTGCAAGAAGAAGCATAAAATAAACAGTGCAATGAAGCTCTAAGGCAGGTTTATTAATGATTATCATATTTTCCAAGTGAAAAGACAAAAAAAAAAAAAAAAAGACATCATAGGTTAGGCTGGCCTAGTGGTCAAACCTTGAAAATCTAAAATCAATGGGTTAGTATAATATTTTCCACTTTGAGTATAAAACTTCAAGATCTTCTCCTAATGGACACCTACCTTAGGACGGACTACGACCCTAAACAGATGTCCACATTAGTATAATATTTTCCACTTTGAGTATAAAACTTCAAGACTTCATTTTTTATTTCGTCCAAAAAATCTCATATCGATGGAGATAATTGTCCTCACTTATATATTTATCTATTCATGATCTTCTCCTTATCTAGCCAATGTGTGACTACTTTATTTGTATCCCCAACATTAGGGTCACACAATTATTCCCTGGGAATAGTCGAGATTTGCGTTAGCTAGTCCGAACACACACAGTTATAAAAAAAAGACGAAAAAAAAGGATCAAAACAAGAACAGGAAGACTAATTACACACAAAATTTCCAATGACACTGCAAGATTAATCTAAGAACTCAACAAACCCATTTCAAATTGAACTACATCGCTCTTGTCTCGGTCCAAATGAATAATATATGTTCCACAGTATCGAGACTGTAAATTTCAATTTCATCAACCAACCTCAGCCCTCATGTCTAATCTTGTGTATTTCAAAACTGAATACTACAAGCTTCGAACAAATAGAAAAGAAAATCACAAACATTTCTATAAACCGAAATCAACGCAGCAAATCAAACAAATATACTTCCTACTTCTTGAAACTCAACGAATGCAATGAAATCCCGAAAAATTAAAATAATAAACTAGCAAATGAGTGTGAAATCCAACAAACAATTTTGATATGGCGTGAACGAGAGATGGGTGACTGTAAATGAAACGATAATGACAGTAATGTGTTGATAGAGAAAAAGAGATAAAAGGAAAAAGATCAGAGATCCGAACCTCGAAGAATTGAAACCCTAATTTGGCTGGAGAGTGAGGATGTGAGAAAAATCTGGAGAGGTTGCTTGCGATTGAGGAGAAAACGAGCCGACGGTTGAAGAGCTCGCGTTCAAATTCTGATGCCGAGTGCGAGCCTTACGGAAGGGAGTATTTGACAGACTGATCACGAATTGGGCATTTCAAACTTATAATTTACAAAATTAGTTCTAAATAGCAAATTCTATCATTTTAATTATAATAACTTTTAAAGTATTTTAGCCAATGATGGTTAGGGGTATAGTGTTCACCCAATGATTTAGAAGTTTTAGGTTCGAATCTTCTACTACAATAATTAATGTTAGTATCGAATGGGTCAGTGATGCAAAAGTTTCATTGTTTTGTTGTTAACTAGTCGACACCAACGTCACAGGTTCAATCTCGAGAATCGGTAATTGTCCCCCTCCCCCGAAATGCACTAAAAAATAATTATAATTAATATTAGTAATGATGAGTGAAAAGTTTGGTATGTTTTTTTAGTACAAATTGGTAACCAAATATTGGTTTACCATCAAATGCAACACAAGTGATTCTAGAAGTGTTGGATTATTTGATTTTGAAGTGTGTATATATATATATATATATAGTCATCATTTATGTTAACATTTCATTATATCATTAATGATTTTTATTGGTGTATCCTAAAATTCAGGGACGCCAACCATGATAAATCATTTAGGTAAGAGTGACTGAGGGAAAGACAATTATTGGACACTCCGTATCTTCAAGAAAGTGGTTACACTTTCTCACCTCATTTTGAATTTTATCGGCAAAAACAAGTTTGGTAATAGTTTTGATTTTGGTCACGTCTTTTATGAATAAGAGCGAATTGATAAAGAAATTCGACAAGTGTTACCCTTGATGGTGTCTTCACTCCTCTATGGTATTGGAGATCTTCTCTTTTCCTCTTTGGTTACAGGTACGTCAGCATGCATTATATTAGTTGATTTAACCTCCATTGTTCATAAAAAATCAACCTTTGTAGCGTTGAAATTTATGAGTTCGTCTATTATGTTGGATTCTTTCATTCCCATTTGTAATATGGTTGGTTCACAGGGTGCTGATGTCCCTTTTAGAATTTTCTTGATCTTTGGCTCTCTTAGTTATGGTCAATCTCGATCTCGATCCGAGTTATGGATCTGAATCAAAATAGTTATAAGGTTATGTTTTTCTTTGTTGTTGTTTCACTTTTGTTCGAGGTGTGTATGTGTGCTTTCTTTTTATTATTAATGAATGGTATATATTTAAAAAAAAAAAAAACATTTCATATCATTAATGATTTTGTTATCTCATACAATGAGCATAATTGAAATGTCACAAGTAAAAATATTTGACGCCAACAAGAGCAGATGTACAATGACATTAGTGTAATCCAATAACCAAGAGGTCATGAGTTCGAACTTCCCACCTCCAACTAATATAAACTTTATCCAAAAGGAAACGACTAAAAATATATTTTCCAAAATTCAAATTTATTTATAGAAAACAAAACCTATTTTGCCAACAAATGTATAAAAAGGCCAACCGAAGTAATAGTTAAACGATATTAGTATGATCCATGAATAAATAGGCTATGAGTTCGTATTCCTCTATCATTTTACCATCATATAATGACTTTGTGATAAAGGAAGACTTGAAAAACTAAAATAAGAGGGTCTTAGGAAACTAAGATGCAAGGAATTTAATATACGTGGTAAACTACCTAGGAATTAAATTCACATATATTTTTTTACATCCAAATATTTTGGGTTTGAGCAGAATGTACCGTGACAATAGTCAAGGTGCGCAAAAGCTGACTCGGACAATCACAGATAAAAAAAAATCATGAAATGTTTTTGAACTAAAAAAAGAAAAAAAGGAAATTGTAATAGATGAGTTATTCTAAAAAAATAATTACAAATATATTCAAATTTTAAAATATTTGTATTAATAGTTATTAATGCGTTTCAATATTGTATTATTAATATTCATTAATGTAATATTATATATATATATATATATATATTATATCCGTAACTGTTTGAGCTAGTTTGCGCGCACCTCGACTAATATCCTACAACATTTGAATGTCAAAAAAATTAGTAAAAAATTAATTTGTAGATAAGTGACTATAATGGATTCAATATTATATATTATTAATAAAATATTACTATTATTAATACCTATAACTATGATTGCTAATTTTTTTTAATAGTGACCGTATTTGTAATTATTTTCTGAATTTAACAATAAAAAAAGGCCCAAAATTGAATGTAAGAAACTAAAAACCGGGGCAAGGCCATAAGGTTATTGGGCCTAATTAGTTGCAAAATCGAGGCCCAATATTGACACTCACCTTTTCAATCTGATATGTGTCCTTCTCTTCGTTTTCACTTCACAAATCTTCGTTCTCCTGCAAATCTTCTCTCTGCTGCAGCTTCGTTAGCAATCTTCTTCAACCATTGGAGCTATAGCAATTTCGGCGACAAACACAGAGCCATTCAAATTAGGTTTGTTTCTCTTTCATTCTGGATTTTCAATCTTGTCTCGTTGTCTCAATGCATTTCTAGGGCTAGAAGCTTAGGGTTCATTATTCGTTAATTATCTGTAGCTTATGACGTTTAAAATTTTCCACTATTGGAATGGCAAGTACAGTTTAAATTTTTTGTACGCAATCTCGTTTTCATAATGTACCGATGCGATATTTTGATTCTGCGTCTTTCTACGGGTATATGAGCGCTAAAGGTGGAATATTACATGAATAGATTTAGCCATAAGTCCGGGAATTGTGTTATTTTGGTGAAGATGAGCATATTTGAATGTTTCTTGGGAAGATTTCTCTATACGAATATGATGCGATGCCAACTGATGATGTCTTTAAAGATCTTATGGGTTGTGATAATTACTTTGTTGTTTTAGTTTTGTTCATTTACATTAGAAAATTATTTATCAACCATCATGATTTTGTCTATGCTAAAAAAGGGTTTTCTAATCTTAAAATGCTTTTCCGTTATAGATTCAATTCAGGGTGGTTGGTGCGAATTAGTTGACCCAGACACTAAAGGATATAAGAAAAGAATTATAAAAATATTATCTAGTTTATTTCAATGTAATGTCTATTTCTAACATTCTGTTGGAATGGGCAAATTATGGAACTAAGGCTGAGAACTTAACGGTTGCTCAAATTTTACTGTATAACTTTTCTGCAAAATTGGTTAATGGTAATAGACTAATAGTTGAAGAGTTGCTTCTAAAATGCAAACTTGTGGGATTATTAATAATTTAATTGCAATAAATTAATAATAGTTAAAGAAGTTGATGCAGCAATCTGGAATGTGAAATTAGTGGATGTTGTTTGTGGATGATCTTCTAATGGGTAAATTCTCAGTTTGGTGATGTGTTGAATGTTCACTATTTACAAGCCAGGCTTGAAATTGTATGAAGAATGTAGTCGAGGAATTGGATAATTATTCTTGGATGTTGGGGGGATGTGGTATTTGCTTTGTTGGAGTATTTACTTTGTTGAATGGGATTGGAACTTGGTGTTTTCTATTTGAAGGGAAAAGAAAGAGTTTGGTTTGGATTCATGGATATGAATTTGGGTGTGTGGTTGTTGTGTGGACAGGGCGGAGACAGCATCAGTGTGATATTTTGGAGGTGGTGGTATTTTCACGTATCAGTGGGGATAAGTATTGAAGGATAAGTTTGAACTTTGGAGATGAGTTCAGATAGGAGTCGGAGCAGGAGCAGAAGCAGGAGCCCATTGAATCGTAAGATCCGGTCTGATCGTTTTTCATATCGTGATGCACCATACAGGAGAGAATCACGTCGGGGTTTCAGGTTTCTGATTCTGATAAGTTATTTATTTATCTCATATCTGATATGTAGGCTGAGGAAGAATCTGCAGATGTGTTTTCTAAAAAAAAGTTAAGCAGTAATGTTATTTTAGTAATTCATCTTTGGCCGTGGAGTTATCTTACTAAACGCCATTAAAAGAAAAGTATTTGGGGGGCTTGCTATTGTGGAGGGAGCTTATAATGTTTTGGATGGACAATTTTCTTTAATTTCTTCTTCATGTTTATATTTCATTTTCCTTGCTTAGCTTGAAACTGTTGATCTTAATTTGATTTTGTCGCCAGTCGAGACAATCTTTGCAAGAACTGCAAGCGGCCCGGCCACTTTGCCAGAGAATGCCCCAATGTGGCAATCTGTCACAACTGTGGTCTCCCTGGGTAAGTGAACTTGACCCTATGCTTATTGTCTTTATTGACACAAATGTTAATTGTAAGAATGCTCGTGTTTTACCAAACTAATTTTCACAATTCTACTTATTTCTAGCATTGCAAATGGTGGCTTAGTTATTTTCCATTCTACTCGACATGAAAATTATGGGTTTGGTCCCATACTATCAAGTATCATGCCACTGGCTTGAAAGTATTCAATATTTGTAGCTTCAATTCAAGAGTTCCACTAATCTTAGTTTGGAATTTGAGATTTGGCTGGAAAGTATTCAATATTATAATTTGTATATTGGCATACATTTGATTGAACGATGAGACCCCCCTTTTCTCAAGTAATAAGTTTGTGATACTGCTTCTACCAGGCATATTGCTTCAGAGTGCACAACAAAGTCACTGTGTTGGAATTGTCGAGAACCCGGTCACATGGCGAGTAGCTGTCCCAATGAAGGCATCTGCCACACCTGTGGGAAGGCGGGGCATCGAGCCAGGGAATGCACGGCCCTTCCTATGCCACCTGGGGACTTGAGGCTTTGCAACAATTGCTACAAGCAAGGTCATTTTGCAGCTGATTGTACTAATGAGAAGGCATGCAATAATTGCAGGAAGACAGGCCATCTTGCTCGTGATTGTTCAAATGACCCTATTTGCAACCTGTGTAATGTATCAGGGCATGTGGCTAGACAGTGTCCGAAATCCAATGTCCTCGGAGAACGGGGAGACCGAGGCATCGGCAGTGGCGGTGGTAGTGTACGTGGTGGTGCTGGTGGTTACCGGGATGTTGTGTGCAGGAACTGCCAGCAGCTTGGCCATATGAGTCGGGATTGCATGGGCCCATTGATGATTTGTCATAACTGCGGGGGACGTGGACACCTGGCATACGAATGCCCTTCTGGTCGGTTTATGGATCGTTATCCCAGAAGGTACTGATGATCTAAATAGCTTAATCATATGTCTTCAACGTGGTTAGACCTTTGAATTTTGCTTCGAGTTTAGGTCATTCAGGAATTTAACTCTATAGACTGTCCAACTTGCTTACATTTTTAAGTATTCTTGACTTTGGTTCTATTATAATAAGACTGATTCAGTAGTTTGGATTTTTCTCGTAATGAAATTTCTTTCTGAACTACCATGACTAGTTTTGAGATGCTCGTTGTAAACTTATGATGCTAGGGCTTTTTCTCCATTTTTCTCGAGGAAGTTGTTCCGGAAGTCCTTTAGACATTTGTCTATTATATAGTTCATACTTTGCTTATCTGAATTGTTTTATTTATTTATTTTTACATATTTTTTTATATCACATATGATAAGTTGAGTCGAACAGTCTAGACATAATTAATTTTTAATGAGTTTTATCGACAACCATATATTGTAGGATCCATATATGGTAAGGTTGTTGAATTTGAGTACTCTAGGAGTGACTGTTTTGTCGAATGGCACAAAACACTTGTCACCTACAGAATACTAACTAGACTCTTTTTTTTTTTTAATATATATATTTTTTTTGTTTGGGTATGACCTTAATCCCAGTTTCCGCTAACGTTTTCCAAATAAAAGCCATACTCCTACAAACTGGCCAAATAGTCACAGAAAAATATATGTATACCAGTATGACATTAGTAGAGCATGCAAACTGGCCAAACAATCACAAAGAGTAAATGTATATTTTGAATATTTAATTACTAAAAATATTTTTTCAGAATTTGAATTATTAAGTTCAAAAGACTTTTATTTGTCTATGTTAAAGTTGATTTATAGTTGGCATATACAACTTAGTTTTGGAATAATATTATAAAAAAGATATCTTCTCAGTGCTTTCATAAGATTCGATTTATCGCTCGTAAAGTTAATGAAGCTACTCATGCCAGAACAAATTAGATGTAAGTTTTTAGGATTGAAGAAGTTCATGTTTAGACTAAGTTTAGCCATTCAAATTGACAATGTTGTTAGGCATATGAAACATATTAATATCTCTCTTAATTTGTTAAAAATAATTTAAGAGATAAAAAATGTCGTTTACCGCTTAACTATGCACACTTAAGCATGCTGAAAATAAATTCATGCCATAAATTTATTGGATTAAATGAAGAATGTTAAGATATGTTATACAATTCAATCACAAAATTCTGAAGATCATTGGCTCATAGAATGAATTTAAATTTAAAATAATAAAAGGTAGAAGGGCATCTTTGAAACTTAGAAAGAAAAAAAAGTTAGTTCTAAAGACTATAATTCAAATTTGATGGGCATAATAAATGATTTAGAGTTAAATTATAAAAAAATTAGAATTTAATTTTTTAAGTTAAATAATAGAAAATTAATTGATTCAAACCTATAACCTTTTAATTCATGAGAACACACTAATACAAATATTTTTCTTAGTATAATAGAAAATCGAAGGATTCAAACCACATATCTCATGGTTATTTATATATCAAGATGCCGTTGAACTATTATTCTAGTTGTCACATGAAATTAAGTTCTATTAAATTATAAAGATTAGGTTATAATTTTTAAGCCGACAAAAATATTATCTTAATGACATTGGTGTATTCACATAACAAGGTGATTATGAGTTTGAATTCTCTTCCAATTGTAGTTAACTAAAAAAAGTTATATAAATTAATTTTTTAGTTTTTTTAAATTATAAAAACTAAAATCTAAATTTTACAATAAAATCTTCCAACCACATGAACCAAATATATATATTTTTTGAGATAAACCAAATTTATAATTTATTCTTCATCTTATTATTTTAAAATGAAGAGCTCAATTTGTAGTTATGCTAAATTATGGGGGCTATATATTGTATCCACATCTTCGTTCAGATATAATAACAAATTGAAAAAACAAAGCAAATCCTCGAATGAGAGCGAAACACAATTCACAAACGCTCCTATTTCTTTCTTGCACCGTAAAAACTCCATCGAAGAATGAGAAGTGGATCTTAAAACCCTAGGGTTTCAATTCTGGGAAATCCTAATTTTTAATCCAAAATCTTGTTTCTAAGATGGAAGCCGAAGAAAACGATTCTTCGAATCATGACGAACAATCATCTCTTCTCTATGTTGATGTCGACACACATCGGAAGCTTCAGAGCAATGAAGAACAGCATCGCGTGTTCAAGTCCGCCATTAACGAAACGGAGTTTCGACCTAATACTGGCGTTGAATCTTTGCAGCATAGCGATGTGATTCTTGGGGATGAGAGTTTTGTTGCAGAGACTTATCCAGAGATGGAGAAGAAGGAAACGGCAAATAAGATCGTTGAGGATATGGCGGAAGATTCAGTGAAGTTGGAGATTGAACCGGAGATTGGGTTATTGGGGCAAAGGGTTTTCGATGACGAGGTTGCTGAATTTGGAGAAGGTGAGTTGTTACCTGAAATGGCTACAGTAGGTGTTGCTGAAAATCGAGTTGAGGGCAGTGTTTTGATGGCGAATTTTCCAGAGAATACAGTTGGTTGTTCTGTGATAACTGAGGAGACATGCCTGACTAATGTTTTGGATGAGGGAACGCTTGGAGAAGCGAGTGTTTTTGTTACTGATGTGACCAATTCGAAAACCGAGGTCAAAGGGAATGCTGATGAACCTTACGACTCGAAGAATATTGAGGTTCCAAAGGAAGAAAATGTAACTATGGAGGATATGGAATTAGGTGTATCTGTGCAGCTCGTGGAGAACTCCGAGTTGAAAGTTAAGTTGGTTGATGGGACTGTGGCTGAGGAGGGACTGATGGACAGAACTGGCGAAATGTTAAATATGGAGAATGCCGAAGGCAAGACTGTTGGGATGGGTGAAATGTGTAAGGAAGAAAAGGCTACTGATGTGGCAATGACGGAGAATTTGGCTGATGTGACCTTGGAGATCAAGGGAGTGAATGTAACGGATGACAGTATTGCTGCGTTGAAGATTGTGAACACTGAAGATAGGGAAGCTGGGGTGCAAGGATTGACTGTGGCTGATAAGAGTGCAGAGGTTGCCGATACCGAGAATGTGGAAGACAAGACGACTGCACAATGGGAGGAAGTAGACATGGAAGAAGAGGCCGAGGAGGCCGATGATATTGTCTATTTGGTACATGAAGAGACTGGATCAGAGGAGACTGATGCAAACATGACAGAAGCAGCAGAGGAGGTTGAGAAGATGGATGTTACCCAGGATGTTGATGAGCCAAGTAAAAGCAGCAGTGGGGGTAAAAGGAAGCGTGGAAAGAATTCTAAAGCTCCAGCTAGAGTGCCTTCTAGGAAGAAAAAAATGGAAGAGGACGTTTGCTTTATTTGTTTTGATGGGGGTGAACTTGTACTCTGTGATCGCAGGTTGGTTTTTTTAGGGTCTTCCAAAATCATAATTTTATTGAGATTTTATGTTGATCTTTTTTTTTTTTTTTTTTTTCTCTCTTGGTTTCAGAGGTTGTCCCAAGGCATACCACCCTTCCTGTGTTAATCGTGACGAGGCTTTCTTCCGAGCTAAGGGTCGATGGAATTGTGGTAATGTGCTGTTCTATATTACATATTCTTCCTATAATGTATTCAATTTCTTAGAGTTACTCATTAACTACATGGATATTAGCTTGTGTGTTCCTGATGTTTTGGTCTTCTTTTGGACAATGACAAGACTGTTTACTGGGTGAAAAGTGATTTCCATTTTCCTGATAAATTGCTTGGATAATGTTTTCCTTGGCCAGAATCCTTAATGATCTCATTCAATTCCCTGGTGTTTATTGGTGAAACTGGAAGCCACTATTTGGTAGTTGTAGCCCCGAGGGTAGAAAGAAATTGAAAGTTTTTTGTTTTTGTAAAGATCATCGATAAAAGAATTTCCATTTTATCTTAAAATGTGTTTTTAATTTAACGTCATCATTGAAAATAGTGCCATAGAATTGAAAGCCATCATGGAGTGGCCTAGTGGTCAAGAGGGTCTTGGAGAACTAAGATGTACTAAGTTCAATCCATGGTGGCTAATTTCCTACTGGTTTCCTTGAAATCCAAATGTTGTAACGTCAGGCGGTATGTTCCGTGACATTATTCGAAATGACGCAAGCTGGCTCGGACAGTTATAGATATAAAAAATAATGGAAACCATTTTACTTCACTGAAAATGGTTGCAACTGATGTTAGGACATTTTTGTCTACCATCACTGATGACAATTCTCCTTATTCTCATTATGACTTTATAAGTAGCGAGATCTTTTAGAGGGCAAGGGAAGGGGGCCGATATCGGTTGGTGTGTGGGAAAGTCTTCATGGATAAACTCTTTTAAGGTTCTACTCTAAACATTTTGTTGAGCTATTTATTAAAAAAGAAAGATAGAGATTTACCCGGTAAAGGTAACATTTATGTTGGAAATCACACAATTTTGAATTTTAAGGCCCTACAATATTTTCTTTCCTTTCGAACAAAATTTTGAATTTTAAGGCAGCGACTCATGTCTGAAGTGGATCGTTTTTGTTTGTTATGATGGCTCAAAGATTGTATGTATTCTTCTCCATCTTTTTGTAATTAACTTCCAATATAATTGACACAAATTGTTGTGGTTTTTTTTGTTAACCCCTTAAGAGGGTGTAGATTCTAGTTTCAACCCAGTTTCTTAATTATATATGTATTGTGCTCCCGCTCCAAGAATTGTATTTTTACTAAACTTTTTCCAACTATCTATAATTTCATGATTGGCCTTGTTTTTCTTGTCTTTTTGGCATAAGAAATAATTTCATTATAGATATGAAATTACTAAAGGGCACAAGGCCAAATTACATCTCAATTACATTTCAGTTACAATATAGATCTCCAATTACTTAATAGCATATCTGTCGATTTTAGAGAATAGAAATAAGTTCTATTATTAATCGATGATTTACATTTTTACAATGAGTCTCTACCCTAATCACCAAATAAGGTGAATTCTAGATAAGGAAATATTACATATGGAATATAATAAAATAATCCAATAAAAGGTAGAATATAAAATAAAATAAAATAATTCAACACTCCTCCTCAAGCTGGTGTAAAGATGTTTGTCATAGCCAGTTTGTCAATAAGTATGTCGAATTGTAACTTTGGAAGTCCTTTAGTCAAAATATTAGCTGTTTGCTCTGTTGTAGGTAAGTATGGAATGCAGATTACTCTAGTGTCAATTTCTCCATAATAAAATGCTTGTCAATTTCAATATGTTTGGTTTTATCATGAAGAACCGGATTATGAGCATTGGAGATAGCAGCCTTATTGTCACAGTAAACTCAAATAGGAGTTGCTTGTGTGATATTTAGCTCCTCTAGAAGCTTCTTGATCCATATACCTTCACAAATTCCATGGGCTAAAACTTTGAATTCTGCTTCAGCACTACTTCTAGCTACTACACTTTGTTTCTTACTTCTCCAGGTCACAAGATTTCCTCCAACAAATGAACAATAGCCTGATGTAGATCTTCTGTCTGTAGTGCTTCTTGTCCAATCAGCGTCAGTGTAAATTTCAATATCAAAATTCTTATGCTTTTGAAACAATATGCCTTTTCCTGGAGATCTTTTTAGGTATCTCAAGATTCTATTCACAGCTTGAAAATGAGTAGGGCCTGGAGCATGCACAAATTGACTTACCATACTTCCTGCAAATGCAATATCTGGTCTTGTGTGAGACAAATAAATAAGTCTACCCAAGTCTTTGATAACGTTCCTTATCTTTCACCTCTTCGTTGGTTGCTACTTGTAGTTTTAGATTTGATTCAATAGGCTTTTCTGCCGTTCTTCTTTAAGTAAATCAAGAACATATTTTCTCTGATTAACAAGAATACCTTGTTTAGATCTGGCAAATTCCATCCCTAGGAAGTATTTCAGCGTTCGTAGATGTTTGATTTGAAACTCACAAGCTAGTTTCTTCTTTAATTCATTTATTCCAACTTCATCATTGCCTATAAGGATTATATCATCCACATATACAATTAGAACAACAATCTTGTTTTTACGTGTATAGACTATAGTTATAAAAAATAATATGATCTGCTCGATTCTAAGAGAACCCATATTGACTACTTTCTTGAATCGTTCAAACTATGCTCTTTGAGATTGTTTAAGACCATATAAGGCATTCTTTAGTTTGCAAACTTTGTTCACTCCAAGTTTTACTTCGAATCTAGGTGGCAGATCCATAAACACTTCCTCTTCAAAATCACCATTGAGAAATGCATTTTTTACATCTAGTTGATATAGTGGCCATTATGAGTTAACAACAATAGACAACAGTACTCGAATCGAATTAATTTTTGCAACTGGGGAAAATGTTTCTTGGTAGTCAATACTGTAGGTCTGAGTAAACCCTTTTGCAACAAGTCTGGCTTTATACGTTTCAATACTACCATCTGCATTACATTTTACCGTGAATACCCATTTACACCAAGCAATTTTCTTGTCTTTTGGTCTGTCTACCATTTCTCACATGCAATTATGTTTTAGTGCATTCATCTCCTCCATGACTGCTAAATTCCAGTTTAAATCATTCTGGGCTTCCTGTATGTTTCTTGGAATAAAAAGGTTATCGATCTTAGAGGTGAATGCTTTATGGTTATCAGACAATCTATGATAAGACATAAAATTGGCAATTGGGTATTTTGTACAATTACGAACTCCCTTCCTTTGAGCTATGGGGATATCAAGATCAAGGTTAGACGAAAAAGGATTACCTGACTGCTCAATATCATTTGTCAAGGATCCAGATTGATACAGTGACAAGTCCACTGTTTGATCCATATTATTTTGAATAGGTGCCCTCCTAGTATAAACCTGAAGCTCAGGAACGTGATCAGGAAGATCAATCAATTGTGTTTCTCCCCCTACTTCATTCTACATTTGGCATAACAAGACTAGGACTGACATTGTTAGGGAAAATAATTTGAAGAGGTGACGTTTCCAAGAAATTTTCTTCAAGGTTAGAATTCTCCCCCTGAAGTAAATTTGGGTTAAAAAATGATTCATTCTCGACAAATGTGACATCCATACTTTCAAAATATTTTTTATGAAAAGGATCAAAGCAACGATAACCTTTCTTATTTGAGGCATAACCCAAGAAAATACATTTAATTGCACGTGGTTCAAGTTTTAACCGAGAAAAATTTGACTAGTGAACAGAAGCAATACACCCAAAAATTCTAATCGGTAGATCAGAATAAAGCCTAACAGTTGGAAATAAAGTTTTAAATAGACTAAGAGGAGTTTTAAATAACAAATTTTTTGAAGACATTCTATTAATAAGATAAGCAGCTGTAAGAACTGCATCACCCCATAAATAATTAGAAATATGCATAGAAATCATAATTGCTCGAGTAACCTTCATTAAATGTCTATTTTTTCTCTTTGCTATTCCATTTTGTTGGGGAGTATCTCTACATGTAGACTGGTGAACTATCCCCTTGTCTTTAAAAAAAGTTTCTAAAATTTCATAAAAATATTCAGTCCCGTTGTCAGTATGTAAAATGCTTATTTTAGTTTGCAACTGATTTTCAACCATATTGTAAAAACGAATGAAAACATCTTGAACATCAGATTTTTTGTTTAACAAATAAACCCAAGTTAAACGAGTATGATCATCAATAAATGTAACAAACCACCTTTTTCCATTATTAGTCAAAACTTTAGATGGACCCCAAACATCACTATGAATTAAATAAAAAGTTTTGGTAGTATTATAGGGTTTGACAAGTATGTATTTCGATGATTTTTTGCAAAATTACACATTTCACAATGAAAATGTGCATAATCAATTCCTTTAAATAAATCTGGAAAAAAGTACTTCAAATACTGAAAATTTGGATGATCTAACCTACGATGCCAAAGTAAAATAGTTTCTAAAACAAGAGAAGAATTGACACTATTGAGACCCTGAGCTTTTTTATCACCATTGGGCTTCTTTTCAAAATAATAAAGACCGTCCAGCATTCTAGTACGTCCAATCGTCTCCCCTGACGCCTGATCCTGAAAAATGCAGTAAGTAGGAAAGAAGGTAACATGACAGTTAGAATCTCTAGAAAGCTTACTAACAGATAATAGGTTGCAGGCTAATTTTGGAACATGCAATATAGAAATCAAAGTCATATTTTTATTCAAAAAAATATTTCCTCTTCCTGCAATAGCGGTAAAACTACCATCGGCAATTCTACTCCTGTCATTGGAATATAAAGGATTGTAGGAGGTAAAAAATTTAGAGGAGCTAGTCATATGGTTAGTAGCTCCGGAATCGATGATCCAAGGAGAAGAGTTAAGAAAAGATAAGGCTATAGAAAAAGTACCTGATTGTGCCAAGGAAACACTAGGATTACCAGATGACGACGTGGTTTTTAGTAGTTTCAGAAGTTGATGAACTTGATCTTGACTGAGAGAATTTGCTTCAGCAATATTGGCACTAGTGTTGGAAGTTGAGGAGGACGTACTATTATGCTTGTCATCTTGCTTGATACTTTTCCAATTTGCAGGCTTACCATGAATTTTCCAACATGTCTCACAAGTATGTCGAGGTTTGTTACAGTGATCACACCACACACGAGGCTTGCTGGATTGTGCCACCGCTTTATTTGCAGTTGTTTCTATTACCAATGCTGATGTTTCAATCAAACTCACTGATTTTTTGTTCACCATAACACTGGGACGACTTTCCTCTCTGCGCACTTCAGAATAAACTTCATTAATGGAAGGAAGGGGTTTCTTACCAAGCACTCTACTACGAACCTCATCGAACACATCATTAAGACCAGCAAGAAAATCGTAGATACGATCATTTTCCACATTTTTTTGGTAGTGAGTCCAATCTTCAGTAGATTTCCATTCATGTGTATCATATAGATCCAAGTCCTGCCAAAAAGTTTTCAAAGTGTGGATGTATTCTGTGACTGAGTCTCCTCCTTGACAAATATTCCTCAAATTGAGCTTTAATTCGTACACTTGTGATTGGTTCTCCAAGTCTGAGTACATTTCAGTAATGCTATCCCATAGTTTTTTAGCAGTTGGGAAATACATGTAGTTTCGTTGGATTTCTCATCACCATTGAGTTTTCAGCATCCCATACAACATATTGTAGATCCTTTTTATCTGGCATAATTTTGTCTCCAGTAATGTAATCTATTTTTCCTTGTCCACGAAGATACATTCGAACACTTTGAGACCACATGAGAAAATTTTCCCCAGTGAGTCGTATGGTCGTAATTTGAATATTTGCTAGATTGCGAAGATTTGAAACTTTAGAAATAGCTATCTTCTCGTCTGACATAGTGAAAGGGTAAACACAGAACAACCAATAACAAATAATAAACGAATGATTCGACTATTATAGATACCGAGCAACACGGAGAGCCGAACTATGTGACAACTGAACCTTGTACGAAGAGTGACAAGTATGACAAAATTCGTTGAAAATTTGGTCATCAAGTGTCCGGGTCATAGGTCGGATTTTGGTAGTAAATAATAGAGTGAATTTCTTTTTATTTGTTTTCTGTTTTTTTTTTTAAATTTAAAAAACTCACTGGTTGCTCTAGTTGAAATCTATCCATAAAAAGACAAACAAAACAAGTCAGCATATAAAATAATGAAGAAAAAAAACTGTCCACCAGATTTTAATAATAAAAAATCTGATGTAGGTCAGAATTTTAATTAAAAAAACTGAAGCGGCAGAAAAGAAAGGTCCTTTGAGTAGAAAAGGATGTGGGAACCAAGGAAGAGCCTCGTTTTGCAAGATACGTGTCAAGTTGTTTGTGATTTTCAGGGATCGTGTGGTTTGAGTTCGCTCGCGTGTCTT
The DNA here is from genome assembly GCA_037833695.1 of Sechiopsis laciniata. Lineage (NCBI taxonomy): Eukaryota > Viridiplantae > Streptophyta > Magnoliopsida > Cucurbitales > Cucurbitaceae > Sechiopsis > Sechiopsis laciniata. The sequence continues at coordinate 8,160,797 of JBBMKA010000001.1, forward strand.
CCTTGGTTTGTGGTTCGTGGATTGTAGTTGTAGCGTCTGCCTTGTGGGTTGCAATTTCTCCCCTTGAAGGGCTGGGATTTTCAGCGGAAGCGGTCGAATAAAAGTCGACTTTAGGATTCCAGCGAAGTCAGAAGCGGTGGCGGCTGTAAAAAGGCAGCAACAACTGCGATTTCGACCTAGGGTTTGTAAGAAGTATTTTGAATCTTTTTAATAAGTAAAAAGTTTTGATACCATGTCGATTTTAGAGAATAGAAATAAGTTCTATTATTAATCAATAATTTACATTTTTACAATGAATCTCTTTAAATAGAGAAACCCTAATCACCAAATAAGGTGAATTCTAGATAAGGAAATATTACATATGGAATAATCCAATAAAAGGTAGAATATAAAATAAAATAAAATAATTCAACAATAACTATAATCTTGGAATAGAGGTGATAGTTTGCACTAGGATATAACAGTAATTGTAAGATTTTCAATAAAGCAAGGGAAGTTAGAGCTCTTATCCTGGAAAATCCTGTCGTTCCTTGCTCTCCATAAATTCCAACAAAATGCTCTGATAAAGTTATTCCACAATAGCTTTTTTTTCTCTTTGAAAGGATGACCCAACAGAGTAGCCTGTAAAAGGGAGTGTGTGTCACCGGGTAGAACCACACGCCATGAGAAACTATCCCTCACATAATCCAAGAATCTGGTTGCATATGTACAGCTGATAAATAAGTGTTGCTGCGATTCCTGGCTGTTTTGCAAATCACACACCAGTTGGGATTGATGTGCATGCTAGGAATTCTTCTTTGTAACATTTCAGTGTGTTTATGGCCTTTCTCAATAATTCCCAAAGGAAGAACTTGACTTTTTTGGGGAATTTATCCTGCCATACAACCGAGAAAATACCAGCTTCATGTTGTACATTAGTGCCATTAAGTTCGTTGATGAGGGATTGATTGGAGAAAAGCCCAGATGCCTCCTAATTCCAGATGCAAGTGTCCTCTCCGTCCTCTCCTTCTATGATGTGGATGCTATTTAGGAGACTAGATAGGGAACATATCTCAATAATCTCTTCTTCTTTGAGGCCTCTTCTGAAGTAATAGTTCCATGTGAGGTACTCTCCCTCCACCCTTCATTAACACTCATGTCTTTCTTAGTTGACAGAGAGAAGAGAAGGGGGAATTGCTGGCAGAGAGGAGCCTTGTGCAACCAATTGTCCTTCCAGAATAAAGTAGATACTCCATTTCTAATTTTGTGAGTTATGTAGCCCATAGTACGAGAAATGTGAGTCCCAATATACCTCCATGATCTGCGGTAGGCTGTTGTTTTAAATCCCTGGGCTTAATGCCCAACAAATCAATCTCTTTAGCAACAATAACCTTCCTCCATAAGGCGCATTTTTCATTACAAAACCTCCATATCCACTTGGACATAAGAGCCTCATTCCGAACTTTTAATTTCTGTATGGCCACTCCCCCCTGTTCTTTTGGAAGAAGCCGCCTTGTTTTTCTTGTCAATGGAAAAGAAATAATAATTGACTGAATAATGACATGTGTATAACATTTATGCCAAGCGTTGCTGTTTCTTGTAAGCCTTCTCTTCATATGATTCTGCCATCATGCTCTTCTAGATTTTTTCCTATTTGTTTACTAATTTATGTACTCATTCAAGGTTTTCTTTTACAATGCATTTTTTAGGTTGGCATCTTTGTAGTAACTGTGAGAAGACTGCACACTACATGTGTTACACATGTACATTTTCCTTGTGTAAGGGCTGTATAAAAAAATCTGTTATTTTGTGTGTTAGAGGGAACAGAGGCTTCTGCGAGCCATGCATGAAATTTGTTATGTCGATTGAAAAGAATGAGCAGGGGAATACAGAAAAGGTACGTGTTACACTTTCTCAGTGCAAAAATGCATGAATACTGCTCAGCTGTACGTCATTGCAAATAAATTCTTAATATTACATGAAAAAAATCTTAATATTACATGCCGTCTTCATTTTGCTAAATTGCAACTGTTGGTTGATTTCAATAGACACTGTTTATGGAGTCCTATCATCAAGAAAAGGACTATAAGACTAAAGGATTCTTTTTGGTTGCAAAATGATTGAACTATAGAATTAATCGTTTGCTTTTCCTTTGTATGTTTAGTTCCTTACAACTATTATATTCATGTATGTTGTATGCTTTTTGAGTGATGTGACAATTAGATTACATACATTGTTTTCGATGTATTAGTTCTTTTTTCTTATTCGTGCATTTGAGCAGTAAAATAACTACTTTTTGATGAAGCAGACTTTCAAATGCAGCATCATAGATGTCTTATTGCAGCAGGCAATTTTGCTTATTTGGTCATTCTTGTGCAGGGCCAAATTGATTTTAATGCAAAAAATAGTTGGGAGTATCTTTTCAAGGAGTACTGGACTGAACTGAAGGAAAGCCTTTCTCTAACCTTTGATGAAGTTGTCCACGCAAAAAACCCATGGAAAGGATCTGAGACACTAAATAACCGACCCGATTCACCTGGTGAGCTATGTGATGTTGATGGAAGTTCAGATTTGGATGTTTCTGACAATGAAGAATCTGGTAGTTCTAAGAAAAGAAAAGCTAAGAAAAGGTCAAAATCCCATGCAAAAGAAACAAGTTCACCTAGTATGCTAACTATATCTGATTGTCAAGGGCTGTCCACGGATAGCAATGTTGAGTGGGCATCTAAAGAGCTCTTGGAGTTTGTTATGCACATGAAGAATGGTGATAGAACTGTTTTATCTCAGTTTGATGTGCAGGCTCTCTTATTAGAATATATTAAAAGAAACAAGCTTCGTGATCCTCGACGGAAAAGTCAGATCATATGTGATTCGAGATTTGAGAATTTGTTTGGAAAGCCGCGTGTGGGACATTTTGAAATGTTGAAGCTTCTAGAGTCACACTTCTTCATCAAAGAAGATGCCCAGATAAGTGACCTCCAAGGGAGTGTTGCCGATACTGAATCAAGTCAGTTGGAGGCTGGTGGGCACACAGATGCGTCAGGAAAGAATAGCAGAGAGAAGAAACGCAAGACACGGAGAAAAGGTGATGGGAGAGGATTGCAGTCTAACCTTGATGACTATGCAGCCATTGATATTCACAACATTAATTTAATTTACCTAAAACGTAATTTGGTGGAATATCTGATTGAAGACGAGGAGAGTTTTCCTGAAAAGGTTGTTGGTTCTTTTGTGAGGATAAGGATATCTGGCAATGCACAAAAACAAGATTTATACCGGCTGGTTCAAGTTGTAGGTAAGATATGTTAATCCTTAACCATTTGCTTCTTATAAGAATGTAATATGACTAGAAATAAAGTTTAAGTTGTTGACATGCTATCAGGTACAAGCAAAGCATCCGAGCCTTATAAAGTTGGTAAAAAGATGACAGATATCTTACTAGAGATCTTGAATTTGAACAAGACAGAAGTGATTTCAATTGACATAATCTCGAATCAAGAGTTCACTGAGGTAATTTTAATTCAAATATAGTGCTTCAATATCTTCAAACTTGATGCCAACAAAACAAGAGTAGTCTTTGATTTCTTTGGCACATTCTTTTTTTGTGTAATCCTATTTATTTATTTTCGGTACTTTTTCCTGTTTTGGGGGGTGGGTTCTCAGGAGGAGTGCAAGCGTCTCAGACAGAGCATTAAGTGTGGAATCCTTAACCGTCTGACTGTGGTAATCTTACCCTTCTTTAGTATTTATTTTCTATTTAATTATTTATTCAAGCTTCTCATTAAAAAAGAAAAAAAGAAAAAAACTTGAAGCTATATTAAAAGATCAATTCTTCTTTATAGGGTGACCTCCATGAGAGAGCAATGTCGCTTCAAGATGCTAGAGTTAAGGATGTAAGTATTTGGTTGTTAATGGTTCTGAATTTTTTTTCATTTGATCCTGAATAGTTCAATATATATGCATGTTTTGAAAGTAAATATTTTTGAAGACACCTTTGTTCTACGATGGTTGACCAGTTTACTTAGGTAACATGTGTGCCTTTGAGCTTTGATACAGATAACTAGTAAAATTGTTTGTTCTTGTATGTAATCATCGCTGACCTGCTAGTTTATATCTCCTGTTTGGTGTTCCCATTCTTTTTATTATTAGAGGAAAAATAAGATTCATCTAACCTTAACCCCCTTCGGAGTTGATGCTTGCATTGAGATGGACTCACTCCCCTTTTTAATTAGGAAAGTCTTTTGTAAATTGAGTATCCTCGGTCCTCTTTTGTAGATTTATACTATCAATGAAATGAATTTCGATGTTTCTCATAAAAAAAGTATTGAGACGGCCTCTCAAGTATCTACTACTTTTTGTTAACAATTAACGGCCTCATATTTGGATAGGGCTGTTTATGTTTTTCCTTTTTTATCTTTATTTTGCGTAAGAACTTATGCAACCAAGATTATAAGTTGAGATAGATTGATATCATAACAAATAAGAACTTGAGATAGATTGACAATTGACATTGACTCGCCATGCCACAAAATGGGAACTTGAGAATTATTGCAAGCAACTGATCCAAAGAAGTTAGGATGATTTATACCGAGATGTTAGATGGTAGATTTGCACCAGCCACCATTTTATGGGATATTTCAGTGCTAACTATGGTCAACATCTTCCCAAAAGTCTTCATAATGAATTTGTTTTCTTGTCATCTTTTTGTTAAAGTTATTTTCTTCTTCGTTTTGCTGGTCAAGTTGGTTGCATTAAGTAATTTATTTTTTAAGCCAAATTACCACTTGTTTGTCTTGTACGTGACTATGTCTTTGTATGTCTCCCTTCCAGTGGATGGAAACCGAGATAGTTCGACTGAGTCATCTTCGTGATCGAGCAAGTGAAAAAGGGCGCCGAAAAGAATATCCTTTTTGCGTCATTTTGTTGAATTATGGCTTAATGTTATTTTGAAAAAAAAGATGTTTTTTGGTAGAAGTAGAACCACTGCCGCTTAGGTACTCTGAAGCAGATTTTGGTGGGAAATTTCCATGTCCTATCTTGTTCCGTCTTAAAATAATTTAATTATTTTTCCTTACACACTTTCCATGAATCCAGACCAGAAAACTTTAGTCAGGGGAAAACAATAAAATGAAGGGACTACAGAATGTTAGCTGGAAAATGAAATGAAACTGTGGGAAAAAAGTTAGACTTTGATATTTTAGGGCCACCTTATAACCGTTTGGTTTTTGAAAATTAAGCTTAGCACTACTTTCATCTATTGGTTTCTTCATTTTGTTATCTTTGTAGAAGTGTTTCCAAAATCCATTCCAAAGTTTTGAAAACTGTTTGGTTTTTGAAAACTAAGTTTGTTTTCTCTATAATGATTTTCATCTCTTTTAAGGGACATTTGAATTCTTTCTCTAATTTCAAGAACAAAAACAAGTTCTTAAAAACTGTTTTTTTTTTTTTTTTGTTTTCAAAACATGGCTTGGTTTTTAAAAACACATGTAAAAGGTAGATGAGAAAACAATATATAGGTAGAAATAATATTTATAGGCTTAGTTTTCAAAAATCAAATAATTATCAAATGGGGCCTAAAATTTTGGTTTTGGTTAAGAAATGAAATGTTTCTTTATAAAAAATGAGAACCGTGAAAAAGAAAACACAATTAAAATATATATATATATATATATAAGACCAAATCAAACATGAGGCGAAATGTTCGGTTGAGGAGTTCTTACTCATATTGGAGATCACTCCCTATTCCTTTATTTTTTTGTATGCTCCGAATGAAACTGGAGAATTCTATGATTATTTTCCTTGACTTCTCTCTACGCTTAGAGAATGTGTTGAGAAACTACAACTTTTGAAGACACCCGAGGAGCGGCAACGCAGACTGGAGGAATTACCAGAAATACATACAGACCCAAATATGGATCCTAGTCACGAATCCGAAGATGAAGATGAAGCAGATGAAAAGAGACTAGGTTTTTCTTTTATACATTTATTTGTTTTTAGTTTGCATTTTTTATTCATTGCCAGTCTGTATAAAGTAATCTGGTTTGTGCAGAACCTTACACCTTGTCTAGAGGCTCAAGCTTCAGCTGGAGGACAAGGGAACCAGTTTCTCCTGGAAAAGGAGGTTCAAATTTGAATGATTCCTGGAGTGGGACAAGAAACTTTTCGAACACGAATCGGGATTTGAGCAGGAACTTGTCTGGCAAAGGCTTCTCTAATCATGGTGACGATGCCATTGGCTCTGGCGAAATAATAAATGAAAATTCTTGGAGTCAAGGAAGAGAGAGAGATGTTAAAGAAACAAATAAGTGGGGCAAGCAACAAGTTTCTCCTGGTTCAGAAAAAACTACTGGGAATGCCTTGTCTGGGGCAGCATCTGAGTTGTCTTCTGCCGTCGGTTTTGTAAATCCAGCAGCATCTCCTTCTGTAGGGACTACACAAAATGCTGCTGTAGTTAATGAAACTGAAAAGATATGGCATTATAAGGATCCATCTGGGAAAGTACAGGGACCGTTTTCAATGGTGCAACTGCGCAAGTGGAGTACTACAGGCTATTTTCCCGCAGACTTGAAAGTATGGAGAACCTCAAAGAAAGAAGAGGATGCCCTACTTTTGTCCGACATCTTAGCGGGAAAGATCCCGAAGGACACTTCGTCGATGAACAATAATTTCCAAGCACACGCAGAGGCTTCTTTAGTTGTTTCAACGCATCAGGGAGCCACTTTGCAGTCAGGTATGGATGGTCAGACTACTATTTCAAATCCACATACTAATCTAACTTCGTATGGCCAATCTTCTGGAGGAAGATGGAAATCTCAAAATGAAGTTAGCCCTACTGGTAGACCAGCCTTGGCTTCCATAGAAGTTTTGAGGTACTCGGGAGACAGATGGTCTTCCGACCATGGTAATAAGAACTTCACAAGTCTTCCTTCTCCCACTCCCGGAGGAACAAAGGACCAGCCATTTCGAGTAGCTGCATCGCTCGCCTCTTCGGGTGGTGGTGGCGGGTCTGAGAACAATTTCTTGCACTCGCATTCTGGCCTGAATTCAACAGAAAAGGTCATGGGTTTGGGTCCTATAAATGCACTTCAAAATCATCATTCGCTGCCAGTTAGGCCATCACCTATCACTGGTGATGCTTCGGTCAACCCAGCTGCAGATATTAAAAGCATTAGCGCAAATCTTCATTCTTTAGTACAATCCATCAACAGTCGTAATCCTCCTATTGAAACTCAAAAAGTTGAACCAAACATTTCTTCTAGTATGCCGCGAGCACAAGCTCGTCAAAGTCGATGGGGGGAGATGTTGCCTGTGCAAAATGGTGCAGGGAATTCGACATCGAGTATTTCCACACCCAGTTTGGCCAGTTTTCCCAATAATCCGCCACACATTCAGTCTTCAACTCCACACAATAACCTGCCACACTTTCAGTCTTCAACTCCACCTAGTGTACCATGGGGAATGGGTGCCCCACAAGGTCAAAGTACCCTTCTACGACCCGGGTTAGAGTCTCAGAACCAAAGCTGGGGGCCAAGGCCATCAGGAAATCCAAACATGGGTTGGAGTGCCTCATCGGCACCTCCGAATGCTACTGGTATTATGTGGGGATCTGCTGCTCAAAGTTCTGCTCCTGTAGGTACAAACCCAGGTTGGATTGCACCAGGTCAAGATCAAGGATGGCAAGCGCACAACACTATGCCACCATCGGTAAACACGACACCGGGATGGGTTGCCCCCAACCTCAGGCCGATGCCACCAATGAACGTTAATCCCAACTGGCATGTCCCATCTGCTAATCAGGGCATGTGGAGTAATGAGCATGGTAAAAATGGGGATAGATTCTCGAACCAGAAGGGCGGTGGCTCTCACGACGGAGACTCGGGGAATGGAGGTAAATCTTGGGGGATGCAGCCCTCTTATGGTGGTAGTGGAAGCTCTTCTAGGCTTCCTTATAATAATAAAGGGAATGTGTGCAAATATCATGAAAGTGGACACTGCAAGAAAGGAGGTTCTTGTGATTTCAGGCATTAGTAGAGAGTTTTAAAGTTATTTCACAGTCATTAGGGAGCAATTAATTTTGTATAGTGTTCTTTACCATTGAGAATTTTCCTTGTATAACCTGTTGTTAATGTTATACATGTGACACTTTTGCAATTTTCTATTTTGGGGGAGTCCTGAAAAGCTAATAATCTAATCAAATCACATCACCAATTTTGGCTTTGATCTAAATTGCTAGGATGCTTCTCGAGGGAAAATTCCAGTCTCCTATATATATATATATAAAGTTTTTCTTTTTGTACAATTTTATTCCATTACTAAGAATATAAGGATTGATTTTTTTTTTTCAAAAGTAGAATATAAGGATTGTTTCAAACGGTTTCATCGAGTTTGTTTTTATTTTTATTTTTTGTTATTTATTTATTTCATAAAACAATGTGGCTTATTGTAACCGTTATTCATATTTATTTTTTTTTTGGAATGCATGAAAAATTGCTTTATTAGATGTATTTTTAAGGGGAAATTATACCTTTAATCTTTATCTTAGATGAAATTTAAAATTTAGTTCCTATAATATTAAAATATAGTATTTATTTTTTATGATTTGAGAAAGTTAAAATATAATTTTTTTTATTTTAAAAATTAAAATTTATTATCGTAAACATATAAATGTATAGTGGTAAAAGATGCTTTTTTTTTTAATCAATCACTTAAAACACTGTGATTATTGATATATAAATAACTAATTTTTTGTATAATTGTTTCGCCAACAAAATAATGATTATTTTTTAGATTTTATTGAATTATAGTGACTAAATTCTAGTTTTTAAAATTATAAGAAATAAACTTTAATTTTCATATTTTTAAAATGTAATTTTTTTTTAAGCGAGCATGTGTGTGTATATATATATATATATATTATACATTATGTGTGTGTTTTTTGAATACACTAGATATCAATTCAAGTTTCTCAAACTCAATAAACTCCAAATTATAACTTCTCACCAATCATATTCCACTTTACTACTCAACGAACTTATGAAAACTATTAAAAAAACACACATTTAAGGGAAGGGTGCTGCACTCCCCTCGATAACCACGCACAAAGAGGAAGATGAAAAAAAAAAAATTATTTGTGGCCGTGAGAGTGCCACATCATGGGGTGCAGCCATAGCTGCACACAAACCTGTCTCCACATTTAAAACTCATTTCATAATCATCAAGAAAAAACGAAAATAATTTAGAAAAAATCTAATTCCCGATTCCTTCAACAATCTTTCAATAATCTTCCCTTCTCTTAGGACCTAGTTCAAACTCGGGCGAGTTAAGTCGATAACTTGGTACGGCAACGAGTCGAACCGCTCTCGGAGCAGTAAGTCCGAACGAGTCATTCATATCGAGGTCATCGACCGTCATTCCGTCCGGCAATTTCCACTCAAAGCAATGAACAAGATTCGCCACCGCCATTTCACATGCATACAACCCGAGTTGCATCCCGGGGCAAGACCTTCGACCCGACCCGAACGGAATGAACTCGAAATCGCCCCCTTTCAAATCTGGAGCTCCGACATTTTCAAACCTCCCCGGTCGGAACCGGTCTGGGTCTGTCCACACGATTGGATCTCGGCCGATTGCCCAGGCGTTGATCCAGACTCGTGAACCCGTCGGAATGAAGTAGCCAGCGACGGCGGTGTTGGCGGCGGTCTCGTGGAGGAGTAGCGGGATCGGCGGGTGGAGGCGTAGGGTTTCTTTGACGGCGGATTTTAAGTATGGGAGATTTTCGAGGTCGGATTCTTTGAGCCGTCGATCTAATCCAACGGTCTGTGTTAGTTCTTGTTGAACCTTCTTTAGCTCTTCTGGATTTTTCATTAATTCTGCCATTACCCATTCTATTACTGACGCTACTGTTTCTGTTCCGCCGAACATCACATCCTATAAATTAATTACAAAATTCTATAAATAATAATAATAATTAAAAAAAAAAAAAGAAATTAAAAAATCTTCAATTTTGTTTTGTTTTTTTTTTTTTTAATGTTATTTAGAAAGTTGCAATAGTAAATCTTTAATAGCATTTTAAGATGTATAAAATTAATTTCAATGTTAAATGAAAATTGAAAAATAATACAATTACGATAACCATGAATTTATAGCTTTTAATATCTCTCAAATGTTATTAAAAAAAAAAAAAAAAATGTAGTGATCGTAAAATGTTTATGAAATGTTAAAACTTTGGAAGAAAAAAATATGAACATTTCTAAGAAGTTATTTATTTGATTTTTTTTAATTAACTTTTTTTTAATGTAGTAATAATATTTGAAGTTGAGAATTTGTACCTATACCTTTTTGACATGGAATATGAACTAATGAAATCATATTTTGAACCTTTCTATTCATAAATATTGTTCAGTTTATATATATAGAAAAAAAAAAAAGTGTTTCTAAGAAGTTTTTTGTAACAAGATAAAAAAGTAATTAAACATTTGAAACTTAAAAGTCTAATGGCTACTCTCATAAACTAGAATTGAAATAAATTCTTTATTTTCTTTTCATTTCCAGCCAATATACAACCAATTTTTAGAGGCATTTTTTTTGTTTTGATTTAAATTTTAGAGGCATTACTACATTAATGTAATATGAGTTACTATTTTCCTATTTTTTTCTTCTGCAAAGGAATAAATGCCCTGAACTACAGAGGATCTTTTAAAATTTAACAACAATAGATAATAAAAACCTAACTTACCATAATTCGGAATAAATTTCAAGTTAAAAAATCAAATAAATTTTTTTTAATTGTTTTATAAAATAATTATTTTTAATATTTTAAATAAACCATTTCTAATAGTTTCTTCATTTCAATAGACAGTAATATATAGCCGATAACTATTGAACTAAAATTCATTACTAAAGTACTGAAAAAAAAAAAAATCATTACTTAAATTCGTTCCTCACCGTTTGATATTTAAAGTTGAAACTTATTTTCACTTAAATTCCAATAACTGGTTTCATTTTTTCTTGAAAATATATTTCAATCATAACAGAATTCTAAAATTCAAAATAAGTATGTGAAAACGTGCTTTTTTTATAATTATTTACAAGTTTTAGTTTTGATTTTTATAAACGTTTAGTTATCCGGATGACAAAAAGGAAAATAATACTTTCAAAAAAAAGAAAAAGGAAAATAATATCTTTAAAAAAAAAGGGAAATAATAAGTTAGAGTATTAGTTGTAAGCTTAATTTTTAAAAATAAAAATGAAAAAACTAAATAGTTATCTTCTTTTTTTTTTTTTTTGAAAAAACTAAACAGTAATTAAATCCGATCATGTTTTTAGTTTTTAAATATGACAAAGAGAGTAAAAGATAGATAACAAAGAGATGAGCCAACAAGAGCAATAGCAAATAGATTAGTTTTTTACATAAAAAATCAAATAATTACCAAATCGGATGGAATACTGTCTTTCACCCAATTGTGGTAATTTAAAAAAAAAAAAAGAAAAGAAAAAAAGATGAACTTTTTTTAGATAAAATTTAGTATATAAACTTATTTTTAAAATAATGATAAAATCGAATGAAATTTACCATGATTAAAGCTTTGATATTATCTCTAGTGAGTTGAAGAGTTGATTGTGAATCATCAAACTCATTGCTACTCGATTCATCAATAAGGAACGCCATTAATTCATCCACCATATCTGAATCTACTTCTTCATCTTCTTTTTTTCCTTTCTTTTTCATCTTCTTTTGTATATGTTCATCAATTATGCTATCAATGAACACATCAAGAGCTCTTCGAGCTTTCGCCATTCTTTCGTTGAATCCTCGAGCATGAATCCAACCCAACCATGGCAAAAAATCAGCAATGTTAAAAGCTCCAAACAATTTAGAGAATTCTTGCAAGATCGTAACGAATTCATCTTGTCCCTCATGCGAGCTCGATCCAAATGCGGCCTTGTATGTAATGTTTCGTGTGAGACCAAAAACGAGCTCACCGACATCCACGGGCTCACCAATTTTCTCTGAAACAATCTGAACTAGAGCATCAACTTCGTCACGCACCGATGCCCATGACTCGGCGCGTCGGCGACTAAAGAGCTTCATGATGCAAATCTTTCGCATTTGGCGCCAGAATGGGCCATAATTGGCAAAGGCCATATCGGCACGATTGTATGTGAGGTATGAGATTGCCACATTTGCGGGTCTGTTTGCAAATGCAATGTCTTGAACTTGGAGGAACTCGCGTGCCATGTCCGGTGTGGAGACAACCACCATGTGTAGAGCGCCGAGGCGGAGGTGGAAGAGGCCACCATAGATGGTGGCAAGACGAGCCAAGCCACGGTGGGTGAGCTGATCCATCATGAGCATGTTGCCGATGATGGGTAGTCCACTCGGGCCGGGCGGATAGGAAAGTTTACGATGTAAACTCCATAGAAAAATGACAAGGAGAAGAAGGGGGGAAAGACAGAAGAACAAAAGGGATGGATTTAGAGACTCCATCGAATTGATAGTTTGAAATGATATAGAGAGAGGAATTTATAGTGATGTAGAGATTTGATTTTGTTTTTGTGACAGTGAATTGAAAAGGGAAATTGATGGGAGTGTCTTTACATGGAATGTGACAACCATACATAATTATGGTCTTTATTTCAAAAACTAGTGGGAGATTATTAGGCTAAATAATTAATTTCATTTATAACTTAGAACGTGATATTTTGATTACAAAAGGATTTCTAAGGAAATTATACCGATCGATGAAATGAAAATGTGCATTTGATCATATGAAATGATGTAGCAGACACTTTCATGTATTACTAATGAGCAGATTATATATATAATTAAGGATTGAATTCGAACATAATTCAATAAACATAAAAGATTATATTTTCGATCTCGAGATCGGAAAAGAGTTGAGCTATATTTGAATATGTGTTGTCGGGATAAATGCGTGGGATAATATAAAAAAGCGACGGTTAGTTGAAATTTTCATGTCATTGAAATTTTTTAATAATAAATATTAAAAATATGATTTTTTTTTTTTTTTTTTGGTTCAAATGGAAAAAGAAGTCTACAAACCCTTTATAACTCTCAAATAAATATGGATTTTCAAGATTGAATCCGTGATCATAAAATTGAATTGAATTACAACTAATTAACTAAGTTAACCAGCCACTAATTTTTTTAAAAAAAAAAATGCTACTAACTCTTTCCGTAAAAAGAAAAATTTTCTTATCATTTATATCAAAGACTTAATAAATAAATAATCAAGGTGGGCTAAATTTGATTGAACAATTATTGATATCTAAAAACAAAAAACAAAATCTTAATAAATAAAGGTGGAGCCATAAATTTTCATAGGCACGGGAAAAGTTTACCTTAAAATTACTTTTTTCAATAAATTTTCAGTCCTAAATTGAAGAAGAAAAAAAACAACTCAATTAATTCTTTTGTAATAACAATTCAATTAATTAACTGGCCTTATATGGGTGAATAAGGTAATGGGAGCATTATTGGAAACATTTAATAACCCAATAAGTTACAAAAACATAGGTTGGTGACTCTTAATACCAGCCGTTGGATAAATAAATCACAGATCAGAACTTAAGAGGAGAAAATTTGCCTCATTTTTATTCAAATCTATTACACTTGATTAATATAGTTTTGAAAAAACGTATATTCGAACTTGTTAATACACTTTTTACTAATTAAACAAAACACTCTTTTTTTTGTCAAAAAAAAAAAAACAAAACAAAACAAAACACTCTTTTAAACTTATTGTCCATATCTTTTAAACGCTCTTGATTAATATAGTTTTGAACTTATTTCTTTTTAAACTTATTCTCTAAAAAAACAATTTGAGACTTTTTCCTTTTGATATCTTTTAAGTGTCTCTGATCACTATTATCACAAAATATGCTATCTAACTATTTAGATGTAAAAAAAACCTATAAAAAATAAATTGGATAAAATAATATTTTGGTTCTCGAACTTTCAAAAGTTCAATTCATGAACTTTGAGATTTATTTCAATTTAGTTCATGAACTTTCAAAAATTCAATTTTAATCCTTAAACTATAAGGTTTGTTCTTTTTTAATCCCTGAACTTGAAAAAAAAAAATTATTAAATTAAATTAGTCCTTAAAATTTATTTTGTTAATTTTTTAAAAAAAATTATCATTTTCCTCTATAAATTTTTAAAATATTTGAACCATTTTCAATTAATATTAATTTCAAATTCACCATAGGGATTAATTTTTAGTATCTTTTTAAAGTACAACGACTAAAATTAGACTTTTCAAAGTCTATGGACACGATTTAAAAAAAAAAAAAATCAAAATGAAACAAAAGTAAAAGTTCATGAACCAAAAATGATATTTCACCTAAATAAATTTCTAGATAAATGATCATCATGAATTGAATCCATCACATTGTAATTGTCCAAATCTTCTTGGCTGCTAGGCCTAGACAATTGCGTTAAGTTCTTGTTTTTTGTATTAATGGTTTCCCAAGAAAGAAAAGCTTCTCATAGGGCTCCTCAAGGCAAGCAAAGAATTACTAACCAAATACTGTATAAAAAAGTAAACAAATTACCCCAATAATGGCATGCGAAGAGAAAGAAAGTGCCTCAAGGGACAAACTTGCCCAAGGAGGTCACAACTTACATGGGGCTGGAATTCAAAATCTTTCCCTCCACAATGAACTTGCTAGATGTGAATCCTACTCCAGATCAAAACGGCTGCTTCCACGACGACCACGGTTCGAGCTCGTGGGTGTTTGTACTTTGTTCTGCATCAATACAAGTATTCAAATCTAAGAGAGAATTTGCAATAAAATACTTTAAGTTCTAATCGATAACCATTTGATATTTGAACAATGTATTTTCTTTCTTATCATATATTTGCAATGAATTTCTTATTTCTTAGAAAAGCATTTGAATTTTTAACTAAATTTCAAAAGCAAAAATAAATTAGTGAAAACTTGTCTACTTATCTACCATGAACTTTGTATTTCTTAGGAAAATATTTGAATTTTTGTCCAAATTCTAAAAATAAAAACAAATGATGAGGAGAGTAATCCACCTATCTTATAAAGATGTTGGAAACACCCCACTTTTCTAATGAGGGACAAGGTGAGGATCTCAAACATTTTGTTTTTTATAATTTGGTTAGAATTCAAGTATTTTCTTAAGGAAAGACGAAACTCCTTGTAGAGACTTTAAGTAAAAACAAACTTAAATTTCAAAAGCCAAAATCCAAAAAGTTATCAAACGGAACTTAAATGATCATCGAACAAGGTCTAAATAATTATCAAACGTGATATAAACTTTTTTTTAATAAAGGAGCTAAGAATGTCAACCCAATTACTTACCTGCAAAATGAATTGCACGCGATCGGGTTCTTTTCTCACATAAATTTTTCGAGCTCGTCGTTTTTCTTCCTCAGCTTTCATTTTTGTGATGCTGGGCCTATAAATAATAACAGTTCTGCCAATTTTGCTCACTACCACAGAGCCTGTTGATTCCTCCAATTGCTTCACCACATCCTCCAGCTCCCCTGGACAGTTTCCCAGAACTTTGATCTGTATCCAAGGGTTCATTTTCTTATATTCTAGTTTGGTCTAAGGTTTTTCTAACATTCACGATTTAAATGAGAAATAACATAAAAATTGAAGCTTTTGGTCAAGTTTGTACACAGAAACCACATTGAATTTCAGAGGCTATGCATTCCTCTTATAAACTTAACCAATCAACCAGAAATTTCACTTTTTTATGAGCACCCTGAAAAAATGAAAGAACAATGGCCATGGAAAAAAAAACATACCCAAAGGGCCAAAAGAACACAGAAATTGAAGCCATTAGTTAAGTTTACAAACATAAACCACAATTGAATTCCAGGGGCATTCCTCTTTGTAAACAAATCAAACCAACCAGAAATATCACTGTTTATCTTTTAAAAAATGAGGACCCTCATTTTCATAAAGATAAAAAAGCAAGGGTCATGACGGAAAAAAGTACACAAAACGAGTAAAACTAAAATAAAGAGGCTTCAATCAAGATAGTTTTTTTTTTTTTTTAAGTGTCTTTTTATGTTTGCTTCATAAAGTAGGTTAACTTAGAAGATGAATGAAGTACAAGATGAGAATACATGTACATGAAGATGATTGTTACTTTTTTGGATTTAAAACTAAGGGAAGGGAATTATATAAAGGGTAAATGATTAACCATATGAATTCTGAGATTCTCTCTTCAGTCCTCACTGACACCAATAAAGTGCGAAGAGAAAGGTACCATTCCAATCATTTAAATACCTAAATCTTAACCCCAAACAAATGGACGAAGCTGATGAGTCACGTGATCAGAGCTCATCGTGGTCTTCAGCTTACCTATGATCCATTAATCATATGATTTTTTTTTTTAACCCGTGAGTGTCTGGACCAACTTATGCGCACCTCGACTATTCTCAAATGCAAAGTCAAACCATCAAACCCTACAATATTTGGATGTCAAGCAAACTCATAGGAAATTAAATCCATCATGGATTGAATTCATAGCCTCTTAGATCCTTAAGACCTTTTATGACCACTAGGCCAATCCCCCATGGTCCGAATACATAATTTATCATAATGATGGATTAGGAACGAGTTTTTTTTTATGTAGTCCAAACCAACTTACGCACATCTTGACTAATATGAGAGAACAACCATTTGACTCAACTATTTAGCTGTCAAAATAACTAATAGGATATCAAATCCATTGTAGATGATCACCATGATCTTTCTTTTCTTTAGAGTACAACTACAATATTTGGGGTGGGGATTTGAACCTGGAACCTCTAGCTCGAAGATACATGTCAATTCTCGCTAGGCCAAATCCAATTTGCCCTTTGGCATGACCACCATGGCTTGAATCTGCTTACTCTCCATCCTTTATTTGACACTCACTGAACACTAGACCTAAGCACAAACATTTTTCATTCCCTTTCAGTCGATCGACCAACAAATTTTCTATAATAGCAATTGAAAATTACATTTCAACAAACGATTTTTTTCCCCCAAGAAACAATGTAATTGCAATCCAAACTACAAACAAGCAGTTTATGTCCAGATTGTCCAAGTTATTCAAATTGCACAAGAAGTAGAGAATAAAAATTTGCGCAGACAATTGAAATGGTTTCCTTCAAATAGTTGCTGTATAAACCCTAATTCTTAAACTATATAAAGTTAATGAATAGCTAAAAACAGAGAAAAGAACAATGAAAGAACAAACAAACCTTGAGAAGCTCGTTCGCTTCAAGTGTCTCGATGAAAGAAGTAGCCAATCCAGAAGTGACACCAGATTTTCCCACCAACTGACTCTTCAGTTTCTTCCCCAAGCTATGAGCGAATGATGCCAATTCCTTTTTCTCCTTCACCGTCAAGCTCGGAATACCCTTCACTTCACTTCCTTCCACAACCGACGAAGAAATCTCCGAAGCCGCACCAGTTTGCAATCCATCCCCAACGGCCTCTTCCGGTTCGAAATCCTCCATTTCAACTTCAATTTCCTCGTGTTCTTCATCGAATCCGACCTCGGCGAGATCGGAAAAGGAGCGAGAGAAGGAAATTGATGCCGAGCGAGTGAGGAATCGGGAAAGGTGAGAAGGTTGGCGAGTGAGGAAGATTGAAGTGTTAGGTTTAAATTGACGGAAGCGAGCGGCGGAGATGGCGGCGGCGGCGGCCGCGACGGCGATGGCGGAGGGTTTAGAAAATAGAGAAGAAGGAACTGAGCGTAGAAGAAGAGAGTGGATGAGGTGAGTGTGAGAGGACATTGTCGAAGCTCCCATTGTTGCTTGCCGCGCCAGAAACTGACTGAATTAAGAACTGAAATATCAAATATTTTTATAATTAAGAGTATATTTATAACAGTTTCGAGTTAAAAATCAATGGGTGTTTGGTCTAGTGGTATGATTCTCGCTTCGGGTGCGAGAGGTCGCGAGTTCGATTCTCGCAACACCCCCTCTTTTTTAATATCTTTTTTGTGAAATTTATAAACGCTTTCTTCTTTTATGATTTTTTTTTCTTTTTTTTTTTAACATTTCTTTTATGATTTTTAATAAACAAGAAATAACTAAACATATTAATTCTTGAGTAAGGAGTTGTATATAACTTTTTTTTATAACTCATAAAAAATCATAAACTATTTTATTAGATTACAAAAAAAACCTTTTTTCTTTTCTCAAAACTTAACCTTTTATTAATAATTTAGCATTTTCCTTAATCAACTAACAATTTTAAACTATTTTCAAACTTCAAATACTTGAAAGAAAAAAAAGTGCACTTTACTCTTTATATATATATATATAAATTTCACAAAAAAGATATTAAAAAAGAGGGGGTGTTTAATATCTTACTAAACATTTTGTTTTTTAATAAACATGAAATAACTAAATATATTAATTTTTTGAGTAAAGAGTTCTAATCTAATTTGTTAAATCACTCCTAGCTAAAAGTATGAACTATTTTTTTCAGATTAAAATAAGTATAAATCACTGTTGATTGTAACTTAAATTATAATTAAGCCGTCATTTTTAATCATTTAGGTTGTAGTTATAATGATTTGATTTTTTGTTTTCAAAAATTAAGTTTATAAACAATACTCCTATCAATGAGTTTTTTTGTTTTTCAATCTAGATTTTATTTATGTCTTTATAAAATAAACCGACAATTTGAAAACTAAAATAATATTTGTCGAAAATATTTTTATTTTTTAAAATTTGTCTAGACGTTCAAATGTTCTCTCAATAAACATAGAAAACATCATAGTGAAGTATTTTTCTTTAAAAAAATGACAAACATAATGGTTAAAAAACAAATTATAATATTTTATTTTTGAAAATTCTATTGGCTTTCTCATAAGTCTCTACATTTCTCCAGATTGACTTTCACGTTTTTAATAAATAATAAATAGATAACATAACTAAAAAAAAAAAGTAATATTTGTTTTTTTAAAGTACAAAAAAAAGTAATATTTGGAAACTTAGTTTTTAAAAGCAAGAAAGTTTACAAGGGATTGAAACGTGTAATTATTATTTTTAATTAAAAAACATGTTGCCATATATATA
>JBBMKA010000001.1:8181400-8205618 GCA_037833695.1 Sechiopsis laciniata
TTTAGATAAACTGGCACGTAGGTTTAGATAAACGGGCACGCAGGTTTAGGTAACCACCGTTTATAATAAACGGTGGGACAAACACGGGTTGGGTTATTATAACCAACCCGGGCGTTTACATAAACGGTGCCCCAAACATACCCATAAATTTAATGAGATATAATATCATATCAAGTAGTATGAGGTTATATTTCAAAACACTTAGTGATGAGAGAAGTAATTCATATATCTTATAAATATTTGAAAATCTCCTTACCTTTTCAATATGAAAGGTATGGGCATTCCCAAAAAATTCACCTACAAATCTGAGCGCTCTTTTTTAAAATTTGAGAATGTAAGTAGTCATAAAACTATTGGTCACTTTCATTCTACACAACTATGTTAAAAAAATGTACAAAACCAAGATTAAAAGTTGACTATACCTTACTTGAATTATCGAGTGCTTTAAAGCAGCATGCTGATATCAATATTCGTATATAAAACATAAAATATATTATATCATTTCCTTCCTCTTTAGAGGTTGTTCAATAATACCTACAAAACCTTCTCTACGATGCACTCGAAAAAAAAAACTAAAAGAAAAAAAAAATGAAGGAAGAGCCGCAATCACATGATCTCGAGACAGTTTCGAGCCTCGAGCCTCATAACAGATCTGATAAGAGTTCGACTAAGGGTCAAAATGTCAACACTTCTAATTACAACTCTCTCTCTCTATATATATATATATATTTATAGGTGTACTGATATATTAATATAATTATGTGAATTTGTTTTTTGAAAGAATATAATTATTTTAATATATATATATATATATAGGCTTTTTTTTAGGTGGAGAGATGGTCCATGAAGTTTGGGCCCATGAACGTGGACTATTTGATAAGAGTAAAGAGTAAAGGGGAAATAGGGAAAGGGATAAGGACAGCTCAGTCCTTCCAAGAGCCCAAAAGAGAGAGGCCGAGGCTCCATCATGGCCGAAAGATGACGTGGCCCTACCCTAAGTGGGCCCCACCTTCCCACGTGAAAAACCACCTCACCAACAGCTCATCGCTTTCTTTTCAAGCAAAACTCCCCCAACCCTTCCATTCCCCCTTCCTCTCCTCTTTCTACCTCACAAATTATTCAAGAAGCATTTCCTTTTACATTAACCTTTTTTTTTCTAAGCTTTGAACTTTAACTTTTTAATTATTAATTATGTTACTTAAATTCAACTTTTATAAGAGACTTTTAATAAGGATCGCCCAATGAAATTAACAATTTTTTTTGTTAAAATATCTTGGCTTTTTGTTAAAGAATTACTAAAAGCAAATAAGTTTAACATTTAAATCTAATCGAATAAAATTGATTTTATTGGATGGTTTTATTGAATAGTATGTACTTAAACTAAAAAAAGAGTTTTTTTTTTTTTTTTTTTTAATCTTTTTTCTCCAAATATTAATGGAATAAAAAATGTTTCTGGCTTTTTTCCTTTTTTCACATGGTTTTGGAATAAGGCTACCTTCTTTGAACTTTAGTAAAAAAGAATTGGTTTTTTAAATGTTTTGGGTATTACATAATAATAGTTTTATGATAAGAATCGACATTTGACTCTTATGTTATTTGAGAGGAGTACCATTTATGAAAGATTTGTGATCTCACGTCCTAATTTGAACTTTAAATTTAAAGAATGTAATATTTATTAGAGAATATAAACATAGGTTGAAATTGCCAAAACGAGTAGTACTCGAATGACATCATGTATCAAAATCATTATAGATAACTTTGTTTTTTTTAATATTTATTATATATATATATATATTACTTTGTTTTTAGTTTTTAATCAACGACTATGGTGTTTAATTGAATTTTCAACAAACAATGAAATTATTAGGTCATCGATCATTTTGATTTGTTTTTTTTTAAACCTTTAGATATGTTTTATAATTCATTAGATGTATGTTGATTTTTTTTTTTGACGGTTTCTAAATGAAACCCTATCATAAGGTATAATGTTACCATGTAAATTTGAAGTGAAAATCTGCGAATCGTAATACTTGTTCAATTCGATAAAATTAAAATTTTGAGTTAAAAATTGATACACCTTGTCAAATTCAATGTTAAAGATTGGGTGTTTTTTTTTTTTTTTCTCTAATTTGACTTCAAATGTTCTCAATTTTTTTTGTGGAATCTAACGTAAAATGTTTTGTTTTAAAAAAAAAGTAAAGTAAAATGTTTTAAGATATAGGCCAAATTTGGCCTATAAAATATATTTTTTGTAATTGTTTTCATAATAACACAATTGTTTTTTTTTTTTTTATTTAACAAAAGAAAAAAAATATAACCCAATGTTTTTCGTTTAGCGAAAAAAAATCAGAACATTTTAAAATTTAAGAAACTTTAAAAAATAAAATAAAAAACTACAAAGAAATGTTATCCTAATAAAAATTAAATTTCAATAAAGATTTGTTTTTATAAGGAATTTGAGATTCTTACTACCAAATTTTTTTGTCACTGATACATTAATATATCAATTAGAACTATGTCTATTTCAATGGAATAAAGATTGTTGGTTAGTTAAAACAAACCCATCTTCATTTAACTTTACTTTATGTCCACAACCAAACATTTTACCAATTTTAATTGTCCATTTTCAGGTGAGCCTTCCTAATCCCACCATAGAGTGGTTAAAAGGTTTTCTTTTTAGCCTTAAATAAATTAATAAATACTCTTTTTGCATGATTTTTTAATTTTATTTTTTAAAATCAATCTATTTAAATTTTATGGTACAAAATACTTCCGCGCCATTGTGACATTGTTTTTTTTAAAAAAATAATAATAATAAATAAAAACAATTGAGATAAAGGAAGATTCAAACTTACAATATTCTAATAAAATGTTTTTTTTTTTTTTTTTTTATCATAACTTTTTGGTCATTAAATGTATATTAATACCATTAAGAATATTGTTTTTGTTGGCTTGGTCATAAGGAGGTTGTGAAAATATTTCACAAACACATAATAACAAAAAGAGCCAATTTGTATTAAATCAATCCAAGTGTAAAACTCCTTGAAAATGAAAAAGATATAGGATGACCAACCAGTGTTAAAAAATAGCCATGTGCATGAACATGTTGGGTATTTCTTATCCTTGATGAATTTTGGCACAAAGAGGATTGAACAATTATCTTAGTATAAAATGTTATTAAAGCTATTGTAACATTATCTTTAAATTAACGTAAATTGTTTTAACAAAAAACACGACAAACATGTCTTTACATTTACCCTAGTTAATGAGTATAATATAGGCATAAATTTATTGTGTATAGAAATTTAATAGAATATAACACTTCAATGTCTTTACATTTATGTCTATATAATATTCATTAATATGTCACTGCTTCTTTTGGCCATGGAATTAGGGGTATGTTTGGACCTCCGTTTACGTAAACAGTCGGGTTGGTTATAATAACTCAACTCATGACCAACCCGTGTTTATTATAAATGGTGGTTACCTAAACCTGCATGTGCCCGTTTATTTAAACCTATGTGCCAGTTTATCTGAATTTTATATTTTTTATTAAATATTTTTATGAATATTGATTATAAATTTTCTAATATATATAAATATATTATGTTTTTTAGCGAAACTAATTAGTGATTGTTTCAAATAATTACTCATGAATTGGTCTTAATTAATAATATATAATTTTTTATTTTTCTTTTTTATATAGTTTATCCTTATTTTAATTCGTATATTTTGTTTATTTCAAATTGATTCACTACTTAAACATTAAGATTTAAAAAAAAAAAAGAATCTAAAAAAAGAAAAGATTTTGTGAACAATAAAGAAAAAAAACTAATTGAAATTTGTTTTTATGAGGTCAATATTAACTTAAAAAATTAATTTCTAATACATAACTACATCAATATATAAGTGAAATAAAATATGATAAAAAAAGATGATAAATGTCTCTCAAAAGTGGTGCAATGGTTGAAGATTTGGATTTCGAAGGTATGCTCCCTTCGAGTTCTTGAGTTTGAGACTCATTTGTGACATTACTTTTTGGATGTCTCCATTTTTTCCATTTTTTATTATATTCAATATCTACACTCCAAATACCGTTTATCATAACCCCTCTTATAATAACCTGCACCTCAAACACTATTTATTATAATCTACCGTTTATCCTAATTTTTCGTCTACAATTACATAATTGGTACCCAAACACACCCTAGAGGATTGAACCACTTTTTCAAATATTTCTTAATAAAGAATAAACCAAAAATCAGGTTGGGATTGAGGATCGAATATACCCAATAGCAGCAAAAAACAAAACAAAAAAACATTTAACCAACGAGGAAATATATGAACATATTCTTTTAATTTGGCGTGAGATCAAATATGAATCCCTATTATTGATGTGTCAAAAAATTACAGTATATAATTTAAAGCATAAGAGTTTCAGAAAATAGTTTCATGATAAATGATTAATGAAGAAATAACAATATTTTTTTTTTACAGTAAATAACAATAGTTAATTAGCGACTAAGAATATAATTCATTTATAGGGAGAGAAATGCAAAAGTGAAATTAGAATAGTTGTAATTGCTATATATACTCTTTACAAAGACATTCAAGATTTGAATCACCCCTTAAGTTAAATTAAAAATAAATACTGTTCTAAAAAATGTATACGAGTAATGTTTGAGTAAATTATTTTACCTATTCATTATATGATATTGAAACAATGTCATAATATACTTAATAGTAGACATACATTTAGCCTTCTTATAAACAAAGAACGATAAACAAAATCATTATGTATCAAGCTCGGTAGAAATCGTGAGCTTTCTGACTTTCTTCTTTCTTCACACAATGATTCGCAGAAAATAGAGAAAAGAAAACAAATGAAAAAGAAGAGTTGTGCAAAAGAGTAAAGTGAATTCACATCTAATATTGATTAATCAAATAGGCTATATATACACATGGAAGCAGGAAAAGAAAACAATGGTAACAAAGGAAATAAAATCTCAACAACAATATATGAGTAACAACAATAACAATCATATATAGGTGGCACTTGATCAAATAGATCCCTTAAGACCCCCGCAAGCTAATGGTGGGGGAAATCCACAACATGAAGCTTGGCCCAGTTTTCCTGAAACCGCCGCGTAGATAAAGGTTTCGTGAAGATATTAGCAACCTGAGCAAAGGCCGGTAGGTGTTGAACAGCGAGCTTCTTTGAGAGAACAAGGTCAAGCACAAAATAAGTATCGATTTCAACGTGTTTCGTGTGTGAATGGAGGAACGAGTTAGTGCTAATATGAACGGCGCTCAAGTTATCGCACCATAAAATTGGGAGAGAAACAAGAGAAATCCTTAATTCAGCAAGGAGACTTTTGATCCATAATAATTCAGTTGCAGCAATAGCCACCCCTCGAAATTCAGCTTCACAATTGGACTTGATATTATGTGTTGCTTTTTAGCACCCCACGCAACTAAGTTATCGTAAAAAATACACAGTGTCCAGACGTGGATTTACGGTCGTCGGGGTCTGCAGGAAGCATCTGAGAACCCCTGTAATGTCAAAATATCAGGCTTGTGTAACTCTAAACCAAAAGACAATGTACCTTTCAAGTAACGCAAGATGCGTTTAACAGCTAGCCAGTGTTCGGTAGTTGGGTTATGCATAAATTGACAGACACGATTGACTAAATACGAGATTTCTAGCCTTGTTAGCGTGATATATTGGAGACCACCCACTACACTTCGATACTCACTGGGATTCGTTAGAGAGACACCATCTCTTCCTGATAGGATTTTTGAACTTATCACAGAAGAAGCAACAGATTTAGCTTCTAGAAGATTTTCCTTATCAAGGATTTCATTTTATATAGTGAGTTTGAGACAAAAAAAGTCCACCAGACTGTTTTGGAAACTTCCACACCTAAAAAGTAATGTAATTTACCTAAATCCTGTAAAGAGAAGTCATGGTTAAGAGCAACAACAAGATTGTTTAAAACAACAGGAAAAGAGCTAAGTAAAATCATATCATCCACATATATAAGAATGTAAGTTTGAACATGTTGAGTGCAACACATAAATAAAGAGTTATCTAATTCACAAATCCTATAGATTGAAGGAAATGTTTCAATCGATCATATCCGCCCTTGGTGCTTGTTTAAGTCCTTAAAGAGCCCGTTTCAATCTACATACAAGAGGAGGGGACTTGGTAGAACTAGGATGAGAGAATCTTGGAGGTTGGTCCATAAAGACTTATTCAGTTAGGTAGCCATTAAGGAAGACATTATTAATGTCAAGCTGTCGGATTTCCCATTTAAAATGTAAAGCAAGAGTGAGAAGGATTCGAATGGTGGTAGGTTTCACAAGTGAGAAGGATTCGAATGGTGGTAGGTTTCACAACTGGGCTGAATGTCTCAGTATAATCTATATCAAGGGTTTGATGAAAACCTTTAGCCACCAAACGTACCTTATAACGAGCTAAAGTGCCATCAGAATTTCTTAGGATAAGGAATTAAGTTTCATGTGTCATTTTTCTGAAGTGCATTGTACTCTTCCTTCATTTGCATTGAGCCAATGAGGATAAATCATGGCAATTTTGTAACTTGGTGGCTCTTTTTAGGTATACTCAGTAAGGAGAATCCTAGGCTTCCTAATACTTGATTTGGCCCTTGTCTTCAGGGGATGAATATTGATTGGTGGAGCATGGGAGGGCTCATTGTCATTACATACTGATAAGGGAAGCTCAAGAATGGTAACATTAGGTAAGAAATCATGATGTGGGGAAGATGAACCAAAATCAGGATCAATAGGCATATTAGTAGGTACATATGGGTTATTTTGATTGTGCATATCTGGAGGTAAACTACTAGAAAATGAATGACTATCCATATTAGAAAGTAAAGGTGATGAAGAAGAATAGGTACCTGAGACTTGTTGTGCAATGGTATGATTCCACTAGTATAATTTTCAACACTTATATTTGAAGAACTTGGATATAAGCTGCAGATTTGTCAAAAGGAAATACAAACTCATCCAAATAAAGCATGTCTACTAATATAGCCTATTACTTTTGAAATCAAGACACTTGTATCCTTTATGTTGATGGTTGAAACCAAGAAACAAACAATTAGAAAATCGTAACTCAAGCTTATAAGAGTTATATGGTCTTAAATAAGGAAAGCAAAGGCAGCCAAAAGTTTTTAAAAACTTATAATCAGGTTGCTTGTTAAAGAGTTTCTCAAAAGAACTCATTCCATGAAGATCACTACTAGGTTGTTGGTTTATTAAAAATACGACATACTAAACGCATCGTCCCAAAATCGTATGGGTAAGGAAGCATGGGAAAGTAAATTCAACCCAACTGCAACTATATGGCGGTGTTTACGTTCAACGATGCCGTTTTGTTCGGAAGTATGAGGGCAAGTTATACGGCGAGCAATACCATTCTCTGTAGAAATTGTGAGCTTTCTGACTTTCTTCACACAATGATTCGCAAAGAATAGAGAAAATAAAACAAATGAAGAAGAAGAGTTGCGCAAAAGAGTAAAGTGAATTCATATATAATATTGATTAATCAAATAGGCTATATATACACGTGGAAGGACGAAAAGAAAACAACTGTAAAAAAGGAAATAAAATCTCAACAACAATATATGAGTAACAACAATGACAATCATATATAGGTGGCACTTGATCAAATAGATCCCTTAAGATTATGGAACCTAAGAGCTTAGTTATATTATTGATAAACAATAGTTTCACGTCAATTTACACAAGTGGACATCAAAATTTGTATAGTATTATTAAATAAATAAACTAAAGTACTCAAAGACTATGAGATTGAAGTTGAAAAATGTAACAATGTGGTCAAGTTGGGGGTGTTCATGAGATAAGTTGATTTTTTTTTTTTTTGTCCACAATTTAAGTTGGTGAGCAACTCAATCCAATCTATATATATTAAATTATGTATTAATTTGAGTTGTTTTTTGAAAGCTCGTATTAATTTGAGTTGTGGTTGTTATTTTTAATACTTGTTATTTATTTATTTTTATAAAAATCAACTTAATAATATTCATTAACCATTCAACTTTAAAAAAAAATTTAAAATAATAATAAATTAGAGTTAACCCGAGTCAACCCAAATTAACTTTAGATTAAGGATATTGAAGGGTAAAATTTTTTGTAGAACCAAAATAATGAAAACTTCGTTTATAAGAAGATTTAAATAAAAAAACCATAAAAGAAAAAAAACAAACAAACAGAGGGTCATGTATATAACAAAATATATATTCAAAGGTAATATATACTAATTTATATAAGTAAAATACATCATTTTTAAAATTTTGGGGAGATCATGCCAATCTCGTTAGAAGATCCACGAATATTTCAGGTAACCTAAGAATTAATAGAGCCCATAAAATTTTCATTTATTTTAATCCAACCTAAATTAAATAAGTTAGTAATTCAATCTTTCAAATTAAATTTAATGCAAATTTTTAGTTGTTTATTTTCTCGAACACCCTAAAGTATGGAAAATTTAGAAATAAGTATTTACTAACTACTCAAAAAACCACATTCAAATAAATTATTGTAATTACTCAAAATAACTCTTCATTTTTAACTTCTCATTTTTAATGTTTCATTTTTAACTACTCAAAGTAACTCTTCAGTTATAACCACTTATTTTTATTTAAAATAATTCATTTTTAATTATTCATTTTTAACTCCTCAAAATAATTTTTATTTTAAATTTATATCCAAACAAATTATAAATTATGGTCTCTAAATTTATAAAAAATTACATCTAAATAAATTTTTGACTAAAACTCCTCCATAAAAATCTACCTACAAATTGACCTAATGCAAAAATTTCACAATTCTAATTACTCAAATGTACCGGTGTATTGTTGTAATGCTAGGAACAACGGGAAAAGGGTGGGGAAAGATAATTATTTTTTTTAAATTTTTTTTTTTTTAGTACAAAAATATACACGTGGGGAAAGATAATTTAAGTTTTTTTTTTTTTTAACACAAAGGCTAATTTTAATAAGTTAATATATAGTTGTCGTGGGTGCACGTTTGGAGGAGATTAATGACGGAGGCGCGTGGAAATGGAGGGCCGGAAATGTGTAAATGACGAAAGTAACCCCACGTGGGGGTTTGGAACATGCTTGTACTAGTCACGTTACATCTGCCCCTCGATGTCCTACGTGTAAAGTGTGCGGTGGCGGTCCCCACAATCACATGGCAATAGGATCGCTCCGCCGCGCGTCTCCCCCGTCTCTCTCTCTCTCTCTAGTTATATTCGTTTTAAAAAGAAAAAACCTTAAAAATCATAGACTAAAACATGAGGGACCAAAATAATATTTGCCCATAAAATAAAAATGGATGGATTGGCTACTTTTGTGAACTAACATTCATCTTATTCTATTAAAATAAAAGGTTTCCATTTAGATAAATAAACCACTGAACTCAATAAAAATTTGCTTGTAATTTGAATCCCTAACTCTTATGTAATGAAAATAAGTTATTTAAATAGTCTAACTAGACAAATTTATAGGAGTTTATTGTCTTTTTGAAATGTCCACTCTCCCACACTATTTTAGTTTTTATTTTTTGAATATCACTCTCCCACACTATTTTATTTTTCATTTTTTGAATATCACTCCCCCACACTATTATACCAAGAAAAACATTTGTAACAACCTTAAGTTAAAGTTTTTTTTTGTAAGAATTCAACAATTGGGGATGGAACAACATGGGTAATGCAACAAATAAATAATTTATATATATTTATATATATATATATATATATATATATATATATTTGAGATTACTATTATATAAATTTTTTGGAATACAAAGAAATGAAATGGAGGTACTTATAAAATAATTATTATAATTTTGTATGTATGACGATCAAAATGAACATTTAAAAATACTTCGACTAAAAATATCAATTAAAAATATATAGAACATCATGAATATTCATAATTTTAAAGATAGTTTTTTTTTTTTTTTTTAATATTCGTGAAAGTTGATGAAAGTTTACTTTACACACTTTAATTATTTTCACGAAAATATAATTTGACCCTAATAATATTCTACTCTTAAAAAATCTTATAGTATAGGTAGACGACTAATATTAAATGAATTCATAACATCCCGATTCTACCTTTATTGACCATTATGTCATTAATTAATGTTACATTAAAAAATAATAATATATTTTTTTTTAAAGACATTGGTAGTAAAAAAGGGTATATTTAGCCAATCAATAATTTATTCATCAGTGACAATTATATATGTACTGAATACAAAAATAAAAATACTATCATAATTAAAATATTTTGTAGAGATGGATAGTTAGAATTATTTCACTCTTTTATTATTTTACCTTTAGACATGCAGCAGAACCAAAACATAAAATTGGAAATTATTTTTTCTTTTAAATTCGCATATATAAATACAATAAATTGTAATTAATGAAACGCTTTGTCGTCTCGTTCGAGTGTATCGTCGAACCAGTGGTCGCTCTTATTCCCGCTAAATTTCGGGTTTACTTTTTCAAAGTCCACTTTTTTCTCCTGATTTGAAAAACTATGCCACCCGTCCCGCCACGTCACACTTGAAAGGTTATTAAATTACTATTTAGTCAAATAAATTAATAGTGACCATATACAAAATTAATTTTGATCAGCCATATGCTATGTAAAAAGCGTATGATTTGGGTGTAGTCTAATTAATAGTGACCATATACAAAATTAATCTTGATCAGCCGATATACTATGTAAAAAGAGTATGATTTGGGTGCTGCACTCTACCAAATGCAACTCATTTTGGGCCATAAAATTTTTTTTGTGTCTGATATAAAAAATAATAATAATAAATGTGGCTGATACAAGGCCACACCACCAACTGCATTGGCAAGGGTGCAGCCTAGGCTGCACCTAAATCATACTCATGTAAAAATAGGTAAAGTGGGGTTGAAAATTCATATTGAAAGATTTAGTGTGATGTTGATTTCCATCGTCTATCAATTTAAGCCCATAATTAAAGTTAATGGTGAAACATAAGTATTTGATTCTATAAAAAAGAAAATTGAATTGGTCTAATTATTATTATTTTTTAAAAAGATTAAAATTTTAGTTAGATGAAATTTAAGAAATAATCTATATTACTAACAATGACAAATTAAAAACACAAAAACACAACAGTTAGTTGTATTGTAGTTATCAATACGTAAATAAAGTTGGTTTTATGATCGATGTAAATTAAATAGTTGATTTAAAAAAATATGTTGCCAATTTCTAAAAAAATTGCATTATATTATTAAGTTCAAATGATTTTCTTTTCATCCAATCAATTATTTAATTCACCTCATTTATTATTATATGAACTTTATCATTTATTGCAAGCTTGATTATTTATGAAGTTTTATCAAATTACCTTTAAAAAATATAAAAATTATCATAACTATTGCAAACTAAAATTTGTATTTTGTTTATTGCATTAGACTTCATAATTTGATAAAACTTCTAAAATAGTTATGATGGTTGACAAATTTCATACTAGAGTAAAAATTATTATAATAATAATAATTTTTTTTATTTCATCTAGGTACCAGGGTTGTAAGTTTTTTATTCAACAAAAAATATATAATAGGTTAGTTTTTTTTTTTTTAATTCAAATTTAAACTTTTAATTTTCTCGTCATGCACATACATTCATGTCATATGAATTTTTGTTTGTATTAACAATCTTGTAACCGTTAGTTTTTTTTTTTGAAAAAAAAAGTCAGTGGTTACTTGATTAGACATAATAATACCATAGTCACCAAATTTGAATTTTATTTATTTATTTATTTTTTTGAGAATGCACCAAATTTGTAATTGAAGTTTAAATAAATATAAAAATACTATAAATTCAGAAAAATAATATACAATATACCCACAAACATTTCCAACAAGAAAAAATAATTAATGGAAAATTGAATTTAAAAGTTAAATAATATATCATCTCTCTCTCTCTCTCTATATCTAATTTTCTGCAACTGCCCTTGTCTTAAAGAAGACGAAACAATCGTCAAGTCCTCTCTCTAAAGTCTTCCATGGGAGTTAGCTTAAAGCGTTGAACCAAATTATTATCAAAGAGAAAAAGAGAAAATTCTCAATGTTCTTCGCTTTTGCTTCTGCAACCATGTGAGTTCTCTGACACATTTTTCTTTTGCTTGCTTTCGATTCTTATTCTCGTTTTTTGTTTTGATTTGGTTTGCATTTTGCTCTCAGAGTCGTTACTGACTTGCTTGGTTCAATCCATGGCGTCTTCGTCCCGAACGCCGAGTAGTTCCCCGTTTTCTCATCGGAAATCTGTTGCTTCTTCTTACTGTTCCACTCCAGCGAACGGGAAGATGATTCCTCGATCCTGCTCGACTTCGGCGTCTTCGATTTACGGAATGAGCGGCGGATTTGGTTCCCGATCGACTGTTCATGGCCGAGGAGCTTCGGATTCGATGCACTACGGAGCTGGAGGTTATGGTGATTGCTCGCCGGTTGGGTTTATTTCTGATGATTTGGTTGCTGAGCCTGTGGATGAGCTGAGGAATGGAGATAGCATTTCGGTGACGATTAGGTTTCGGCCTTTGAGGTAAGTGGAGAGATCGGAGAGTGTAGGATCAGATCCGTGAGTGATTTTGCGATTGATTGAGTTTTGGTTGCAGTGAGCGGGAGTTTCTGAAAGGGGATGAGATTTCTTGGTATGCGGACGGGGATAAGATCGTGCGCAATGAGTATAATCCAGCCACGGCTTATGGATTTGGTACCCGTTTTTTTAAATTTGTATTTTCTTGAATTTGAATTTGTGCTAGTGTGGTTATGAATCTTATGATTATGTGTGAGGATAGGAATGTTATTTGGATTAATCGTAGCAGCAATGTATGAGTTTTCGGGTTTATAACATTGTGAGGATGGTGTTTCTCATTGGCAGATAGGGTGTTTGGACCAGATACGGTTTCACAGGAGGTGTATGAAGTTGCGGCCAGACCAGTCGTCAAGTCAGCTATGGAGGGCGTTAATGGTGCGAAATACTTCCTAGAATTCAATAAGTCAGACATTATTTGAACTAAACAACATAATAGTTTGTAGGGTTGTTTAAGTTTTTATATAAGAAAATGAAAGAATGATTAGATTGATCAAGATACTATTCGATATTTAGGTTAAAAACTTTGTTCTGATATGCAGGAACTGTATTTGCTTACGGTGTGACAAGCAGTGGGAAGACGCACACAATGCATGTAAGTATGTTGCTTTGGCGTTATGCCCACATGTGTGTTTGTTTTTTTCTAGTCTTACATAAAGAGAGTCTAAACAAAATAGTCCAGTTATTGAATTTGATTTGTTCAAAAACATTAATTACTCATTAGCTTGTTAATAGCAATTATTATGTTTGGTAACCCTTGATTGTTTATGAAAGTGAGATTTTTTTTTGAAACCAAGAAATCGTCACCCGCGCCCGTCCCAAGGCCCGGACCCTGGAGAGTTTAAGGAAAACGAGATTACGACAGTTCGACTTGTTAACTACAACTAACATTTTTGATAACCGTTGATATTCATGTCCTCATAAGAGCCCTGTTAAAGTTGTAATTATTATGTTTTTTTTCTGATTACCATTCTTTGTAAAGTTTACTTCCTGAAGTTGGCTTTGGACATTTTTCAGTCAAGTTGGTTTTACCCTCTTTTTAATTTTTCTTCTCTACATGTATGCCCCCAAATTTCTTTTGATGTATAGTGGCATGCTAGAAACTTAATACACTGATCGTGTTGGGATAAGTTTTCCCATTGTGAAGTGGCCAGAGGAATGACATACTCTAATTTTCTTGTTGTATCAATTCTAGCTTTTTATTTTTCAGCCTCCTAGTTTTTGGCCATTTTCTGTTAATTTATCATTGTTGGTTTGGTTAGCTTTAAGGGCTAGGAGCACACATATTATCTTTTTATATATTTAGCTGGAATCTACAAAAAGGGACTTTCGAAAGTGAGTAGTAGTACTATTTGAAATTTATATTGAAAATACGGAATCATGAAGCAAGTGCCATTCGTTTGTATATATTTTAAATCACGCCATATCCATTTCTCTTTGGAACTAGAGGTTGGTGTTGGACTTAGATCTGAAACTTGATTGGCAGAGACTGATGAATCTGGTTGAGAGACATGCTAATTTGTCTGGTAGCTGATATGAAATTGTTATGAGATGATTCAATAATTTACTTTCTGTTCCTCTACTGTATATCTGCCCTTTTCCCCATGGTATTTTCCAGTGTTATCTTTTTCATATTTCTCTCCCCCAATGACAGCTTTGTGAACCCTATTTTAGCGTTTGAGTTATGTTATTGATTTTCTTCTCTAAATAATTTTCACAGGGAGATCTAAACTCTCCAGGTATTATACCACTGGCTATAAAAGATGTTTTCAGCATCATCCAAGATGTAAGTGCCCTGGCATAATTTTAAAGTGAGTCATTGAAATTGTATTATCTAGTTCTTTGTGTTGTTGACGTTTTTATAACTAGGTTCTCTTAGTTCCTTGATATTTTTTTTTTCTACTAAACTCTTGCTATTTGATATAGTGAGTGCAGTTATTGTTGTTCAATAAGATGATTAACATCATTTGAGTTCTAAGTATTATTTTGGTAGACGTTATAGTTATTGAAATTGTCTCTTTGTGCTCTGGTCTTGGTGTATAACAAAACATTAATTTTGTCTTTAAAAGTCCGGTTTGCTTTGTCTCATAATTGCACAAAAATG
The DNA here is from genome assembly GCA_037833695.1 of Sechiopsis laciniata. Taxonomy (NCBI): domain Eukaryota; kingdom Viridiplantae; phylum Streptophyta; class Magnoliopsida; order Cucurbitales; family Cucurbitaceae; genus Sechiopsis; species Sechiopsis laciniata. The sequence goes on from JBBMKA010000001.1 coordinate 8,196,200, forward strand.
TTCACATTCTATAGTTCTTATGTAGTTTCATCACTTGTACCTATTGGTGGTAGCCAAGACGGAGCCTATCATGAAAGACAGTGGGCTTATAATCTTGTGGTCATGACTCCTCCATGATGAGCTACTCACGTCTTAAAGGACCAGATACTTTTTCGAGCAATTATTTAGACTCTGTTTGATTACCATTTTGTTTTTGGTTTTGAAATTTAAGCCTACAACAATTATCTTACCATATGTTTTTTCTTACTTAGATATCTTCATCTTACCTATATTTTTAAAAACCAGACCAATATTTGGAAACAAAAAAAAGTAACTTCCAAAATCTTGTTTTTGTTTTTAAAATTTGATTAATATTCACCTACTTTCTTAAGGAAAGATGAATACATTGTAGAAAAGATGGAACATATTGTAGGCAATTTAAGTAAAAATAAGCTTAAATTTCAAAAATAAAAAACAAAAAATCAAATGGTTATCAAACGGGGCTTTAGAGAACAAACAAAAAAAAAACATAGTAATTTGTCTATTTTTTTTTCTTTATTCTCAATGGGTTTTTTCAAAATCTTGTATATTTAAAAAATGGAAAAAAGACTTAGACGGAGGGGGGCAGTGTGGGACGAGTCCTTTTAGAAACTATTTATGCTTACTTTTGTGGGGTGGGCTAGCTCAGGACTAGGAGTAACTCAGTCCAAGTAAGCCTTGGATTTGGCTCTTAAGGAAATATTTAATTCTTTACCAGAAATCATAACATATTGCAGAATTTAGTACTATCATTATACAAATAACAATTATTCTTGTTGCTACTAATTTGACCCTTGAATAATGTTACAACAATAATTATATCTTAATAATATTAATTAATAAATTATTTGATCTTGTTAAATAAATTTCAGACCAGCTATGATGTTTGGTTAATGAATATGCAAAATTACTAGTTTAATTTACATTTTAAAGTTATTCCTGGTTATAAAAGAAAAAAAAAATACATTTTTAAAGTTAAAAACCAAATAAATTGTTATATTTTTTAAAATTGTTTTAGTATTTGATGGCTAAATTATGTCACATATTATCCATGATTTATTTTAATGGTTATCAAATACATACATCTAATTTTTTTTTATGAATATTACACCTCCAGTTTATGGTGGGTATTTGAACAACCTACAGCCTCTTAAGAAGTAAAGGTGCCTTGTCATTGAAACAGATACATATTATTGTATGAGATTGAATAAATATTGATATTTATGAATTGGTTTTTGCTATTCACATAAACTATAAAGAAAAGACACCTATATATGAGGTTATGAGTTCAATCCATGGTGCCACCTTTCAAGAAATTAATTTTTTATGAATTTTCTTGACAACCAAATGTTGTCAGATCAGGGGATTGTTCAGCGATATTAGTCAAGGCTGACCCAAGACTGATATATATGAAAAACTTTGCACAACTTTTGCTTTACTTTAATTAGCCCTTTTTATTAGCTTATTTTCTTCCTTGCTTCTAAGTGTTAACATATTATTATTTATTTGTTGCCAATTTTAACAATCTTGTTTATTTATTTATTCTTGTGATTATTTGACCATATAGATGAGTGGTTGTTTTTCTGTGTAGACTCCAGGAAGAGAATTCTTGCTCCGTGTATCTTACCTTGAAATATACAATGAAGTAAGTTAATCTATTCAGAGAAGTTGTAGAGCTTCAGTGATCGATCATATCTAGATTTTGGCATATATAATTGAAACTTGAAAGTCAAATGATCCTTGTTTGATAAGAATATAATTTTTGGCATCCTAAACAATCAGGCGCAAATTACTAAATAGTAATTCCAAATCTTCAAAGTTATTGGACTTGTGTTCATATCTTCATTCTTAATACCAGGTGATAAATGACTTGCTGGATCCAACAGCCCAGAATTTGCGTGTAAGGGAAGATGCACAGGTACTTTTTTTACTCGCCCTTTTAGTCATGCCCTGTAAACCGTTTTAGTTTTGGTATATAATTTTATATTTATCCTGCGGTCATCAATTAGGGCACTTATGTTGAGGGTATAAAGGAAGAAGTGGTTTTGTCTCCTGGACATGCTTTATCATTTATAGCCGCTGGAGAAGGTATTTATTGAGAATTTCTGCTTTCATGCCACATCTCTTCTCATTGCGCCATTTTATGTGTATATATGGTTTATGGTTTAAGGTCTTAAATGGCAGAGCATCGTCACGTTGGATCAAATAATTTCAATCTTTTTAGTAGCCGGAGTCACACCATCTTTACGCTGGTAAGACTTAAGACTTCGTTGTTGGCAGTACATTCAATTTCCTGCTCTTTAGTTTGTCTCTTGGCTATGGTTTTATTTTCTATTCCATAATGAAGATTTTTTTCAATGACTTAAAAAGGCTTACTACATTTTGGAAGTCACCTCTTTATGTGTTACTAATTAGAAACTTGTTGGAAGTGCATCTAAAAACTCCAAAATGACAAACTTGTATCTGCAGTAGTAGCTCTATGGGAAATTTGGGCCAGTTCCCCCCTATTTTTAACAAATATATTTGTGTGCTAGAAACAATTAGCTGACGAATTCTGAGTTTAAGTTTGTTTACAAATGGATATCTCTGAGATATGTACATAGATACATATATATCGGCATATTTGCACTTAAAAATGTACACAGAGATGGTTTATGCATGTATACATTATCAACACAATTGCATTCATCGAAATATTAATACTTAGCATACCCAAACTGAATTCATGCATTCAAATAGACGCTTGCATAGAGGTGCAAGTATGCATTCTTATCAGATTTTTTTAGGTGTAGGTGTGAGGTGTGTATGCTTATCAAATTTTGTGGTTTCTTTCATGCTCTTGGGCATTCTTTCTTTTCTTTCTGTCTCTAAGCTAAGAGTAGATTATGCTCTTGCAGATGATTGAAAGTAGTGCACGTGATGATGAGTATGACGGCGTCATCTTCTCTCAACTTGTAAGTTGGGCCTTGTTCATTCTGATATGTGATGCTCTTAAACTTGAATGTGTCGTTCTCATTAATATTAATTCCATGCAACAGAATTTGATTGATTTAGCTGGGTCAGAGAGCTCAAAGACTGAAACTACCGGACTGAGGAGAAAGGAAGGAGCCTATATAAACAAAAGTCTTTTGACTCTTGGAACAGTAAGTGCCTTTTTATATGGCTTTTGTGTGTTGATTGAACATTTTTGCGCTTTTTCCCTAACAAATATAACTGTACACTCAGGATCTATGTCTTCCTGATCCTTTTTTAGAAAATCAAGTTTTGCTTCACTATCTATTATCCCTATAGTTTTACACGCCTGTTGTCTTAAGGGTCTCATCTAGTTCCTTAATCCATTTATTACAGTTGGTGAATGTTAAATAACGAAATGCCTATGATAAGTTTAATTTTCATTTATGTTTCATGAGAATGTTTTTACTTCTGTGATATTTCCCTTATGTAGGGGTTACCTCAAGATGGAAGTAATTTATATATTTGGTTGCACTGTGAAGGTAATTGGGAAATTAAGCGAGGGAAAGGCATCCCATGTTCCTTATCGAGATTCTAAGCTTACCCGTCTTCTACAATCATCACTCAGTGGGCATGGACACGTTTCGGTGAGTATATGATTTAGAAACAATTTTTTTTTTTTTGGAGCTTGTGCTTCTCTTAGATGGAATTTATAGATTAATCATTTTTATTTATTATCATCTGGTTGCCTTTTACTTATCATGAATAAGTATGCAGTAATATTTGCCAACTTCCTTTTGATTTAACATACAAATTATTTCCAGCTTATTTGCACAGTAACTCCTGCATCCAGTAACATGGAGGAAACTCACAATACATTGAAGTTTGCTAGCAGGGCCAAGAGAATTGAAATCTATGCCTCACGCAATAAGGTTGATTGAACTTTCTTTTTGACAGGAAGTTGGAAGAAAATGTTTGTTGATAGTTACATGAGATTTTATACTTATTTTTTAACTCTTCTTTATTGTATTTTCAGATTATTGATGAGAAATCTTTGATAAAGAAGTATCAAAGAGAAATTTCAAACCTCAAGCAAGAACTTGACCAGTTCAAGAGGGGGATGCTTGGTGGTGTTAATCACGAAGAGATAATGACTTTGAGGCAACAGGTTTGTATTTTCTGTGCTCGTGTTTTTCTTTGCTCAGGTACTATTTTTAGAATACTATTTCACTTTTTTCATTCATATATCATTTAATAGTTGGAAGAAGGTCAAGTGAAGATGCAGTCAAGATTGGAGGAAGAAGAAGACGCTAAAGTTGCTCTCATGAGTAGGATTCAGAGGCTGACTAAACTCATACTTGTGTCTTCTAAGAATTCTATTCCAGGATGTTTGAGTGATGTTCCGAGCCATCAAAGGAACAAATCTTCTTTTGATGATGTAAGTTTTCTTTATTAGCTTTCCTCAATATATGTATACACGTTCACTTCCCATGGAATTATCATTGCCATCACAAATGCAAAAAGCTATGAGCACTCACAAGTCACATCTTAGATTGCCTTTTTCTGCGCATGAAACATTTTACAGTCAGTGACGTGACGGGGAATCCATGGTTCTTGTTCCTCCATACATATTTGCAACGGCAATTCTTCTTCTTTTTATTATTATCTTCTATTTTTATTTGGATATGATTGCAATGCAAATTATCTAGATGTTTTACTTATTTAGAATAAAACTAAATCAGTGTTTGTTCAATTAGTTAGTTTTTTTTGCTACGTTTCATACATAACTTCCGTTTCATACCTGACTTTTTGTCAAGAGACCTTGCTTTTCCTATTTCTAAGCTTCTAAATTTTCGCAGTTTTTACTCTAGTTTGAAAACAATAAATTTGTTTTTCATTACTCAATTTTATTTTTCAGAAGTTTGAGGTGCCTCAAGAGTTGCTTTCTGAAAGTGAGAATCAAAATGATCCATCTTCAATTGTTCACTCTGATGTTTCTTCAATTCAGTTGAACGGTGAACCCTTACCAGCTGGTAGTGCAATAACTGGATCAACTAACGTGAGTGAAATAATTAGTGCTTTAAAGTTTAAACTCTCTATGATGTGTTGCGTTCATATGAGTTTCTCTGCCCAAATTAAATATCATAGAGAAAGCTTATCAATTTTTTTCCGATTCTCATCATTGCAACGATAGCAGTTTATAATGTACTCATTTATACCATATCAATATCTCCGGTCTCAAAAAAAAAAAAAGAAAAAAAAAGAAGGGCTTTTTTATTTCAAAAATAAAAAAATAAAAATTTTCAGTCTCTTCTGGGACATTAATAAAAAATATCAATATATCCGGCTAACGGAGCTCACAAGGGTTTTTGGTGATTTCTTTAATTTTCTCTCTCTCTCTCTCTTTTTACAGAAGATTAGAGCTATGAATATTGAAATGATTGTTTATATTGTATTGTAGGACGAGATGACAATGTCAGATCAGATGGATTTGCTAGTTGAGCAAGTTAAGATGCTCGCTGGAGAGATCGCGTTTAAAACCAGCACACTGAAACGCTTGGTTGAACAGTCTGTTGATGATCCTGATGGTTCTAAAGTTCAAGTATAGCTTGTCATGAGTTATCTTTCCTTGATGAATCTTATATCGGTATCGGCTTCTCAAGTGCTAATCCAATATTTTACTCATGTCTCTGTCCTTATCCAGATCCAGGACTTGGAACATGAAATTCAAGAAAAGAAGAGGCAAATGAGAGCTTTGGAACAACGAATTATTGAGGGCGGCGAGTCTTCTGCTGCTAGTGCATCAATGGTTGAAATGCAGCAGGTGGTGCTTCCTTCAGCTCACTGACCTTCCTTGAAGTATTTCCACATACGTCTTATTGGAAATTTAATCATTGTTTCTACTGCTTTCGTATGATTGCAGACTGTTACAAGATTAATGACTCAGTGCAGTGAAAAGGATTTTGAGCTGGAGGTAAGCTCTGAGTTTTATTAATGTTAGGGCTTTGATACAGCAACCTAATTCAACTGGTCGAAAGGATGATTCATCTAGAATATGGTGATGCATGCTGCTCGACGCTTGTCCAATATATAGTTAGTAAGATATAAGAGCACCCATACACTAGATAATTGTGAAAGCTCATTCTATTTGCTTTCTACTCTTGTTTTAGATCAAAACAGCTGACAATCGCGTTCTTCAAGAGCAATGGCAGAATAAGGTTTGTTTTGTTGCCACTTCTCTTTCTTCTCTATTCATGTGCAGTTTTTCACAAAATCCTTGTAGTGGATAAGTCATCAGGCAATTATATCTTATCAGGAAGCTTCCATCTTATTGTTCCCTCTTTTTTTAAGTTTTGGAATATCACTTGCTTCCATATTTGTCTGCTGGCAGTGTGCAGAGAACAAGGAATTACAAGAGAAAGTGGAACTCTTAGAGCACCAGTTGGCTTCAGTTAATAACAATAAATTGTCAATTTCATCTGAACACAGTCTTCCTGAAAAACATATTGAAGAGTTCAAAAAGAAGATTCAATCTCAGGCAAGGCTTTTCACTTTTTGTATCTTTTTTGTAGATACTGGTTCTTGATGAGACCACTTATAGTTTATAAGGTTGAGTGGTGGCACTGTATGCTTCTTTACAACACAACTTTTTTTTTATTTAGTACAACATCAATATTTGGGGTTTGGGGATTCAAACCTGCAACTTCTTGGTCGAGTATACATAAGCTAGCTTGCTTGTTCTGTATCTTTGTTTTTGTAGTCTATAATAGAAAGTAATGTATGAAATTATTATGCATATTTGATATTTTCTATAAATTAGGGCAATGGCTGTTTTTTTAATTATCTGAAGCTTGTTTATTTAAGCAGGAGATTGAGAATGAGAAACTGAAGTTGGAAGCAGTTCACTTTTCAGAAGAGATAAGTGGGTTGCATGTACAGAATCAAAAATTGGCAGAAGAAGCTTCTTACGCTAAGGAGCTGGCCTCCGCTGCTGCAGTTGAGTTGAAAACTTTAGCAGCTGAAGTCACCAAACTCTCCTTGCAAAATACAAAACTAGAAAAAGAGTTATTGAGTGCTCGAGAATTAGCCCCCTCTAAAAATACACAGATTAATTACAGTGGGAATCGCAAGTACAATGACGGTTCGAGAACCGGAAGGAAGGGAAGGCTCTCTGGCCGGTCTAATGATGTTTCATCAGCAACCAGTAACGATTTTGAGTCTTGGAATCTTGACCCAGATGATCTAAAAGTGGAACTTCATGCTAGGAAACAAAGGGAGGAAGCCCTTGAGGCTGCTTTAGCTGAAAAGGAGCTTTTAGAAGAGGATTATCGCAAGAAAATGGAAGAGGCAAAGAAAAGGGAGGCAGCTCTTGAAAATGATTTGGCAAACATGTGGGTGCTGGTTGCTAAGTTGAAGAAAGAGAGTGGAGGTGGAGCTATCTCAGATGTTAGAAGTGAGTCAAGGCAGAATTCTGGAACAGAAAATATTATCGAAACAAAGCCGAATGATAATGAAACAGTATCCATCTCTAAAGAAAATGCCGATCCTATTGATGATTCAAAAAAACCTGATGAAACTCGCGAGGAAGAACCATTGGTTGTTCGCCTAAAGGTATGAAATTTCATTATAGAAGATCATTGAAATATTTGTGATATTGTTAGGTGTCAATATGAGAGTGATTATATATATTGATAATAAGCATAAATGGAAATGTCAAGATGAAATAGAAAGACTAACAACGATGAGCTACCCGGTGAATTCGAGATCGGATCCTCTCCTTCAAGTCTGTGACTTTACCCAAAAACATGCATACCCCTTTCCTTCACCTCCCCCCATAAATATATATCCTTCCTTCCCTACTTAAGTTCTAATTACCAAAAAACCTCTGTTGCCCTCCTCAGTCTGCTCTAAGCCCCTTTTACCCCTTTCCTAACAGATATTTCTTTTGTTTTTTTATTTTTGATATCCTTGAGTGTCTTGGCCAGCTTACACGTATCTCGACTATTCTAACGAGACAAACCATCTGATCCATCAATATTTGGTTGTTAAGAAAACTTGTAGAAAATTAATTTTTAGGTAGATAACCATGAACCCATAACTTTTTGATTCTTCAAAACCCTTTTGGCCACTAGATCAATATATAACTTCTTGAAGCTCAAGTGCATTAAGTTTTGATTTTTATCGTGAATAATGTTAAATCACTCATCAACCTAAAAGCTTAAGCTGACAGGTACGTTGGGGTAAATTTAATTTAATTATATCAACTAACACTCCCCCCACGTGTGAGCTTGAAAATTTAAAAATATCTATTGAAATCAATATTAATTGGCCACGAAACGACTTGATTTATGTTTGAAAACATGACTTCCAACTCTAATACCATGTTGAATCATGTTAAATCATGAATCAACTCAAAAACTTAAGCTTATTCGCTGATGTAAATTTATTATAATTTATATCAAACAATAATAACCTTTGGAAAATAATTTCATCATACACCTTTCAGGCAAGGATGCAAGAGATGAAGGAAAAGGATCTCAAGTGCCTAGGAAATGTAGATACGAACTCCCACATGTGTAAAGTTTGTTTTGAATTGCCAACTGCAGCAATTCTTCTTCCATGTCGACATTTTTGTTGTAAGTTTTCTTTAGCCTTCTAAAAATTCCTACATTTTGCTTCCTGATTCTAATTTTTTGCTTTCTGATACTGCAGTATGTAAATCTTGTTCGCTTGCCTGTTCCGAGTGTCCGATCTGTCGTACAAAGATTGTAGATAGGCTTTTTGCATTTACTTCTTGACATGCTGTTAACTTCCCTTTTCAACAAGGTACCTCGTACTATTTCCCTTTCGATCAACTCCGACTGCAATCTGCATTGTGTGTCTTGATCCAAAACCTTGTTCATCTTGCTCGTTACCGCTTTACCGTACTGTCACCATACACCAACCTGTTTCAGTTTTATGATCATGTACTGGCGTGAATTCGATATTCAACTGCCTGCAGTCTACCGTGCGATAGAGGACGAGATTCTTTTATTAGTTTTGCTTATATGTAACTAACTGTACAGAAGGTACATAATTATTATTTATTGTGTTCAAATCTGTGAGAGATGTAAAATAATAACAAAAGAGAAGATCATCCATATTAAAGTGGTTTAGAAACATCATCTTTTAACATGGAAAGCTTTTTTTTTTGGCTCAGTTGTTTCACTTAAAACTGTCATCTGGCAATGGGTGCGAGTGCGCTAAATGGTAAAGTGGGTGGCTTCGATTTCTTGATCATAAAAAAAAAACATTATAAATATTAAACTATGTCTTTGATTCATTTACGTTGTGGTTGTAGAACCATTTAGAAATATTTGCATCATGCCCGGACATTATATATAAAATAATGCTCACCTATGTGGCTCAATATGAGCCACAATCTATTTAATTTTAAATTCAAAAGATAA
>JBBMKA010000001.1:8205718-8241043 GCA_037833695.1 Sechiopsis laciniata
ATATATTCTTGTTGGCAACCACAACAATATCATTTGACTTCTACTACTAATAATCTGATAAACTTTCTTTTTTTTTTCCTTTTTTTTTAGATTACGTTTGGTCATTGTGTGTACAATAACATCGCCAAGCTATTGCTCTAATTGGCGTATTCTTATGTGAACTAAGCACTCTAGTATAATAACTATGTACAAAAACGAAGTTCCCTCTCTACATATTGGTATCATATTAATCAAAACTATTGTAGGTTGGTCTAATAGAGGACCAAAATGTTAATTAATTGAATTCGTAGCAATCACTTATTTAATAATGATTTTTTATGACTTTTTTTTACAACTAAATGTTGTAGGATCATGTTAAAAAGTCATGTTTTTATTCCGCGAAGATAGTCGAGTTGAAAGTAGATATTAAAAATATATATATGTATTTGAATCAGTATACGTGTAACTATTATTTTTTTAATCTTTCCTTCATTTCTTATTGTTAGAAAAACTTTTTTATTCTTAGTTATTATTATTTTCATCGATAAGAAAGTGCATTGTATATATTTTTAAGAAAACAATTTAAATCATGTCATGACATGACTTATATTTCATGCTCATGTATCTTATTCAATTTAAGCCATATTTTATTGTTTAGTTAAAAAATTATATGTCAAATTAGACCACATATATGGACATGAAAAGATAGGTCATGTTAAGACATGACTTAAAATTTTCTTTTTCTTTAATAACAAATAGTTGAAGGAATTAAACCCATCAACCCTGTTAACATTGGTTTGTGACTGGAGAGTGAGGGCATTAAACTCAAAACATTTTGTATTTCTTCCAAAGTTACATCAAGAAGCTTTTCACATCTTGTTAGGAACTTAAAGCTCATTTTTTGTACTAAAAAAAAGAAGCTCATTTTTTGTGAAGAAAATTAGGCAAGTGTAGTTTGAGTTTATATTTTATATATTAGTGGTTGCATTTTTAATATAGTTCTTAAATTTTCCTCTAGTTTTTGTAATTCGTGTAGTTTCTTTACTTTTGACCGTAATTTCATATTGAAATTTTAAATAATTTATTATTATTATTTTTAACATTTATTTAAAATTAACCAAACATGTATATAATTAATAATGGCCAACAAAGTTACTAAGTTCTTCTTAAGACAAAAAAAAGCTAAGTCGTTTATAAAATGTGATAAACAAACTTCATAGTTATATACGTTGAAATATATGAGTTTATGTACGCATTTTTAATTCTTAACTATTAAAAAAAAAAAGAAAAAAAGTATCATATATATAATAAGTGTTCGCATTTTTTAAAATTTTGTTTCATTATTTAAAAACAGTACAACATATATATATATATATAATGGAGATTAAAGTAGTTTAGAAATTTAATTAAAAAATATACTTATTTTAAAAAAGAGAATAGTTTCGGTGGTCTCATGTTCGAATGTCCCTTCTCAAATGTTGCACAAAAAAATATTTATCGAAGGATTTAAGAAAAGAGGCTAAAATTATCTATTTTTTAAAAAAATAACAAATTTAAAATATTTATCTCTTGATTAAAAAATCTATGCTAAAAATGAAGATTATCCTAATCAAGTTAAAATTTGAATGAGAAGTTGTTGGTTAGTTTTTTTGGTTAGTTAGAACAAATCAATCTTAATTTATATATGCTTTATGCCCACAACCAAACATTTTACCAATTTGAATTGTACACATTTTTAGGTGAGCCTTCACAATTCCATCATAGAGTGGTTAACGGGGTTTTTTTTTAAATTTATTTATTTATTATTTTTTTTTTTTTTTTAACCAACGGGTTTTCCTTTTTAACAATTAATAAATACATTTTTATATCATAATTATTTTTAATGGTTTAAATTGGTGTAATTAAACACGACCATCATCCAAAGTTTTTTTTTTTTTTTTCTTAAAAGTATATTTGATATAATATTGAAAATGAAAATTACTATTAAATAATTTATTTTAATTCTTAAACTTTGTGCTAAAAAAATATAAATGCATTACTATCAAATTAACATAGTTTGTCTAACAAAAATAATGCATAATAAAAAGTTAAGAGCAGTAGCTCAACGATATCTATGTACACTTCTTGATAAAAAAAGTTATGGATTCGAATCTTCCACCCTATCTCAAACAAAAAAAAAAAACACAAACACATTTTTAAAAGTAGGCGTGTATGTTTTTTTTTTTTTTTTTTTACATTTGATTACTTGGCTAAATTTTATTTCTTTTAAAATTTGATATAAATTATGAAAATGATTGTAACAAAAAAGCATTACAGCCAACAAAAATATATTGGAGTGAAAATAGTGTTTATAAATTTGATATAAACAATATTAATAGTTATTAAATGTAGCTTGAAACGATAAGATTTGAGGGTTTTTTTGTAATGATTAATAAAGAAATATTAGGTCAATTAAGTTAAAATATCAATTCCAGCATAATTTAATAAGCTAAAATATATCATTAATTAAAATATACAAAATTTGAATTGTAACTTTGAATTTCACTTTAACCAAAAACACAAGAGTCTAAAATATAATAAATTTTTAAAAAAAATCAAAATATAATAGAATTAATCTGTTTGAGAGAGATGTTTGGAGTAAATTTTTTTATAAAATGATTTATTGAGCAACATAAAAAAATTATAAAATAAAATAAAAAATTGAGAAAAATATACCTAAGAATCAATATTTCCTTCTAAAGAAATCAATATAACTTGTGTTGCACCCCTTTTGGCATTTCAGAAAAAAAAAAAAAAAAAAAAAAATCTTTATTTGGATGGAATTCATAGTCACTTATTATTCAGAAAGGAAAAATGTCTAACAAGATTGTTATGAAAATTATGAGCTTGGTAAAATTAGTTTCAAGCAATTATTGAACGCCGATTTAAATAATTACATGTACTAATAAATTTATCATTCCAATTTATATATTTGTAAGTTGATTCTATTCAGATCTTTATATTTTAAAATTAAACGTTAATATTTTATCAATAAAATTTAAATTTGGTTTATAGTTAGGATTTGTGTTTTTTTGTAATTAAAATTGATTTAATAATAATAATTTAGGTGACATGTTTCTAAATCTTAGAAAACAAATGATTAATAGATAGTCATTTTTTAAAAATTATTCAAAGAAAAGGGTAATTTTTAAAAAAATAAAAAGAATGTCATGAACTTTATTATAAAAATCAATTTAAAAATTTATTGAAAACAAAATTAGCCATGTAAGTAAAAAGCTAAAATATAAAGTATTGACTACCAAAATGATATTTGTTTAAAAATTACAATAGTTCAAAAAATGGTTCTTACTATTTATGCTTTAGCAAGATGAGTATTAGCAAGTTGAGTATATGAAAGTTCTCAAACTCTACATAAAAATTATTAATGCTCTCAAATAAATGAGAGTAAAATATGTATTTTCAAAATCATTTGTGATCGGGATATTGAATTAGATTACGATCAAACAATTAAACGATGTCACCAATCCTTTTGTTTATGCTTTCTAAATGTAATCAAATCATATAAAATAAAATTTAAAATTACAAGGACTACATTTTAACTTTTTCCCAATTATACGAACTACATCTAATTTTTGAATGAGTAAACTCTAACTTTTTCAAACCCCAACTTATAATTTATTAAAAAAAATCTATAAATAATTAAAAACAAATACTCAAAAGATTCGGTAGTTGAAGTTGAACAATTGTAATGTAGCCAACTTTTTGGCTGGCAAGCAATTGAACCAGTGTGTTCTTAGCAAAAAAACAAAAGAAATAAGGATTAAAAATAATACACTAATTTAATTACTTAATTATCGCTGTCATGGGTGCACGTCTCGTGGAAATAAATGACGGAGTCTGAGGGCGGAGCGTGACGGCGCGTGGAAATAGATGCCGCCAGCAATGTTGAAAAGACGAAAGTAGCCCCACAAGGGCTTTGGACATGCTTGTACTAGTCGCGTTGCACCTGCCCTTCGAGGTCATATGTGTAAAGTGCGCGGTGGCAGACCCCACAATCACATGGCGCTGGGAACTCTCCGCCGCGCATCTTCCCGTTTCTCTTCCTCTCTTTATTTGCAAGTTTCAACATTTATTTCACACCATAAAAAGTTGAGAGTTCAAATTAATTGCTATTTTAAAAAATTGATGTATTTAAAAGTGTTTGGTAAATACAAATATATCATGTCAACTTTTTAATTATTTTTTCTATTCATTTAATCTTTGAAATTAAAAGTCTAAATATTAATTTTCTAAGTTTTTATCGTTGTTATTAATTGTAAAAAAAACATAATTACAATAGTACAATATGCAACTTAGTAATCAAGATGTTAGATGTCGAAAACCCTCATCCCTAAATAAAAAAATTATGGTTGTTAATTGTTGAAAAACTAACATAATTTATTTTATTATCGACTAATATTCATTTGTTGTTAATAATTAATGGCAATGAGACAACGAAAGAGGCAAAATAATTTTGGAGGTTGCAAGTTTTAGCATAACTCATTGAACAAACCATTAATTACCATACTTAAAATCTATATAGTTCAATCCATTACCCTTAATATTATTTGGAAAGATTTGTCGTTTGAACAATAAATATACTTAAATGTAATTCATAAAATGATTATTCACTGAAAAAGGTTAAGGTCTCCATTAGTAGGTATTCTTTTATATAAAGATAAATAAATAAATAAAGACATGATAACTGAAAATGAACAACATCATAATAATATAAAACTCTTTTGAGAGTGAATTGTGGTTCCTTAATAGATAAAAACATTTATTGTCATTTTTTTTTTCACACAACAAATTCATTAGGAGGATTTGAACCTCAAATAAAAAAAATAAAAAATAAAAAATAAAAAAAAATTATAATTTAATTATGGTAGAAAATTAAATCCCACTAGGGTGGTAGATTCGAATCTCGAATTTCAAGAATATAAAAATAACTTATAATTGAATTATTGTAAGAATGAATATAAGATTGAATTTAATTCATCCATTTGTAATTATCTAAGACTTATTAAATCATTTTCATGATGGTTGAAGAGATTTATTTACTTTTCCACCCCACATGTTTGTACTTTTAAGATAAACTTTAAACATATGTTTAGACACTTATAAAAAAAACAACCCTCAACTAATAATTGGTGTACAAGAAAAAAAGGCTCCCACCAACAAAAACAAACGACATGAAGTGTATTTCCATGACTTCTAGATTATGAGTACGAATCCTTACTCCCAATTGTAGATAAATTATAAAAAAATAAAAATAAAAAAAAAAGTTGAGTAACCCTTCAACTATAAAGAATCATCCAAAATTTGATTAAAAAAGTGTAGAAGGTGCAAAGTTACTCGATACAAGCAACACAGGAAAGAGCCAAACTAGTTACGGTAGATTTACTAAACATTCGATCATCGAGATCAACTGCTAAATGAAAAAAAAAGTGCCAATAAGTAATGATTTTCCTTTTTTCTTGCCTACAATAAATGAAACTCATGATTTATCGGTGATTAATTCATACATTATGCAAATTTAATGAAACTCTGGCTTACAATAATGGATAAATATATGATCACTTTAATTTATTAACTAATTACTGGATTCAGTACAAATTCAATCATAATTAAAATAATTTTCCATAGACCGGATAAGTATAATCATTTAGCTCTTTTGTAGTTTAACATATTTTCATTCTTAGCCTTAAAATTCAAAATTTGTAGTGAGATTAAATTGGAAAATATTAATTTTGAATGAATTAAATTGAAAATTTATGAATAATATTTTTAAAAATACCCACACCAAATGATGTTTATTTTTTCTTTTTGGAGTTCCGAAAGAGGTTGAATTAGTAGTTGGAAAAACATACTTTTTTTTTTCTTCTTTTGAATTCAATTTCCCCTATAAATTAAAAGCAAAACAATTTCTTATTAAAAAATACAATAAAATGTTTTTTTTTTGGAAAATTGTGCTGAATAGTCCAATTTTATAAAATAATTGCCGATGTAGGTAAATTTAAATTTATTTATATCTATAATTAAATATACGATATAATTAATACTTATTGTACAGTATAATTTAGAGTATTATACAATATAATTTAAAGTATTAATATAATATTATAATTTTTATACAGTAGGAGTATTATTGTTATTATTTTTTTTGCCAAATACCTTACAATTTGGCTTATTCTTAAAGAAAAAACTTTTTTTCTTTTTTGGTTGAAAAGACGATAAAAATGTAATGTACACGTCGGATCAATGGTCGCTGTTATTCCCGCTAAATTTAAGGTTATTTTTTCGAAGTCCTTTTCTCCCGATTTCAAAAACCACCCCAAGCAGTTCGCCACGTCATCCATTTTAAATATAAATATAAATATAAATACTCGAAATTAAACAAAAAATAATAATAATATAAAATATTCACACAAAAAGTTTCACAAAAATTAATCAAAATTCAATTTAAAATTTTAAAAACATCATCTCTCTTCTATCTATCTCTCTGCAACTCTCGTTGTCTTAAAGAAGACGAAACAATCTCTAACTTCCCTCATTCCCTAAAGTCTTCCATTGGAGCTCGCTTTAAGCTTTGAACCAAAAATCACCTTAGAGAAAAGTGAAGAAGAAGAAGAAAAGATCATTGTCAATGTTCTTCGCTTTTGCTCGTGCAACCATGTGAGTTCTCTGACACATTTTTGTTTTTGTTTTTGCTTGCTTCTGATTCTTATTCTCGTTTTTTGTTTTTTGTTTTTTTGATTTGTATTTTGCTTTCAGAGTCGCCAATGGCTTGATTCGTTCAGTCTATGGCGTCTTCGTCCTGAACGAGGAGTAGTTCTTGCTATTCGATTTCATCGCTTTGTTATTTCACAAACGAGAAGATGATTTCTCGATCCTGTTCGAGTTCGACGTCTTCGCACTATGGAATAGATGGTGGATTTGGTTCTCGATCGATGCCTCCTGACCAAGGAGTTTCGGATTCCATGTATGGAGGTGGGGGTTATGATGATTGCACGGCGGTTGAGTTCATTTCTGATGATTTGATTGCTGAGCCTATGGATGAGCCGAGGAACGGGGATAGCATTTCGGTGACGATTCGGTTTCGGCCTTTGAGGTAAGTGGAGAGATCGGAGGGCGTTGGATCAGATCCATGATTGTATTTAGTGTTGGTGTTTTTGCGATTGATTGAGTTTGGGTCTTGGGCTTATGCTTGCAGTGAGAGGGAGTTTCTGAAAGGAGATGAGATTGCTTGGTATGCGGACGGGGACAAGATCGTGCGCAATGAGTATAATCCAGCTACGGCCTATGGATTTGGTACTCATTTTTTAATTTGTATTGTTTTTGTTGAATCTGAACTTGTGCTTGTGTGATTATAGTTATTTTGGATTAACCACAGCGGCAATGTGTGAGTTTTCGTGTTTCTTACATTGTGAGGACGGTGTTTTTCATTGGCAGATAGGGTGTTTGGACCAGATACAATTACGCCGGAGGTGTATGAAGTTGCGGCTAAACCAGTTGTTAAGTCAGCTATGGAGGGTGTTAATGGTGCGCTTCCTTGAATTCACTGAGCCAAACATTCCTTGAACTAAACAACATAATAACTTATAGGGTCGTTAAAGTTTTTATACAAGATAATGGAAGAATCATTATACTGATATAGATACTACTTGATATCTAGTAGGAAAACCTAATTAAATCTAACAATAGAAGGATCTTAGCGGCTGTTCTTTGATATGCAGGAACTGTATTTGCTTATGGTGTGACAAGCAGTGGAAAGACTCACACGATGCATGTAAGTATGATGCTCTAGCGTTTTGTCTACCTGTTTAATCTGTTAAGAGTGTTACTTAAGGAGTGTCGAAACAAAATAGTCAAATTATTGAATTTGATTTGCTAATAAACGTCAATTACTCATGATTTTGTTAATTGCAATTATTCTGTTTGGTAAACCTTGACTGTTTAATGAAAACCAGATTATAACAGTTCAGCTTGTTTTAACAACCAGTGACATCTTTGTTAACCGTTCATAATCGTGTCCTTATAAGAACATCGTTAAAAGTTTGAATTATTATGTGTTCTTATGATAATCATTCTTTGGATTTGTAAATCTTTTGCAAACTTTACTTCTTGAAGTTCACTTTGGACATTCTTCATCATGGGTATTTCCTCTCTTTTTCTTTTTCTTTTTTCCTTCTGTTCATGTATACCCCAAAATTTCTTTTGATGTACAGTATAGATAGTTAATTCCTTGGTCAATTAGGATTATGATTTGTTTGTTTTTCAATCCTCTATTAATAGAGTATTTCCTTCTTGGATTCAATAACTTTTTTATTGATCACAAATATTTGATTCATTCTTTCTTTAGAGAGTTATCCTTTTATCCTCTTGGGCTAAAACATAGAGTGCTGAGTTTGGTTGAGAGACACATTCAAATTTTCCCGATATCTGATAGTTGATATAATATTTTTATGAGATGATTAAATAGTTTTCTATTCTCTTCTCTATATCTGGCTTTTCTACCATGGTATTTTCCAGAGAGTTATTTTTTAATATACTTTTCTACCTCCCCCAATGATAGCTTTGCAAACCCTATTTTGCACGCCTGATAAATGTTATTTGTTTCTCTAAATCATTTTCACAGGGTGATCAACACTCACTAGGTATCATACCACTGGCTATAAAAGATGTTTTCAGCATCATCCAAGATGTAAGTGTCCTGACGTAGTGTTAAAGTGAGACTTTGAGATAGTATTATTTGATCTTTTCCTTGTCGATGTCTTCTGAACTAGGTTCTCTTAATCTCTTGATAATTTTTTCATAAAACTCTTGCCATTTGATATCTCAAGGGCAGTTACTGTTGTTCACTAAAATGCTTCACATCATATGAGTTCGAAACTTCTAATTAATTTTTTGGTCGATGTTATAGTTTTTGTAATTTTGTCTTTAAAAGAGTTTGGCTTGCTTTGTCTTACAACTACAAAAGATTGTCACATTCTTTATTTCTTATTTAGTTTATCATCTGTTTGTATTGGTGATAGCCAAGACGGAGCCTACTGTTAAAGACAGTAGACACGTAATAACTTGTGGTCATGACTCCTCTACGATGAAGTCTACTCAAGTCTTAATTGGTGTGGTACTTTTTTCAATTAATTCTTAGGAGAAGAAACTGAAAAAACAAAAACATGCGTCTGTCAAATACATATCTTTTCTTTAGCCTTTAAATCTGGCAAGTTTTAAAATTGAAAAGAAGGCTTAGAAGTCAATGTGGGATGACTCCTTTCCGGCACGTTTTATGCTTATTTTTATTGGATGGGCTAGCTCATGCGTAAGTCAGTCAGACAGCAGATTAAGCATTGAATTTTGCTCCCAAGGAAGTACTTAATTTTTTTATCAGAAATAATAGCGTATACAGAATTTAGTACAATTGCTACACAAATACAATTGTTTTCTTTGCTTCAAATTTTTACTCCCGAATAATTTTATGATAACTATTATATATTGTATATTTATAATAATAAATAAGCCATTGAATCTGTGTTAAATAAAATTTCAGACCAGCTACCATGTTTGGTTAACAATTGTGCAAAATTACTACTTTAATTGACACGATTTAACTTAAGGATCAATTAAATTGTTGATTGGCTAAATTGTCTGTCGGGTATAATTCATTACTTCTATAATGGTCATCAAATACATACATCCATCTAATTTTTTAGAACATTGCGTCCCAAATTTGTGGTGGGGGACTAACCTACGGCCTGTTAAGAGAGGTAGAGATGCTGCCTTAACATTGAATAAATACATATTGTTGTATAACATTGAATAAATATGACATAAATGAATTGATTTTTTTCGATCCACGTCTGCTATATATGTTTTTTTATCATGCCTTTTGCTTTACTCTTATTAGCTTTTTCTTTCTTACCTTTTTTTTCTTCTTTGCTTCTGCATGTTATCAGATTATATTTACTAAAACAAAAATAATAATTCTGTTTTTCTTTTTGCTAATATTTGACCCTATAGATGAGTGTGGCTGTTTTTCTTTGTAGACTCCTGGAAGAGAATTCTTGCTCCGTGTATCTTACATTGAAATATACAATGAAGTGAGTAATTCTATACCGATTTTTTTTTATAAAGCTTCAGTTTTGAACATATCTAGATTTTTACTCTATCTTTAGACATACCATCAAGTTTTGCTGGCAGTTGTATTGCAAATCTAGTTAATACACTGTATAATTGAATGTCAAAGGATATCTTGTTTTAATACGAAATAAATATAGTTTTTGGATCCTAAACAATCAGGTGTAAACTGCTAATACTAATAGTTCCAAATCTTTAAAGTTATTGAACTCGTGATTCTATATGCATTTCTTGATACTAGGTAATAAATGACTTGCTGGATCCAACGGGCCAGAATTTGCGTGTTAGGGAAGATGCACAGGTGCGTTTCTTTTTCATACTTGTAGTCATCACCCTTTAAACTATGTTGTTTTTTTATAATTGTGTATTTTATGCTGCTGTCATCAATTAGGGCACTTATGTTGAGGGTATAAAGGAAGAAGTGGTTTTGTCTCCTGGACATGCTTTATCATTTATAGCCTCTGGAGAAGGTATTTGTTGAGAACTTCTGGCTTAATGGCACATCTCTTCTCATTGCGCTTTTTTATGTGTATATATGGTTTATGGCTAAAGGTCTTAAATGGCAGAGCATCGTCACGTTGGGTCAAATAATTTCAATCTTTTCAGTAGCCGGAGTCATACCATCTTTACGCTGGTAAAACTATAAACTTCCTTGTCGTTGGAGCATTAAGTTGCTTTCTCTTCAGTTCATTTCTTGGCTATGGTTTTATTTTCAATTTCAGAATGACGATTAATACCAATGGTTTAATTTTTTTTTGAAACCGGGAAATCGGAGCTTCGCTCCACTATACTCTGGGTAACCATGCCCGTCCCTAGACCAGACACCGGGAGACATCGCTAAGGATTTAAATTGCTTGATGCAATGTACAATCTGGACGTCACCTCTTTATTGTTACTTATTAGAAACTTTTCGGAAGTGCATTTTGAAACTCCAAACTGACCAACTTGTCCCTAGTAGTAGATATGTCCACCAATACATATATCTGCATCTATGCACATAGAAATGTACACATATGGTTTATGCTGTATATGTTATCAATACATAAATACATTCATAGAAGTATAAATTTTTACCTACCCAAACCAAATACCCATTCAAATAGACACGCATGCACACAGAAGTGCATGCTTATCAGGTTTTGCTAGGTGAAGGCGTGTGCTTATCAGATAATCAGATATTGTGGCTGCTTCCACTCTCTCCCATCGTTCTTCCTCTTTAAACTAAGAGTTAAGTATGCTCTTGCAGATGATTGAAAGTAGTGCACATGGTGATGAGTATGACGGTGTCATCTTCTCTCAACTTGTAAGATCGGGCCTCTTTCATTATGATATGTATTGCTATCAAACTTGAATGTGTCATTCTGATTAATATTAACTCCATGGAACAGAATTTGATTGATTTAGCTGGGTCAGAGAGCTCAAAGACTGAAACTACTGGACTGAGGAGAAAGGAAGGAGCCTATATAAACAAAAGCCTACTGACTCTTGGAACAGTAGGTGCCTTTTTATATGGCTTCTGTGTTGATAAAATATTTTTGTACTCTTTCCTTGATAAATAAAACCTTACAATGGATCTTTATCATCTTGATCCTGCTTAAGGGAAAACCAAGTTTTGCTTCTCTATCTCTTATCCTTGTAATTTTACGTGTCTGTTGTGTAAGGATCTCATCTATTTCATCAATCCATTCATCACAGTTGACGAGTGTTAAATATTGAAATGCCTATAATAAAGTTTAATTTTCATACATTTCATTAGAATGTTCGTACTTCGGTGATATTGGTTTCCCTTGTGTAGGGGATACCTCAAGATGGAAGTAATTTATATATTTGGTTGCACTGTGAAGGTTATTGGGAAATTAAGCGAGGGAAAGGCATCCCATGTTCCTTATCGAGATTCTAAGCTTACTCGTCTTCTACAATCTTCACTCAGTGGGCATGGACACGTTTCAGTGAGTACATGATTTAGAAACCGTTTCTTTGCAGTCCATGTTTTTTGCAAATGGAATTCATAGATGAATCATGAATTGTTTTTGTTTATTATCATCTGTTTTTTTTTATATAATATTTATCAGTAAATTTTGCCAACTTCCTTTTGATTTAACATATAAACTATCTCCAGCTTATTTGCACAATAACTCCTGCATCCAGTAACATGGAGGAAACTCACAACACATTGAAGTTTGCTAGCAGGGCCAAACGAGTTGAAATCTATGCCTCATGCAATAAGGTTGATTCAAGTTCGACAAAAATGTTTGTTAATCACATGATCTACACTTTTCTTATGTCTTCTTTATTATATTTTCAGATAATTGATGAAAAATCTTTGATAAAAAAGTATCAGAGAGAAATCTCAATCCTCAAGCAAGAACTTGATCAGTTGAAAAAGGGGATGCTGGCTGGTGTTAATCATGAAGAGATAATGATTTTGAGGCAACAGGTTTGTGTTTTCTGCACTCATGTTTGGCGGCTCAACTACTATTTTCTTTTCAGAATACTATTTCACTTTGTTCATTCTTGTATCGTTAAATAGCTGGAAGAAGGTCAAGTGAAAATGCAATCAAGATTAGAGGAGGAAGAAGAAGCTAAGGTTGCTCTAACGAGTAGGATTCAGAGGCTAACTAAACTCATACTTGTCTCTTCTAAGAATTCCATTCCTGGATGTTTGAGTGACGTTCCTAGTCATCATAGAAACAAATCTTCTTTTGATGATGTAAGTTTTCTATATAAGCTTTCTTCAACTTACGTGTGCTCATTCACTTCTTCTCTTGTGATTGTCATTGCCATCACAAATGTGAAGAAGTTACAAATTCAGTGCTTAGAAGATCCAAGATGAGCACTCTCATCTTTGATTGCATTGTTCATGAAACATTTTATGGTCAATGACGGGAATCTATGGTTCTTTTTCCATACACTTTTGCAAGTTTGCAACGACAACTATTATTATTATTATTATTATCATCGTCTGTTTTTTATTTTTGTAATGAAAGTTATAAGTTGTCTTTCTTTTGTAGAATAAAACAGTGAGCAATTAGTTAGTTTTTTTTTTTTTTTGCTATGTTTCATATGACATACATCAAAAAGAAAAGGAGGCAAATACCAACTTCCATTACATAATTGAATATTTTTGTCTAGAAACCTCTCTTTCCTTATTTCTCTGCGCTGAATTATTGTAGTTCTTACTTCAGTTTGAGAACAATAAATCTGTTGCTCATTTCTCAATTATCTTTTCAGAAGTTTGAGGTCCCCCAAGAGTTGCTTTCGGGAAGTGAGAATCAAAATGATCCATCTTCAATTGTTTACTCAGATGTTTCTTCAATTCTGTTGAACGGCGAAGACTTACCAGGTGGTAGTGCAGTCACTGGATCAACTAACGTGAGTGATATTATTGGTGCTTTAAAAATTTTTTTTTGAAACAAGGTAACCACGCCCGTCCCTAGGCCAAGGACCAAAGACATTGAAAGAGTAATGTCATAGGTGAGTCTCGAACTTGGGACCTTGAGGGGAGCATACCCTCAAAACCCAAGTTTTCAACCACTGCACCACCCCTGGGGATGGTGCTTTAAATTCTTTATGGTGTGTTACATCTATATGAGTTTCTCTTCACAAAATTAAATATCATACAGAAAACTTAGAAGTTTATAATGTACTCAATTGTATCATATCAATATCCAGCTATGCTCACAAAGCTTTGTGCTGGTTTCTTATTGTTTTTTTTTTCCTTCTTTATAACCGTTTCTCTCAACGAAGGTTTTTCTATTTTTTGAGATATGAGCTTTGAATATTAAAATGATTGTTTATATTGTACCGTAGGACGAGATGACAATGTCAGATCATATGGATCTGCTGGCTGAGCAAGTTAAGATGCTTGCTGGAGAGATTGCATTTAAAACTAGTACACTGAAACGCTTGGTTGAGCAATCTGTTGACGACCCTGATGGCTCTAAAGTTCAAGTATAGTTTGTCATGAGTTTTCTTTCTTTCCTGCATTTTATTGGCTCCAATTGGACATAAAGTTTGTAAGCTAATATTTTAATCACGTCTCTGTTCCTTCATCCAAATCCAGGACTTAGAACATGAAATTCAGGAAAAGAAGAGGCAAATGAAGGCTTTGGAACAACGAATTATCGAGGGTGGCGAGTCTTCAGCTTCTAGTCCATCGATGGTTGAAATGCAGCAGGTTCTGCTTCCTTGAGCTTATTGACCTTCTTTCAAGTATTTATACTAACTTTGATCAGAAATTTATTTATTATTTTTACTGCTTTTGTACGGTGGCAGACTATTACAAGATTAATGACTCAATGCAGTGAGAAGGACTTTGAGCTGGAGGTAATTATTCTGAGTTATTTTAATTGAAGGACTTTGATACTGCAATGTTGTTCAATTGGTTGAAAGATTGATTTATTTAAAATGTGGTGATGCATACTGGCTGGTTCAATATACCGTTGGTTGTAGGATATAGGAGCACCACACCCCAGATAATTGCAAAATGTCTTATCTATTTACTTTCTTCTCTTGATTTAGATCCGAACAGCTGACAATCGTGTTCTTCAAGAGCAATTGCAGAATAAGGTTTGTTGCCACCTTCTTTTTGTTCCCTAGTTAGCAAGCTTCCTTCTCATTGTTCCTCCTTTGTTTAGTTTTTGACTCATCACTTGCTTTCATTTTTGTCTCTTGGCAGTGTGCAGAGAACAAAGAGTTACAGGAGAGAGTAGAACTCTTAGAATGTCGGATGGGTTCAGTTACGAGCAATAAATTGTCGACTTCATCTGAACATCGTCTTCCAGAAAAATATATTGAAGAGCTCAAAAAGAAGATTCAATCTCAGGCAAGAGTTTTCCCTTTTGGTTGACTACTATAGTTGATTTGTTGATGCTGGTTGATATAATTAAATTCACTCTGCATATCAACTTAAGCTTTTGAGTTATTGGTGATTTAACATAATTTTGTCTTATGTTCAAATTCCCACCGAGTCATTTCATTCTCAATTAATATTGATTTCTATTTGCTATGCCTTTTTAATTTTTTAAACCCACAGGTAAAGGGAATGTTGATTGATATAATTAAATGTACTTATCGACTTACTTTTGGGATGATTGGTCATTTAACATAATTCAACAGTATTGTTGCCATAATTGGATGAGGTCGTTAATAGGTTATAACTTATAAGGATTGAGTAGCTGTACTGTATGCATTTTTACGACATGACTCGTTCATTCTGTAACTTCGCTCTGTAGTCTATTATAGAAATTAAAATAACCTATATATGGATATTTTATGTTTTTCTGTTTAACTTAGAGAAATGACCGTGTTTAATTATCTGAAGCTTGATTACTTAAGCAGGAGATTGCGAATGAGAAGCTGAAATTGGAATCAGTTCACTTTTCAGAAGAGATTAGCGGGTTGCATGTACAGAATCAGAAGTTGGCAGAAGAAGCTTCTTACGCAAAAGAGCTAGCCTCTGCTGCTGCTGTTGAGTTGAAAAATTTAGCAGCTGAAGTCACCAAGCTCTCCTTTCAAAATGCCAAATTAGAAAAGGACTTATTGAGTGCTCATGAATTGGCCCACTCTAAAAATGCACAGAATAATTATGGTGGGAATCGTAAGTATAATGACGGTTCGAGACCCGGAAGGAAGGGAAGGCTCTCTGGCCGGTCTAATGGTTTTTCAGCAGCAAGCAGTGACGATTTCGAGTCTTGGAATCTTGACCCAGATGATTTAAAAATTGAACTTCACGCAAGGAAACAAAGAGAGGAAGCCCTTGAGGCTGCTTTAGCTGAGAAGGAGCATCTTGAAGATGATTACCGCAAGAAAATGGAAGAGGCAAAGAAAAGGGAGGCAGCTTTAGAAAATGACTTGGCAAACATGTGGGTTCTGGTTGCTAAGTTGAAGAAAGAGGGTGGAGGTGGAGCTATCTCAGATGTGAAAAGTGATGCAAGGCAGATCTCAGTAACGGAAAATATTATCGACACAATGACAAATGACTATGAAATAACCATCTTGAAAGATGTCGATCCTGTTGTTGATGACTCGAAAAAACCTGAAGAAACTCAGGAGGAAGAACCATTGGTTGTTCGGCTAAAGGTATGAAATTTCATTCGAAATGATCATTGAAATATTTGAAACCATCATGAGTTAACCTAGTGGTCAAGGACCTTGAAGAACCAAAAGATTATGGGTACAATTCATGGTTACCACCTACGTAGGAATTAATTTCTACAGATTGTCTTGGCAGTCAAATGTTGTAGGGTCAGACGGTTTATCCTGTGAAAATAGTTGATGTGCGTGTAAGTTGGCCCTGACACTAACGGATATCACAATAAAAATCATTGAATTATTTTTTATCTCTTTTCTTCTCAAAAATATTTTCAGCTTGAGGATTTCAACATGTTTTGATTATTATCACCCTTCATAGAAATTCATTTTAGTCTCATATAACTTTCAGGCTCGGATGCAAGAGATGAAGGAAAAAGATCTCAAATGCCTAGGAAATGTAGATACGAATTCTCACATGTGTAAAGTTTGTTTCGAATTGCCAACTGCAGCAATTCTTCTTCCATGTCGACATTTTTGTTGTAAGTTTTCTTGAACCTTCTTAAAATCCCTACATTTTGCTTTCTGGCTCTAATTTTCCACTTTCTGAAACTGCAGTATGTAAGTCGTGTTCGCTCGCCTGTACCGAGTGTCCAGTTTGTCGTTCAAAGATTGTAGATAGGCTCTTTGCATTTACTCCTTGAAATGCTGGTTGCTGACACTTGCCCCTTCCCACAATCACAAGGTAATTCATACTTTCCCTTACCCGACCGCAATCTGCATTGCCTGTCGTGATCCAAAACCTTGTTCATCTCACTCGTTACCGCTCTACTATACCGTAAAACGCACAAAAACCTGCTTTACTTCAGTTTTATGATCATGTAGTCGCAGGAAGTCAATATTCAACTGCCTTGCAATCTACCATGGGATTGAGGATGAGATTCGTTTATTGGTTTTGCTTAATGCAACTGTACAAAAGGTACATAATTATTATTTATTGTGTTCAAAGTCTTTGAGAGATGTAAAATAATACCAAATATGAGGATCCATATTAAAGTAGTTAAGAAACATCATCTTTCAACGTCGAAAGCTTTTTAAGGTAACGCAATTGATCGAGATAGTGAACGGTCATATTAAGGTATTCGTTGGCAAGAAAAGTGCTTTTGTTATTGAGAATAGTGAATGGTCAGCGAAGGTTTTTCATATGCATATTTTGTTTAATTATAAATTTGGTCAATTTTATAAATTAGAATTGATCTTCCTAATTCAATCAAACTCTTGTAATATACTAAATAGTCCATATAGTGGAAATCCCACCATTTATATACAAGTTTATCAAATTATAAGGATTAAATTCCTAAATTCTATCTTTGATATTTTAATCATAGGCCTAAGTACAACTGAATATTTAAACCGATCATGAAACGATGTCGTTTGTTATGAACTTTAGAGAGAATAAGAGAGAGGGACTATGGGAAGTTAAGGAATGAAGATCATGGGGTTGCAGATGGCAGGAATATGATTTCTTTTCGTTATTTTGAAGGGAGCATTAAAGGTGCAACTTAGAGCCTGTTTGATAATATTTTTGTTTCATGTTTCTTGTTTCTCATTCTTAATTTTGTTTCTTGTTCCTATTTTTATTTAAAACAAAAAACACGAATATGTTTGATAACTATTTTTGTTTCTTAAAAAAATAAGAAACATAAATAAAACTTGATTTTGTTTCTTTTTTTGTTTCTTAATATATTTTTTTAGAGTTTTTATGCTTGTTTTTGCCTTAAAAAGAATTAAAGTATACGGTATACTAGCACATATTAAAAAAAAAATCATATAAATTATCAAAATTTACATTATCTAATATAAAAATTAAGAAAAAAACAACAACATAAATATATATATTAAAAATTTAGAAATTAAGCAATATATATACTTAAAAAATCAAGTTGAAATAATATATTAAAAAGTATATCTATTGCAAAATTTTAGATGTATAAACAAAATTTAAATATATCTATGGTAAAATTAAAAAAAAAATAATAAAATAATTTATTTATTACACAGTTAAATATTAAGTATAAGTAAATATAATATCATTGTTTATGCCAAAATTCAAATAAAAATAGACTAAGGGTCGAAGTCATATAAAGCTCAAAATAGGTGGGTGGGTTTGCCTGCCATCAGGCAAATGTAGTATTATGTGCATTTTATGTCAATTTAAATATATAATAAATAACATATCAGAGCTTAAAAAAAAGAACGAAATAGCAGAAACACCATTTACAAGTTTCTCATTTTCCAACCAAATTTTAGAAACATTATTTTAGTTTTGAGAACAGGAAACGAGAATGGTTATCAAACAAGCCTTCTCAAGTTTATCTGAAGGAGGGTGATTGTTTCTTTCTAACCTTCTTTTACAGACCAACATTTCAAGTACTAGTGCTATACTATTCACTGAGTATAGAAACGACGACCTTCTCAAAATCAAAATAAAAAGAGACAGAGAGAGAGAAACAGTTTTCCTTAAAATTTCATTTATTATTAAATTCAAATAACACAATCTCTTTTTCTTTTTCTTTTTCTTTTTTCCCCTTTTATGTTGATGTGTGAGATTTATTCTATAATTTTTTTTTCATTAGACAGATTGTTCTAAAAAATTTAATTAAACTTAAAAACTTCTAGAAAAGTAACTGTTTTAGTCATTGTTATTTTATATTATCATTTTTTTAAGTTGGAGAATGAAAGTGTATTTCTTGAAAAAAAATATGAAAAATGTTTATTTTCAAATTTAAAATATTAGAATGAAGTAAATTTAAATAATTTTCTTTTCCTTTCTTTTGTCGATTGACATAGTCTGTCTATCATATCTCCCACTTTCCCATGCCTTTTTATTATGTGTTTTTTTTTAGTTTAGTTATAATTTGAGGGGGAGAATTTGAACTTTTGATTGAATGCTTTTATTAGTTTTTGTACATTAAAATTTATCATATTTTGGTATGCATATTTTTTAATATTCAAATTAAGTTATACTTTCAATAAATTTAAGAAGTAATTTCTCTAAAACAAATTGATCGAAGTTAGTAGATCATTTTTCTTAAATACAAATTATTATAATGATTATTATACCAAATTTGTTAAACATTAATTTTAAACTACTTGTGGAGACTAATTCTGAGACTTATTAAAAACATTGGTAGTTGTCTCTTTAGCTCAATTTCCATGAAGCATTGTTTTCTCGCCCTTTAAGAAATTTTCCATATTAAGGGAGAATGGGTATTATTTACTATCTACGGCTAGTCAATTACCGTAAAAACTGGTCGACATGAACATAGTTCTACCAACATCTTATACAATTCAGTAATTATGAGGTTCCAAGTTCGAATCTTTCTTCCTCCACTATTGTTATATTAAAAAAAATACCATAAAAAATGTGAAGAATATTTATGAAACAAAATTTATATTGTGAAGTAAAAGGTAAGCATTGCCATGATCATATTACATTTGATAGGGAGAGTACAATGAACTCTTGTTTTGGCGCAAGGAATTCATGGGGAATACTACAATTATAGGTGGAAATATTAAGTTGAAAGAGTACAATTATTGCATTTGGTTGGTAAAGAAATTTTGAGCAATTATTATTTTTTGGCTTCATTGGGCTTCTCAATAATTCCTAATTTAATTCGACAACGAAGTTTTGAATTCATATAAATCATACATCATACTAGTAAAATTACATTACATTATTGTTCTCAGGCATAAGAAATATTAATGGTACATTATAGATGGAAAATAATTGCGAACAAAATAAGAGGTGAAATTATTATATTTTAAATTGAATGTAAAATTGTTTCGGTAAATCACACTAATCAATCAAATAAAATACCCAAATTCAACTCTACAGTAGCACTCGACCTAACTCTAAAAATATTCAAAAAGTAACAAAATCAAACAAGTAAATACACTTAGAACTATATGGCAAAATTCTCAAAATTAGAGAACGGCATAGAAAATGAGCAAAAAAAGTATAAACTTGTCTAACTATAAAACCGTCCAATTAGAATCTTTCTAGCTTAAAGGTTCAAATTGATATTACAATCAAAATTGAATTAGAAACATTGATATTAGATTAAATTGGTTTAAACATATAATCAAGAAATTAAAGACTCAATTCTTCTCCCCAACCTCTTATTATATATGTGTGTGTGTGTGATATATATAGTTAGTTCACCAATAGCAATATTTGGGCACTTAAAAATAATTAGTCCATATTTTCCACAAATTTATGAGTATAATAATGGTTCTCATTTGTAATATATCATTTTTCTCTCATTAATCAAATCATTATTTTTTTATATGATTTTTATATACTTATACTATTGTCTTTATCAAGGTTGGAAAGTATGTAATAAGTACTTCCTAATAAGTCAATTATTACTAGATTTATTAAATAACTAAAAAACAGTGAGTGTAGCATGAAATTTTTCATTCTAATACTAGTAATAACATGGAGTTGCTTACTGCCCAATCAAACCAAAAAGATTTTGATTCCATTCTCATCATAACCAGTTAAGAATTTAGCAAAAGGAATAACAATACACAAAAAGAGTGGAGGTAAGGTAACATTTGCAAATCAGCAACAACAAACAAAACAAAACAAAACAAACAAAAAGTTAGTTCCAGTTTGTTCTTTCATTTTACCAGATTTGTTTTCAGAGAAAAAGCTGCTGATGATCTTATCAACTACCACTTTTTCATCTCTACAATTTTTCATGGAGATCATTCTTATTACTCCATTCCAAGATCCAGGTTGAGAAAATTTACCTAAAAATTCCAAGGTGTTGTCAAATCTGAAGTTGCCTAGCAATTCTTGCCGGATCTCCAGATTTTGATTCCCTAATGCCAGAATTTCGCCATTAAACTGAACAAATCCAAAGTGGAAACGATCAGAAGATGAAGAGGAAGAAGAATTGTGAAAGCAAAAATGGAAGTTCATGAAATTAGTACTCCCAAGATCGGGTACTGCAAACCTTACAGAAACGATTGGCAGCGGCTGTAGAAGGATGATCAAGAAACTCATCCACGCACCATCCAGGCAGCGCCTCCAAATACTCTGAAATCCTGCTCGTCGAAAACGATCCGCCGTCGCTTGCTTGGCCGTCTTCGACCTTGTAATTCGAAGATGGAGCAGCTTTTGCAGCGGAATGAGAGCTCGAGATTTCGTTTGCGGCCTTTTTCGGCCTCTTGCTGCAAGCGTTGGAGCTTCCAGATTTAATATCCGTGGCGGCATCATCATCGCCAATGGAGGAAGAAGATGTTTGGTACGAAAAACAAGTCGAAGAAAGCTTCACACCTGTGAGAAGAAATCGACTGTGCTTCTGCGTCTGTTCGTTCGCTTCGTGAATCGAAATGTCGCATTCTCTGCAAAGAATTGCCCTATCTTGTTGACAGAATACAAGCGCGCGACGTTCCTACAAACGAAAATCAAATCAAAATCAATTTCAAATTTCAGTAAGAATCAACGATCGCCAAATCATTCAAACTTCAAAAATCGAAATTACGATCGAATTTCAGTAAGAATCCTCTCATTCTCACTCCGAATCGACGATCGCCAAATCATTCAAACTCCAAAAATCGAAATAACGAACGAGATCAGAAACCGACGAAAGAACAAGAAGATATTTCCAATAAAGGTACAAAAGAACGCTAAGATTCTCTGCAACAACATTGATTCGATTTCACAGAAGCCTAAAAATTCAGAATCAAATCAAATCGCACCGCAGCAAAAACGATTTCCGTAGCTAAAATTAAAATTACCTGACAAATATCGCAAAGAGGAGAATCCGATTTGATCGGCTGAAGCAGGGAAAACCTCGAGTGTTTTCCGGCGAGCTTGTTAGCGCGGTGAACATGAAGATCACAGCCATGGCAAAGAGCAGCTTCATCAGCAGAGCAAAACACAGAAGCCTCAGCTCGATCACAAACATCGCAACGGATCTTCATGATCCTGAAGAAATTGAATCGAATTGAATCTTGTGGCTCTTCGATTTCGAGGTGAATTTAAAGAGACGATGGAGACAAAGTATTATGGGCGCGTTGCCATTACTGGACAAGGCAACAGCTAAGATTGAAGCTCTTAATTGTATTCTGACATTTTAAGAAAAGCTCTAGAAAAATCGGCTATGGCCCCTTCTCTCTTTTTCTCTCTCTACTTTCTCTCTCTACTGTGAATTCTTTTATAAAGAGATGGAAATGGTGGGGGCAATGAAGAAACCCAACTTGGCTGCCTTTATGAGCTCTTCAAAATATTCAAGATTTATAATTTAATTCCATCAAAATAAAAGGGGAAATTATTTGTGACAAATTTGAAAGTATTTGTAAATATGAAATTATTAATATTTATTATAGAGTATTATTTTATTATTAATACACTATTTTGTATTATTAATACAATATTATATGTTATTAGTAACCGTTTGTATATTAATATTGTAATACTATATAATTATTAATAATATTGTATAATTATTGATATCTATGAATATGATTTTTTTTTTTTGTATTGTAAATACTTTTTTAATTTAGTCAATTCCTAAGAAAACCCTAAATAAAAGTGATATATTTTTTAAAAAATCAAAACTCATAAGAGTCTTTTTATCAAAATAATAGAGATAAAACATAAGTTTAATATTTAGTGTGGGAAGAAAGTTAAGGTTTAATATTTTATAAAAGTTTGAGTTTGGTCATTATAGTTAGTTAGAATTTAATTTTCATCATTTTAGGAAGGTGAAATTTAATATTTATGATTTTAAAAGTTAAAATTTAATTTATATTATTTTATAAAAACATAAAATACAGCCCTTATGGCATGTAATCACATACAATATATGGAAGCTCAATATATAAATAATATGATATATTTTATTATATCAGTAACTTCACTCATAATTTTATTATTCACACATATATAACTAACTTTCTTAATTAATAATGACTATTTTTATTAGATTTTATCAAATTATATGGTTAAATTATAGTTTTAAAAATCATGAGAACTAAATTTTATATTTCTTCAATTTTTTGGTTAAAATTTTTGGTTGAATATAGCAATTCAGCTCAATTCTATATGTTTGAGTTGTGTTGGACCAAATTTTCTTAGTTGGTCAATTTAGTCTATGATTTTAAGAATTATAATTTAGTATCTATTGTTGGGAGAAAATAGTCCCTATAATTTTTTAACTTACAGTATAGGGATTAAATTCTAGCTTGTTTTATTTAAATCATAGGAAAATAAATGGTAACTTTTAAAATCATATAGATTAAATTCTAACTTTTTCTTATTTTTTTAATCATAGGAACTAGATTTATAGTTTATTCTCTTTCATACTTTGTATGCAACAAACAACCACGATTATGCTAATAATATGTCAAAACAATTTGTGTTGGTCTAGATTTGAGTCTTGTTCATTTAGTTGGTTAGGTTATGAGGTTGTATATTAATCTTCTCTTTTCTATTTAAGACTTAACTCATAATTTGTAATTAAATAAAAAAAATAAATAAATAAAAAGGCACAATACTTTATTTCAATCTAGGTTATCTATTTTATTTCTGTATGTTTCTTATCGATATTTTAAGAAACTATTTCATTATTTAACGTTACATATACTATATATATATATAATATTATTCTTAATTTGAGTTAATTGGATTTAACAAGTAAAAAACTGACCAATTTAAGAACGGATTCAATCGGACGAAAATGATAAAATTATAACCAAACTCTATGTGGCACATGCTACAAGGTTAATTTATCATATGAAATTAATTGCACCTGTTTATGTTTACAATTTGTAAAATTGATCATTAATGATTTGAATATAATTTAACTACGAAGGTTCATTAAGAAAAGCAAAAAAATTTGGTTCTAAAAAAATATAAAAGATATATATATATATTTAAAATAACAATTTCCGATGTATGATAAAATTGTAGTAGATAGTAAATTTTAGTTTCTCAATTTTAAACTGTTGTGCCTTTTATGTAGAATTTATGTGACTCTAATACCAATTTAACTAGTATAGGATATTAATAAACTTTTATTTTAATTGAATCCATAATTTTTTTAATACAATAATAATTAAAAGGGAAGATTCAAACCTATTAGATATAAGGTTTTCAAAACAAAAAAAAAAAAATCAATTAGATATACCATTATTCTATTGGCTTGAATTATAATATATTTTAATTGGAAAAAGAAAAATGGTTTGCTGTTTATTTTGTTTTTTATCTGATGGGTCTTTTTTAGTTATATAATAATTAAGAAGCCGTAAACTCATGATTTCTTGATTATTGAAGTCATTAAACACCATTGAGTTGTACCTCTATATATATATATATTAAAAAATTATTATTCACTCGTTGACTGATTTGATTAGTCCAAAGAATCGTTGTTGAACATTTTTATTTGATTTTGGAGATTAATCCTATCCGATATGGTAAGGATAGTAATGCCAACTAATGAGAGAGAAAGTATTACGGCTTATTTGAAAATATCTACTAAAATCAATGTGTATCGTAATTAATGGGTATTCTTAAAATTCAGATTTATCCCCTTCTAGCTGGAGTTGGTTAAATACTTCATCTCATTAGTTTTACCCAAAAACTTTTAATTTTCATTAATTATATTTATTTTAGTGAACGGTCAAAAATAAAGTATAAGGTTTAAAGTTTAAATAATAAGAATGAAGATTTAAACTTTTTTAACTCCTTAAAAAGTTTCTACATTGGTCAACTATTTTTTAATGTTATATTTATAGATTCACTTTATTTTTCTAACCATTTCAATTTCATCTATGTTATTTATCAGGGTTAAATGTAATGGAAGGATACTAAATTAATAATTTTTGCAACAATATGTGAGGATTGTGTAGAACAGTTGAACTTCTGACTTCTTAACACTCTATAAAACATGTTTTTTTAAGTGATCAATTATACTTAAATTGAAATAAGATAATAATTTTCTTCCCCTCAAAATCGATTGAATTTTGAGATTAAAAAGTGCGTCGGCTAAATTATAAAGGAAAGGCCGAAAATTACACTTTTAAGTGACATTATTGTACGATTTGGACTTCTTTCAAAATTGACCATTTTGAAAAGAAAAAAAAAGGCCATTTTGAAAGAATGAGCTGGAGGTGGTTAGTCTTACCAAATAATAATAATAATAATAATTAACATTATTGTTGTTATTATTGTGGTATTTTTCATGTATAAAAATAATAATAAAAAAAAAACAATAGAAATAGCAATTTTTTTTTTTAATCAAAATTGGAATGAGCTTAGTAAAAAGAAGAAAAGGCTATGTGATTTCAATTAGTGCACAAATAATTTTTAATTATTGTAATGGATAGTCTTCAATCAAAAGACGATAAAAAAATAAATAGAATATGTAAAAAACTGCCTAAAATTTGGTAGGATGAAATATTTCTAAAAACTTGCTATAATTAAAATAAACAACCAAAGAATGGTCACATATATCAAATTCTATTTTTATTTTTACATTATTTCATTCATTTCAAATTATCGAAGTGACACACGTGTCATGCCGTGTTAATCAAACTTATGAAATATATTATATATAGACGACATTTATACATGCAGACATTACATTATTAAATTGTTAATAAAAAAAACATTACATTAATAAAATTATCTATGATTTTTTTTTTTTTTATGTTAAAATTATCCATGATTCTAAACATGACACATTAATGTAATATGACTCTCAAAGGGCCGTGTGTCGTTCAATTATGGCTCACATGTTGTGTTACTTCTAAATAAGATGCATTTTTATATATTCTTTTTGTAATATTTTCATATTTCTTTTCTAGCTAAATCATTAGAATAATAAATTAACTTTACTCGTTAGATTCAGAATTTGATTTCCATTTTAAACTTTTAGTTCTACTCAACGATAATTAGCTATGAAAATTTTGAATATTTAATTTCCATTTATTTAAACTTTGTATCAATTCAGCTATATTTTTATTTCATTAAATAAATGTTGCAAATTTTTACCTTTTAAGAAGTGTTTGAAGAAAGATGAATGAAAAGGATGTAAATTACGGAAAAAATACACATTGCTAATCTCTCAATAGCTTTACATTTGAATATTCGTTTGGATTTGATGAGTTCGAGTGACATATTAAATAGTAGGAATATCTATCTCAAAATTAATTATTAATGAGATGAGTAGTTCACATAATTAATATATCATTATCAGATTTTCATTTTTTTTTATGTGTGATCCTAACATTTACTACATATGAAAGCTTTAATCAGAGTTATAGGTGTATATTAATGATTAATAGGTCATGATTTGAATATTTCCACTTTAATTATGGTAAAATTATTGTTTTTTTTTTAACGTTTTTAATTTCTACAACTTTACCTGAATAACTATGTTATATTGTGTTTTCAAAATTATTTTAATTTTATATTAGAAATCTTACTATTTATTTTCAATAGTACAAAATCAATCATGCTAAAATGATATTAAAATAAATATATAATATAATATAATTAATTGATAATTAAAATAAGAATAGGTAAAATAAAACTATCCAAAGGAAAAATGTTTTTCCAACATCCCAATGATAAAGCTAAAAGAAAATTATTAATATTTAATATTTTTTTATTTAACTATATTTGAAAATTTAGATAGGTAATCTATCTTCTTTTTTTTTTAATTTTGTAATCTTTTGTTACTAATTAATACATTTGTCAATTGAATTATACTTCTATATATGGGGAGAAAATAAATAATGTTAGATATTAAAATTTATGAATAATTGAACATTTAATATAAAAAAAATACATGATTGTTAAGTGATCATTATGTCCCGTCACATTAATTGAGATACGGATAAACTGATTCCAATAATTATATATAAAAAAACATGATTATTAAAAATAAAATAAATGGATTGAATATTAAGAATAAAAATTTACCCTAAAAAAAATATGTACCAACACTTTGTATCAATGTCAAACTTTCTGATTGATAAAAATAGAACTATAATATTATTGGATGATGGGTCAACTTCTACCTTCTTATTCCAAATATGTAAATTGGGTTTTGAATATTACTCACATTAAATTGACCAAAGTCAATAATCACAATACGAAATTTGAGAGCTAAGGACAAATTGCACCTTTTCAAGTTAGCCATATGGATAATATTTCACACATAGACAGAAGACTTATTTTTATTTTTATTTTTTGAGATCAATCGAGAGAAGACTTAGTTTCAAGAGATAATGAAATTAAGAATATTGTAATGTTTATATATTATTTTCGCTCCATATATAAATAATAATAATAATAATAAATTCGCTCCGTTTCGTAAAGAAAAAAGAAAACACAAAACAAATGCTCCTCACATAGATGAAGATGAGGATGAGGTTAGCAAGCATGTTGTGAAGGGATCTCAGCTAAATCTAAAATCTAGCTATTAAAATTGGGTTTGGTATCTATTTCATTTTTTTATTTTTTATTTTTTAAATTTAAATTTAATTTGAAATATATATAAGATATGATATCTGTCTAAAAAATATATGAGAATGCACTTCTTGTATGCCTAAATTTCAAAAATTAATAATTAGAAATAAAGTCGTTATTAAACAACTCTAACATTTTTATTTTAAAAAATTAAGCCTACAAATCTTATTTCATAAATACTTTTTATTATTTTGATATCCACATTTTACAAAAATTTAAAAATAAAAAAATTTCAACAATTCTTTTATTATTATTATTTGAAATTTAGTTGATATTCAAATGGTTGATAACAAAAATTTCTCAAGAATTTGAATGAAAATAAAGCTATTATTATTATTTTTTAATAATTAACATTTTTTTGGTATAAAGTGGGGGAGGGGACCTTATAATTGTTAGTTTTTGAAAATTAAGTTAATTTCCTCCCCATTTCTATGTTATAAGTTTGTCTACTTAAATGAAGCATTTGAATTATTAATCAAATTTCAAAAACAAAAACACATTTTTTATTTTTTATTTTTAATTTCCAAAATGTAATTCATATAAAAAAATCTATATATAAAAGTTGTATGGATAAACTTATTTTTCAAAAAAAAAAATTATAATTATCAAACAAACTATAAAAATATATTTATGGGAGGTCTAACCATCAACCTTAACTGATAATTGATATCTTGATCAATAAGTTATACTTGATTGACTTAACCATTAAATACATGGTAATTTAGCCAACTTTTTTCTTAGGAATATAGTAGTTTAACCAACTTATATGACTTTGATACATTCTCATGCTAGTATGTCATAATGTCAATATACATGTTTAAAAAAACAACTTTGATAAATAGACGCATGTGACCAATCCAAGCATAACTAGGCAAAGATTGTGACAAGTAAACTAAAAAAAGAAGGATAAAAATCAATTTATGCCATAAATTTTGGTGGTTGTATCTATAAAAACCATAAACTAATAATTGTCTCATAAACTTTAGATTTTAATAAGCGTATACTATTCGATACCACTTGAAAATTTTTAATTTACACCTATATACAAACTCATAATTTTTTTTTAACAAGCATTTGTCAAAATTATACTAAATCAATTTAGACTCTTGATTTTAAATAATTAATGATATTTAAAATGAATATTTAGGTTTTTGAAGAATTTTAGGCCCATGTGAAAATTTATACGTGAGAGATTTTCAAATTGATTGTCTATGACAATTTAGAAATTTAATTTATAAAATTATAAATTTAAAATCGTATAAGTTAATGTTTATTCAATGAAATCCGACAAAAGATTTAAATTGATAATTTATGAAAGTTTAGAGTTTAAATTGATAAAACTTTTAAAAGTTATAGATACAAAAATAAATTGAAAATATGTATAGGTAAACTTTACCTATACATATTTTCAAAAAAAAAAAAAAAAAAAAAAATCTAAATAAGTTTGTGCTCATTCTACACATACATCTCGAAGTAGTGTAACTATAAACAAATGTAGACGAGGAGGAGAATATCAGTATAGTCTAAGAGAGTTAGAGTTTAGTCTCATGATCTCAAAAATTAGAGTTCAATCATATGTAGTTTAAAGAAATGTAGAATTTAGTCTCTATACTTTTAAAATTGTAGTTCAGTCTTAGTTAGAGTTTAAATCTTATAATTTCAAAAATTAGAGTTCAGACCTTATAATTTGAAGAAATATATAATTTAGTCTCTATGTTTTTAAAAATTAGAATTGAGTTCCTATAGTTTTGATAAAATTTAAAAAATAATCTTTATCATTTTTAATCGTTAACAAATTAAATACTTGTTATTTATTCATGTGTTAATAATGAAATTATGAGTTAAGCTACCAATGGAATAAGCAAAATTATATCATTTATGCATGAATAATGAATTTTTATATATTTAATACGTCAACAATTACATACGATAATGACTATACTTTAAGTTTTATAAAACCATATGAACTAAATTTTAATTTTTAAAATTATAGGAACTGAATTATATCTTTTGGGACTAAATTCTAACTTTTTCAAATTACAAAGTCTAAACTCTAATTTTTAAAACAACTATACTCTTATTTTTTGGAAGTTCCAATTATAAAGACTAAACTTATATTTTGCCTAACAATAATAATAATAATAAATCAATTATAATTCTCCATACTAAAAGGAAGAGAGAAGATGGGCTGGGCCTCAAATGAATTTGGGTGGTGGAGTCGAATGAATGGTCGTTAGTGTCCTCTCCCGCCATACTCTTCTTAGTTCTCACTGCTTCTTGCACTTCAATGGCGTCCTTTTTGCCCTATCCTGCTCAATTTCTTCGCATTTCTTCTTCTTCTTCTTCATCTTCCTGTCGCCGGGTATTTCCTCTGTCTCTTTCTCCATCTATCTTTTATGTTCAATTTTCGACGTTTCTGCTTGTTTTTTGATCGTTCATGTTTTGCTTTTCTGTTGCTAATTTACTTGTCGAGATTGCCGAGGCGATCTAGTTTTTTCGTTGGTTAAGTAATTTTCAGTTAACTTGTTTGGAAATCGTTGAATGTACTGTGTATACTTAGAAGAACTGAATTTGTGTTTGTTCTATTCCTTTTCGTATATTTTTAGCAAGGATTTTGCTCGTTTTCCCTTTTTTTTTTCATCGTTCCTGTTTTTCTTTTCTATTGCTAATTCACTTGTCGAGATTGCCGAGGCGATCTAGTTTTTTCGTTGGTTAAGTAATTTTCAGTTAACTGGTTTGGACATCGTTGAATGTGGTGTGTGTATGAACTGAATTTGTGTTTGTTTTATTCCCTTGTGTATATTTTATTAAGGATTTTGCTCCTTTTTCTTTTATCATCTTTCAGTTCCTGTTTTGTTTTTTTGCCTTAATTTTTTCGGTTGCTGAGAAGTTTTCACATCGATTGAGCGATTTTAAATTAATCAGTATGGAGTCAGTTGAATGTGCTGAGTATTCATGGGTGAACTAAATTGTGAGTTTGTTTTCGTTATAATACCAATTTTGTAATCCTCTTTTCAAGCATTGAAAAATAAGATTATAATTGTGCTCATAATCATGGTGGGTTTTTAGATTTTAAGCCTCCCTTTAATCTTCCTTTCTCTGCGTGCGTGTCAGCGTAACTTGAATCAGTAATTGTAGGCAAGGTTTCTTGAATCAGTAATTAGATTTTAAATTAATCAGTATGGAGTTAGTTGAATGTGCGAAGTAAGTAATCAGTATTGTTATGTTTTCCCCTCGCCTTCTTTTAGATTTCAGATATTCAGAAATTAAACGTTGGAGTTCTCAGGATATGGAATCTCAAAGCATTTCCCTTAACTTCAATGAACTTCAAAAGAAGGTAATAAGTCTACAACCAGAGACCTTAATGGTTGCTGCAACTGAGATTGAAGCACTCTTGTTGTTGCTCTTTAGTTTGCGGAATTAATTGATTGTTATTTAGATAGGCATTTCTAATTTTTGACCTGAAGGAATTTCACTTTGTATTACAGTCTGAAAAGATCAACTAATGACTTCACTTTGTTAAGTGGCAAAGTTGCACTTTAGGAGTCTCAATGACCTTGAGGGAAAGGCAAACCAATTGACTACTCTATCTACTAATATTCAAGATATTAAGTACTTTTGATAGTGAGGCTATGATGTTTTTTTCATAATCGCAAATAACAAATTTTCATTAAAATGCTAAAGAAGTAAGTCTTGGAACTCTTATAAGTTGCCTAACCTCGACTGAGTAACCCAAAAAATTGGATAACTTATTTTCCAGATGTAATGGCTCAAACTATTCAGTTTTTTTTTTTTTTTTTTTTTTTTTTGTAATGTATAAAGTTCAGCTTTTAAGGTTGATAGCTTTTCTTGTTATTTATAGTATCACTATTACATAATTAAAAAAAAAATCTAAAATTATTAGTTTGTGTTAAAGTTTATTATCTTCCATTCTTGCTTCTAACTAATGGAACCATTGGAAGTAAATTTGTATGTTTGGGTTTAATACAGGAGAACTTTAATATATGCAGTCAATCAAGATGCTTAGGAAGCATTCAAGAAGACTTTAGAAGTAGATAGACTGATCGATGACCTGAGGAATGCAAGTTCAAAAGAGGTAAGTGAATTTCTTGCTATTTATTACTTATTTGTGATTGTCTTTATTCTAAAGTTCTTTCTTATATATCACAAAATTTCCCCCTCTTTCTTGCTATCACTTCCTTTTTGTGTACTGGGGAGAAATAATTATTGTTTTATTATTGGCACTGTTGCAACATGGCGGTTTATAGGATCCTGTTGGGTGTACTTGGTGGAAAACCTTCGAGATTTATTCCATTAGTTTTGTTTGAGATTATGTAAGATGTAAGTCTGCCTGTGCATAAGCTGGTAATTTTCTTCTGAATTGCAACTTGCAGTAAGTCGAACATTTGAATGCTTGAGAATGCAGGTGGCAATGCTTAACTAGTTAGATCTTATTTACATTGCATAATCTGTTATAATTGGTTGACTTTTTAATATGGACCCCATATGCAATTTCACAATCAACCTATTGTTATGATAGTATTTTTAAAATGTTTAAATTCTATTTGGTTCACTAACTTCCAAGCTTATTCCATTTTAACCATGAAACTTTAAAAATATCTATGTTAGTCCCCGAACTTTTAAAAGTTACCATTTTTGTCCTTACTATCATTCTGCCACTTAATACCTGTTCATCCAAGTGATGTGGTTCCAATACAAGCTCTCGTATGTTAGTACACATCCGCAAAGCCACATTGGCCATTTATTTATTCTATTGATGGCAAAGTAACAACCATATCCAAAACAATTCTTTTCTTACTTCGATATTGACGCAAACAATTTTAAAAGTCTAGGGATCAAAATGGATTTTGACATTGTACAGACTATATAGAAACTTTGAAAGCTTAGAGACCAAAATGGAATAAACCTAATTGTTTCGAGACCGAAATGGAAGGAATTTAAACCTATTTTTAATGAAGTTGTTGTGGATATGAGGCATTTTAATATGGTTACTGTGAAGTTCTAAATTCTTTTCAACTTGCACGGTTTCTTTCCAAGTAGTCCTTTTTTTTTTTTTTTTTTTTTTTTCAAGTGTACAAGGGTTTAGTACTTACTATTTACTCTGTTTTTGTTTGTCGACAGCTTCAGAAACTTGTTCTTCAAAATGTCCTTGCTTTAAATGAGGGTTTCTGGATTCGACTAGCGGCAAGAACTGATACATGCATATCAGATGATGATAAAGCACGGTTTTAGTTTTTATTGAATTTTTTAATCTTTGTACTCATTGTTCTTTTTAACTCTCACTAGTCCATGCTCAAGCATATTTTTTTTTTTTTCAGAAAGATTACGAGGAATTGGCTGCCTCAGTGATGAGTATAGTTGATCACCTTGTTTATAAAACTAAGGTGCTTGTACCTTTCTCTCTTTCTCTCACTCACTCACTCACACACACTTTGAAGAATCGTATTAGATTGCTCTCTTCATGATGTTTATTACTTTCATGTAATTTCAATTCTACAGGGAAAAATAGAATCATCTACTGATATTCTCAAGGAGATTCCAAACCTGTAGTTGATGAAGTGGAAGAGATAGCTCGGCCCCCCAGGGATCCTGAGGCTCTGAAGCTAATGGAAAAGGTATATCTTATACTTGGTATGGCGTCTCCTTGGATTGTAACCTCGATTAAGCTTGTAGACACTAAGTGAGGAAGGATTGAATAATTGTTTTAAAAGGCTTGCTTAGGCGTGTGCCTAAGTCTAGCGCCTCGCCTTGCTCAAGTAAAATGGCGCATGTCTTCCTTTGATTAATTATTTTTCTAAAAAACGGTTACTAACCCAAAACGCAAAAATCCTAAAAAATAACATTAACAATTGGCTATTGAGCCTTGAACTCTTAATAACATTGGGTTGGAGCTCCTTTCTGAACCTCCTTTTCCTTGTAAATAACTTGGGACATTGGCATGTATCTTTAACTTGGGACTGTTTGCTTCCATTCTGTCTTGCGTACATTAAAATAAGCAGTGCTTATACTACCCATATACTACTAAGATTCCTTTTCATTTTCTTTTTGAGATTTAGATTGTCGTAAAGTGAGCTATAAAATCATGTTCTTCTTGAAAGTAGTCTCGATTATTATCCAGATTTAGTTTTGTTAAGCTTTCTTAGAAGAGAATGTATTTGATGATTAGGAAATAATCCATCGGGAGCAAGAAGGGCAACTAGATGAAGGCTTCCTCGCAGAAGTTAGTGCTCAACTACGTCAAGTAAGTGTTTAACATGGTTCTGATTTTCATCCATGAATCTTATGAAATAAATTAGAGATAAGATTAACATGCCTGAACTTGGCAACTAAATCCATCGTAGCCTTTACTAAGCTGGAATTTGAAACCAAAAGCATCTGGTCTTGTACATCTATTGTTCTGGTACTACTATATTTGTCCTAAGGGGTGAACTCGTTGGTAGAAGCTTGAAGTCTTCAAGGTATGCCCTTTTAGAAGTCTCAAATTTGAAATCATAACTGAACTTAATTTTAAAATCCTTTGTTGTCTCTCAAGTCCAGGCCTTGGGATGGGCCCTAAGTAAGTAGTGGGATGGAACTTCAATTCTAGTCATAAAAAAAGAACTTATATTTTTTTTTTATTTCAGATTTGCAACCATCACACCAGTAGAGAAACTGTGATTTTTTTTCCTTCTATATAGATGAGATCGCATTCTATTTCATTTGCTTTTGTTGCTGCTAATTAGTTCATGCAAAAGACTTGTGATTACATATGTTTTGGAGGAAGATCTGGGTGGAGCCCAAGCTGCACCCACCAAACATGCTACCACTTTAAAGGTCACAAAAAAAAAAAAATTAAAAAAAGAAAAAGAAATTTGTGGTCCTTAAAGGGGTAG
The DNA here is from genome assembly GCA_037833695.1 of Sechiopsis laciniata. Classification (NCBI taxonomy): domain Eukaryota; kingdom Viridiplantae; phylum Streptophyta; class Magnoliopsida; order Cucurbitales; family Cucurbitaceae; genus Sechiopsis; species Sechiopsis laciniata. The sequence goes on from JBBMKA010000001.1 coordinate 8,240,348, forward strand.
CATGTGTGATGGATGCAGCCTGGGCTCCACCCAAATCTTTCTTTATATTTTGATGCCCCACGCCCACTATTGATTGAATTTTCTCGTTTATTCTTTTAAAAAATTATTCACCTTATGTTCTGTATTTTTGAAGTATTCGTTCTATGGTGCCTTGAATCGTTAATCTTGTTCTATTGGTTTAGGCAAAGGAGGATGGAGACAAGCCAGGGTTAGAGGCTATGTTACAAAAGGTTTTGCAACTTTATGCATCTAGAGTTCTTTTTAAGAGAAGTTATGCAAAGAAAGGTAACTGTTATCCAATTGGTTCAGTATATTTAAGATATTTGTAAATGTCCCTCAGCTCTTGAGATAGCTATCAAATGTCTTAGGATCATATACTAATACAATAATTGATTAAATACTAAGTACTGAATCTGGTGAGTGCTAAGTAGCTCTGCTTGTAAATAATCTACTTGCATCATTTATTCCAATTTCTATTTGCAGGAGAGGAAGTTTTGAAAGCTGAACTGTTTTTAGAAACTATAATCAAAGGTAAGTGGTATCGATCTTCCATATTCATTTTGAGAAAGTGAAATGTCTTTTTTTCATCAAGAATGTTGTGTTCCAACTTCTATGTTATGACACATCAATTATCCTAATATTCAGAATTATAAACTTGGTGTTTATTTAGAACCTTCCCGGTTTTCGTTTCCTATT
>JBBMKA010000001.1:8244667-8294153 GCA_037833695.1 Sechiopsis laciniata
CATTATATATAAAATAATGCTCACCTATGTGGCTCAATATGAGCCACAATCTATTTAATTTTAAATTCAAAAGATAAAAAAATAAAATAAATAAAAATAGATTGTGGTCCATATTGGACCACATGGGTGGGCATTATTTTATACATCATGCTGGGGCATTATGTAAATATTTCTCTTTCTAAAAATGGAATTGTTATATTTTCTTTTTGCCTTGTTCATTTCTGTACTATGCATGCATATTAAGAAACTGGTTTCTTTTCTTGCATAAATTTACCCTCTTATATATTAATATTTAGGCTAAATTATAAACGTGGTGCCAGAAGGTTTGGAAAAAGTTAGTTCTATGATTTTAAAAGTTATAATAAGTTTCTATATAAAGCCCACTTAAATAATTGCTATGATGAAGATTATTTATGATATTTTCTTGGGGATTTTTCATGTATAATAAGAAGAAAAAAAACCTAAATATTTATATATAATAACTTTTTAATAACTTTTTAAGAGAAATTGGTGCATAATAGAAAATTGGGACGGGTTGTATCTTGCTATGAAAGGATGTCGAAATTTAAGCAATGAACATAGGGTTGCATCTTGTAATGATATGCCACCGTTATGCTTTTAACTTGATAAATTATGTTGCAATTAGCTATTCGAGTAAATTTTGAGTAAGGTGAAAAGGGGCAAATTTTTATTTCAAAATAAGTTCCCGTTCGTCTTATTCAAATAAGGGGTCAAAATACTATTGTAATCATGAGTGTACGTGAAATAAGGTTTATCTAAGGTTTAACCCAATTATAAAATTTTAATAGGCTAAATTATATAATAAATCTTGTCTTTTAAAAAAAAAAAAAAACCATTGATCTTTTATATATATATATATTTGAGATTACAACAATTAAATATAGAGGATTTGAATAGTTATTTGGTGTACACACCATTGAGCTACTGATGTTTTATAAATATTTAAACTAATATTTGAATAGAAATTCATTCAATGTTAGACAAAAAATGAATGTGCAACAACTAATTAAAATGTGACAATGATGATTATGACACTTCAACATTATGGTCACGAGTTCGATCCTGACTGAATACAACAACTAATATGTGAATATATTTCTAAAATTTAGAGTAAAAGATGATAAATTTTTAAAGAAAAATTAACAAAAATTTTCATTGAAAAGCATGGTAGCATAATGATTTTATTGTTTGATGATAATTCAGTTCAACACCATAATTTAATTTCAAAAATTAGTACTTAACTCTAATTTATTTGAAAGTAATAATGTGTTGTAGTGAAAAAACAAAACAAAAGTTTTGCAATAAATTTAAAATAAAACCAAAAAAGGATTTGGGTGTCGGATGGGATGAATGAATGGTCGTTAGGGCTCTCTCCCGCCACATTAATCTGTGTCACTGCTTCCTTTCACTTCAATGGCGTCCTTCTCGTTCTCTCCAGCTCCATTCGCTCGCATTTCTTCTGCTTCATCTTCTAACCGCCTGGTATTTCTTCTATCTCTTTCGCTATCTGTCTTTTGCGTGCAATTTACCCACGATTCTGCCTGTTTTTTGATCTTCTGGTTCCTATTCATTTTTCCTATTGCTAATTCAGTTGTCAAGTTTGCCGAGACGATCTAGTTTTCACATTGGTTAATTAGTTTTAAATTAGCTGGTATGTAAACCGTTGAATGTGATGTGTATACTTAGATGAACTGAATTCTGTTTGTTTTGTTCCTTTGCCTATAGATTATCAAGGATTTTGCTCCTTTTTCTTTCTTCTTCTTTCAATTCCTGTTTAGTTTATATCTCCGAGCAGTGCGCGGTGGTTGAAGATTTGGGGTTAGAAGTAGTGCTCTCTTTGAGGTTCGAAATTCGAGACTTAATTTGTAGACAGTTCTGTGTCTCCATTACTTCGATGTCTCCCGGTGTTTGACCTAGGGATAGACATTGTGGAGCGAACTTCCAATTTCTCGGTTTCAATAAAAAAAATCTTGTTTACTTTTTTCGCTTATTTTTTTAGGTTGCCGAGAATTTTTCACATCGATTGAGCAATTTTAAGTTAATCAGTATGGAGACGGTTGAATGTGCTGAACTAAATTGTTCGTTTGTTTTTGTTCTTATATCAATTTTTTAGGCTTTTTCACGAACTGGAATTCCTCTTTTTTCTGATCCAGTTCCTCCACCATCGCGAACCCTAGTTAGATTGAAGCATGTACTGACTTTCGGGTCCAGGAAACAATTCTCAGAGATCTTTTTTCCTTTTGGAAGATAAAGGAGTGAAACACTCAACCTATTGATATTGGAAGAGTCAAAAGATTTTTCCAATCTATCATTAATGGGTCTAATGAAATTCATAGGTATAGGAAGAAACCTGTCAAATAGAGATTTTTTCTTTCGCCCATCTTTTGATTGTTATTACAATGTATAAGGACTGCTATTACAAACATTGAAAAATAAGAATGTAGTTGCACTCAACATCATGGTTGTTTTCTAGATTGTAAGCCTCAGTTCTGTTCTTGTGTGTGTGTGTGTTGTGGCATATATATATACATATATATATATACATACATATATATATATATATTGATTTTGGCATATACTGAGTAATTATAAGCATGATTTCTTTAAGTGACGTGGTATTATTATGTTTTCTCTCCCTCCCTTCTTTTAGATTTCAGATTTTCAGAAATGGAACGTTGGAATTCTCAGGATATGGAACCTCAAAGCATTTCCCTTAACTTCAATGAACTTAAAAAGGAGGTAATAATGGTAGTTGGAACTGAGACTTGTTTATATATATATATATTTGCCACAACACACACAAGAACAAAACAGGATTGCCAAAGTTCGAGAAACGAAAATGAATTATTCTTTGTTGTGAGGAGTAAGCAACGAGGTTGCCAAGAACTTAATCAAGAAAAATATTACTTTTCTTCCTATTGATAAAGGAGAGCTCAGTCATTTCAAGGAAAAAATGAGGATGAAAATTTTAACTAATAAACTTTATTGAGATGGAACCAGAAACTAGAACAAAGAAATGATATATGTAGAAAAGTACTTGAAGCCCTTGGGTTTTTTTTTGCAAGGTCCTAAACATGGCATCCCTTTTAAGGTAGACAACGAGATTAAATTATAAATTCAGGAAGATTATTATGAATAAAATATAAAAAATCTCTTCGTGGGCTCTAGTACATGGATTGCTCTAAAATCTCTCTTATTTGTAATTGTTTTTCATCGCTAAGAGGTAAAATTGCACTTTAGAAGGAGTCTGAATGACGTGGAGCAAGTTTTTTTTCGGGGAAACTTCATATTTTATTTTTCTGGCTTGCTTGTTTAAAGTTCAGGTTTTGAGGTTGATCGATTTTCCTGTTATTTACAGTATCAAGTAAAAAAAATTTAAAATCAATAGTTTATGTCAAAGTCAAAGTTTATCATCTTCCATTATTACTTCTAACTAATGGAACCATTGGAAGTAAATTTGTATGTTTGGGTCTAATACAGGAGAACTTTAATATATGCAGTCAATCAGGAAGCTGAGGAAGCATTTAAGAAGACCGTAGAAGTAGACAGACTGATTGATGACCTGAGAGATGCAAGTTCCAATGAGGTAAGTGAATCTTTGCTATTTTTCTTTTGCTTATTTGTGATTGTCTTTATTTTGAAGTTCTTTTCTCATGTATCACAATTTCCCCCTCTTTTCTATCACTCTTTCCTTTGTGTGAATTGGGGAAAAATAATTAACATTTTTATGATTGGCACTTTTGCAACATGACGGTTCTCTAAAAAAAGAAAAACATGACGGTGTATGGGAGACGGTCGAGTATACTTGGGGGAAACCTTTAAGATTTATATCATCAGTTTTGTTTGAGATCATGTAAGACGTAAGTTTTCTATGTATAGAAAGCTGGTAATTTTTTTTCTGTAGAACATTTGAATACTTGTAGAATGCAGGTGATTATACTTGACTAGGGCATGTATACATTGATTGTTATGATAATATTTTGCAGTATTTATTTAATCCTTAAAATTTCATGGACCAAAATGGAATGAATCTTAACGTTCAAAGACCGACATGGGATTTTGTTAGGTACAAACAATGACCACAAATATTCAAAAGAACCAACGCTCGAATATTGATAGTTCTTCAATAAGGAGAGGAGTTCTTAGCCAATTATACCGCTAAAAGTATATAAACAAGAACAACAACACCCAGCTATTCGAGGTAGTTAGTTCTCTCCTCTCAGACCTCACAAAGTCTACCAAAATCACCTAACCTCCTTACTCCTCACAAACTCCTCCTCTAAGCACGGTCACAATGGTCCCCCAACTAACATAATTTCAACCAGCTATTTTTTTTTTACCCTTCCTTACATGTGTATAATAAAAAAGCCACGGTGGTTGAGTCTTACATTAAGTTTTAGAGGAACCTGGGTTCAAAACTTAGTGTATCCGCTTATTAAAAAAAAAGGAAAAAAGTATAATTGGGGCCTAGTAGATTTTAACTTATTTTTAAATGAAATTGTTGTTAGATATGAGGCATTCTAATAATGTTGTCTCGTACTTTAAAGTTCTATGTTCTTTTCAACTAACACTGTTTCTTTTCAAGTGTTCAAGGATTTAATGCTAACTATTTACTCTGTTTATGTTTGTGAACAGCTTCAGAAACTTGTCCTTCAAAATGTCCTTGCTTTCAACGAGGGTTTCTGGATTCGACTAGCAGCAAGAACCGATACATGCAAATCAGAGGATGATAAAGCATGGTTTCAGTTTTTACTTAATTTTTTTTTTATCTAAGTACTAGGCATTGTTTTTTTTAACCCTCACTAGCCCATGCTTTTATAAGCATTCTATGCTAAAAAATATATATATCTTTTTCAGAAAGATTATGAGGAATTGGCTGCCTCAGTAATGAGTATAGTGGATCACATTGTCCATAAAACTAAGGTATATCTCTCTCTCTCTCACTCACACAAAAGAATACTAATAGTATTGGATTGCTCTCGTCATGGTGTTTCTTTTTTCCTTGTAATGTCAAATCTACAGGAAAAAATAGAATCATCTACTGATATTCTCAAGGAGGTTCTAAAACCTGTAGTTGACGAAGTGGAAGAGATAACTTGGCCCCCCAGGGATCCTGAAGCTCTGAAGTTAATGGAAAAGGTATATCTAATGTTTGGTATGGTGTGTCTGTGTCCTTGTGCTGCGAGTCTGTGACCTCGATTATGCTTGTAGGCACTTACTGAGGAAGGGTTGAATATGGAGCTGCTTCTCTACCTGTTTTTTTTTTTTTTTTTTAAAACCTAGGATATTGGCCTGTATCTTGGGACTCTTCGCTACTATTCTGTCTTACTCTTGTCTGCATCAAAATAAGCGGTGTTTATATGCTCATTTACTTAACCATCATGGATTGCCCTATTTGTCAATATAGATGATGAGAAAAATAAAGAACCTAAAGGGAATGATTTGATTTCAATGGTAGCTAATTACCTAAGATTTATCCTACGTGTTTCTTGACAATCGAATACAGTAGAATCAAACGGTTATCGCATGAGAGATTAGTCGAGGTGTCGCAAGGAGACCCCAACATTATTGATAACAAAAATAGATTATATGTACGATCATATACTTTAAGATTCGTTTTCGTTTTCTTATTGAGGTTTAGTTGTTGTAATGTAAGCTTTAAAATCATGTGCTTCTGGAAAATTAGTCTCCATTGTTATGTCAGATTTAGTTTCGTCAAAATTTCTCAGAATGTATTTGGTGATTAGGAAATAATCCATCGGGAGCAAGAAGGACAACTAGATGAAGGCTTTCTCGCTGAAGTTAGTGCTCAACTACGCCAAGTAAGATTTTTACATTGTTCTGATTTTCATCTTCATTACATTTATGAGATAAGATATGTGCCTGAATTTGGCGATGAAACACCTCACATAGCCTTTTCTAAGCTGGAATTTTTTTTATTTATTAAAGCAGATCTTGTAAGTATTATTTTGCCTCCATCTGACAATTATATAGATGGAGATTGCATTCTATGTCATTTCGCTTCTATTGCTGCTCAGTAGTCCATGCAAAAGACTTGAGATTACATATAGTTTGAGGCCACACCTAACTAATGATGGTTTTTTTAATTCTTGTTCAATTGGTTCAGGCAAAAGAAGATGGAGACAAGCCAGGATTCGAGGCTATGTTGCAAAAGGTCTTGCAACTTTATGCTTCCAGAGTTCTTTCTAAGAGAAGTTATGCAAAGAAAGGTAACATTTTCATGGAGACTTGATGTTTACCACTGTTAACCAATTGGCTCAGTATCAGCAAGAAAGAACCTGTGCCCAGGGAACGAGTTGCATGTAATGTTCCGAGCTTGTAATTGAGCACATGCGAAGTCTTGGAAAGTATTTCTACTGATACTTAGTTGATCGTTGAAATTGGTACAAAGTAACTATCAAAACAACGATAAGGGAGAAAAAATAACCGAATAAAATGGTCAATTAGAGGGCAAATACATAGGAAAATTCAATAAGTATGCATGTAGCCCAATAAGAATAGAGAAAGCTCTCAACATAATGGAAGAAACACAATGTGAGTTTATGCGAGGCTTGTGTGTCCCGGATAGTTTAGAAAGATAATTCTCTCTAATATCTGAAGATGACGAGAACAAGATGAATAATTCGTATGTAGCTACGATCGGAGAAACAGAAAAGGGCCTGTTTTTGTGCTAGATAAGAAAACCGCTAGATGGAGAAATTGTGAAAGAAATGCCGCGGGTAGAAAATGCTTAATATACAAGGAGAGGGATGCCAGTGAAGAGCTTCCATAGAGGAAAACATCACTTCTCGCTCGCCAGTGAGATGCCAAGTCATTGTCGCTAAAAGAATTTTTTTAGAGATGTTTTCAGAGAGATAAGATTTTTTATTTTTTTTTATTATTTTGTTTACTGGAGGTCCAATATCTGATCCTTAGTCATCTCTATATAATGCGGGAAGAATGTATAACTTCAGAAAATACTATAGTAGTAACCCGTTAATATCCCACATGTTTTGAGCTTTCAAATGTCTTAGGATCATATACACTACTAAATTTAATACTCTGTGAATATGGAATCTGGTGAGTGTAAGTACCTCTGGTTGTAAATAGTCTACTTGCATCGTTTGTATATTGCTTTTGTATTGAAATAATCAGATTTGTATTTGCAGGAGAGAAAGTCTTGAAAGCCGAACTGTTTTTAGAAACCATAATCAAAGGTAAGTGGTATCTTCCAGGTACAGTTTGAGGTTGACAGTGAAATGGCTTATTTTATGTCTATACAGTTTTACCAGTTTATCGTTAAGATATATATAATCCAACCAAGATTGATTTAGTGGTTAAGTAAGAAAATTAAGAATTATAAAATGTTTACAGAGAATGGGTTCAATCCATGATTACCTTGAAATTAATTTTCTTAGAGATTTATTGACAATCAAATATGGTAGGGCTAGATGATTGTCTCATGAAAATAGTCGAGGTGCGTGTCTGTTGGTCAAACGATATTGTGATCTCAACCATTATATATTTTGGTTGTGCTCGTCAATTATTCTAAGATTGAGAAATATAAGCTTAGGCTTTTACTTTTATAAGTTTTAACATGTGGGGTGGAGATTCAAATTTATGATTTTTTAATCAATGACGTATATTTGACCTATTCGGTTTGAGAAAAGCTCACACATTTGCCTTTCCTATATCAGATTAACCTTTCTAGGGAGTTGTTTATTTGTCGTCGTCCCTAATCAAATATTCTCCCTCCAACCTTCCACCATCTCTAGCAAACCTAATCTAACCTATAGGGAAATGATGCATGCAGCTCCTGAAGAAGAGTGGAACAAGCTCTTGATCAATGGATTGACAATTGGTAAAGGTGACATTTTACCAGATGAACTGGATGGCGTCGTTAAGAAACGAATCGAGAGGACTCTAATACGAACAGTAAGACAGATTTCAGTCTTTGGTCCTATTTCCTCTATTCTAACTTTATTGTTCATGTTTTTGCACCCTTTCTTTCCATCTTTCAGGAGGGAGGATCTTATCAGCAGCGCGTGCTCACCGAGTATCTAAAAGGAATCCAATCGAGGTCAGAGGAGATAGTCCAGTTGCTTCAAGGCAAGACCCAGTAGCTCGAGTCGCCTGCTGTTGTTATGAATGGACACCACAAAGTCTGTTGGGAATGTGGAAGCGAAAAATGAGGCTTTTACATTTAAACTATAAGCTTGAACAAGAAAAATGAATCATGCAAGTTGCAGTACGCAAGGTACGACCAGTATTGTTGCATCATGTGGTTTGCTTGTTCTCATTTTTTTTTAATCGTTTCTTTTTTGTGTGTATTATTTTTATTTTTGTTGTATAATTAAATGTTATAAATCAAAGATATTCATTACATTGTAACTCTTTTATAGTTCTCAATCAATTTTAACATAAGATCAAGTTTAACGTAAGGCACATATTATCGACCTTTCAAATCTCTTTATCCCACATACTCATTTACAATGTCTCTTTATAAAGAGAACAAGTTTTATCGAAAAGGACAGTGACACATTAGTTTCATTGTTTGGTGATAATCTAGTTCAAGTACACTACGACAGGTTAGTTATAAGTCTAAATTATGTATATGAACTTTATGCTTTAAAAAATGAATTGAACTTAAATTTTTTGTTTAATTTTTAATATGCCATTAACTAATTCGACATTTAAAAAAAAAAAATCATATGTAACTGTAAGGTCGTGATCTTATTAAACGCAAAGTTTAAACAAATTATGACACAAAATTGAAAATAGCAATTTGAAGCATATTTATTAGATACTATGTGAAGTTTTTAAAAGGAGCAATCATATTTTACGACCTAATAATAAAAAATTATGCTTCAATAACATCTTGTATGACCTAATAATAAAAAATTATGGGTTTAAATTCTCCCACCTTCTTGGATGGTTGATGAATAAAAAAAAAAAAAAACTTTTTGGTTAAAACATTGTTTTTTAAAAGGTAAAATACTGGTACAATGTGAATCTCCCTCCCACTCATGTGTAGCAATGGTATTTTTACTTTTTCTATTTTTAATATTAATGATCAAATTAGTTTATAAATATTTTGACTATTTTCGCAAGATGTATCCTACATGAAAATTCGTAGAAAATTATCTTTTAGGTAGATGACCACTATTAATTGAATATCTTATCTTTTTAATTATTAGGTCAATCTATAAATAGTTGCAATGTTATATTCTTTAGAGAAATAAGATTTGTTTCCTCAAAAAAAGAGAAAAATAGGATTTAAATATGTGAAGGGAACAAAAGCCAAAACAAGTAGAGTATAAAACTATTTCATTGCTAAACCACCTTTGGTTAAGGTTTTGCTTTGGACTGAAGCCATGCATAACGCAATGACTCATTAATAGAGATCAATAACGCAACAAGAAATTTAAGTTCAAATTATAAATTTAGTCGATTGAGAAGAAGTTGTATTAAAAGTTATAAATTGATTCTTATCATTTTTTTTAGTTCAATTAAAATTAGGGGAGAATATTCAAATTCGTGACCTCTCGATCATGAGAACATTTTGATATTGTTGAGCTAAACTTTTGATAGTCAATTTGTATGATTTGATACAACTTACTAAAATATATTGTTAAAGTGATTATTATAATTTTAGGCAAATTTATTTTGTAAAAGAAAACAAACACAAATGTAAATTTAAAAGACACACTAAAACTAAAATTGAGTTTTATTGAAATGTCACGATAAAAATGTTTAACTTTGACTACCATGGATATATTAGTTGTCAAAAGGATAATAAAAAACAAGAAGACTGTAGGTTAAATCGATATAGGCCACTTAAAGCATGATTAAAATGATAGAGATAAAATATTCAATTTTGAAACATAACAATTAAATTTAAACTACATCTCAAACTTACAGAGTAAAAATGTAATTTTTCTAATAAATAAATTACAAAATTCGAATATATGATCTTTTGTGCTACCTATTAACCATCACTAAGTCTGTCGGTTGAATTGAATCCCTCACTGCCCAATTTATTTTTTTGAAAAAAATGATCATAAATCTATGTTCTTGTATGTATATTTTTTTAATCCCTCAAAAATTCATAAATTGGGTTTTCACCCTCTCAAATTAGCAAAATTCTTTTCCTTTCCACTTCTTCCTTAACATTTTTAGTTGGAGAGATATCAAAACAAAAACCAGGCCATCAGATCCATTTCACTCTCTCTCCCTTTTTCTTCCCATTTTCTCTCTTCGATCAGAACTCTGCCTTTTTTTCTCTCTATTATGTTCTTCCGGTGATCGCTTGCAATTTTTCAGTTCGCTCGATCTTCCTCCATACTCGTCAGATCTGAGGTAACAAACTTGCTCTCATTCTTCAGATTTCTCTTTCGTCTTTTGTTGCTGTTAGATCCTTCGTTTCGCTCGTTTCGGGATTGATTTTGCTTTGATTTTTCGTTTTTTGGAATGTTCGTGAATTTTACGTGGAAATGTTGGACTTCCCGACATGGGATTTCTTTTTTGAAGAGTATTGATTTGTTTGGTAGTGGAATTTATTGGCTGTTACTTAATTGTTAAGTATTTTTGTAATGGAATCGGAATTTGGAATGGTTTGATTTGGTCTCATGTTAGGTGGAGCGTTTGGATTTTATAGTTCTGCTGTGTTTGATTCATGGTTTTGAGGCAATTGTGTTTTTGTAGAGAGGTGTGGTGTGGCATTTTGTTATCGAACAAGATGCTGACGAAGTTTGAGACCAAGAGTAATAGAGTGAAGGGGTTGAGTTTCCATAGCAAGAGGCCATGGATCTTGGCGAGTCTTCACAGTGGTGTGATCCAGCTATGGGATTACCGGATGGGTACTCTTATTGATAGATTTGATGAGCATGATGGCCCTGTTCGTGGTGTTCATTTTCATAAATCTCAGCCGTTGTTTGTTTCCGGAGGTACGAATTTTATTTTTGTTTGATTTCCATTCTTTCTTTTTTGGGATAGAGTATCTCAAATCTATTGCCAACAAGAACGATAGCTTAGTTGCATCAATGTAAATCTCCATCCCCAATTGTTAAAAAATAGAGTATCTCAAATCTCTTGGGCCTTTTGTAATATAATGAATCTCATATGATTCCACTGTCTCTGGATCTAGTGTTGTTTAATAGAAAATTTTGGTCATGTCTCAGTTGGTCGTTATTGCATTGCATTTTGGTAGATCTCGGTGTTTTCTATCAAAGGAGTCGGTAATGTGCTCAGTGATACCAGAACATGTGGATCTTAACTCAATGTTTGCTGATGCAAAAGAAGTAAAGCTCATAAACAATTTGACTGTCTGAATTTATCAGGGCCAGAGTAGTATTCACCATATTCCCCAATTAAGGATTATTTCCTGTGCCAGAGGTTAAGAGATATATCTGCAGCTGCCTTTTTTTCTTACATAACTTTTTCTGTGGCTGTTGGCATTGCATATGATATTTTAGAAGAAAAAAACAGGTTAGTATTTTTCCTTGAGATGGTATCTTGCAAGGTTTGTGGGGAGAGACAAATGAGAACTTGAAAATTTTATTGGATATAGGTGTATATGTGTGTTTGATGAGTCGTAGCAAAATTGGTTTGCTCGTATGATTAAGTGTTTGCGAGATATTGCAATGTATCCATGTCCTAAGATATGATCATCTGTTTTTCTTTTTACCTTTAGTTTGATGATGTAGTGGCATTTCTATTTCTGCAATATAACTATAGAATTTTCCATTAGTTAAAAAGTTTCTTCCTTTCAGGCGATGATTACAAAATTAAAGTCTGGAATTATAAGACACATCGTTGCCTATTTACTCTTCTTGGTCATCTTGATTATATCCGCACCGTGCAATTTCACCATGAGAGTCCATGGATTGTGAGTGCCAGTGATGACCAAACTATTCGCATTTGGAACTGGCAGTCTCGTACTTGCATTTCTGTGTTGACTGGCCACAATCATTATGTTATGTGTGCTTCATTCCACCCTAAAGACGATCTTGTAGTGTCAGCCTCTCTAGATCAGACTGTTCGTGTTTGGGACATTGGTGCCTTGAGAAAGAAGACAGTGTCCCCTGCAGATGACATTTTGCGGTTGAGTCAGATGAATACCGATCTTTTTGGCGGTGTTGATGCTGTTGTTAAATATGTGTTGGAAGGTCATGACCGTGGAGTCAACTGGGCTTCTTTCCATCCTAGTCTGCCTTTGATTGTCTCGGGAGCTGATGATCGGCAAGTAAAGTTGTGGCGGATGAATGGTAACTACTTAAAAATTTAACTTTCATGCATTTATTGCCTTTTCTATTAGAACACTCTCATGTATGGTAAGAAAGTTCTGTTATGAATCTTAACAATTCAATTGAATTTTTAATCTTGTCGCGAGAAAGGGAAATTTTTGTGGCAAGTGGGTGTGTGCACTATGGGTAGAAAGAAACGATAGAATCTTTAGGGGGTGGAAAAGTCTCTGTATATTAAATTCCATATTTTTCTTTGGACCTCTATTTCTCAACTATTTTAATTATTATTTAGGCACCATTTTACTTGACTAGAGACCATTTTTGTAGGTTGCCTACCTTTTGTTTTGTGTGTTTTTTATTTTTTTTCTCAAGGAAAGCTTGATTTATCATTAAAAAGATAAAAGAAAAAAAAAATGATGATGAGCCTCTTAACGTTAATCATCTAGTCAAGATTTCATTTGTTTTTCTTCCTATTCTTATGCAGAACTAAGTATTTATACATTAAAGAGGAAAAAGGTTGCATAAAACCATAAACTGGCTCTTCTTTTTTCGTGCTATAATGTTGATACTAAAAATTGTTAAATGCTAATTTTTTATATTTTATTTTTACCAGACACGAAGGCTTGGGAAGTGGACACATTGAGGGGTCATATGAATAATGTCTCAAGTGTTATGTTCCACGCAAAACAGGATTTAATCATATCCAATTCAGAGGACAAGAGCATCCGTGTGTGGGATGTTACAAAGCGTACCGGTGTCCAGACATTTCGTCGTGAGCACGACCGGTTCTGGATTCTTTCTGCTCATCCTGAGATGAACTTATTGGCTGCTGGTCATGACAGTGGCATGATTGTCTTTAAGTTGGAGAGAGAACGACCAGCCTTTGTTATTAGTGGAGATTCTCTTTTGTATACCAAGGATCGGTTTCTGCGGTTCTATGAATTTTCAACTCAAAGAGATTCTCAAGTAATTCCAATTCGACGCCCTGGATCCATTAGCTTGAATCAGAGCCCAAGGACAATATCGTATAGTCCTACAGAAAATGCAGTTCTTATTTGCTCAGATCTGGAGGGTGGGTCATATGAATTATATACCATACCCAAGGAAAGCATTAGTAGAGGTGACATTGTACAAGAAGCAAAGAGAGGTGTTGGAGGATCTGCAGTCTTTGTGGCTCGTAATAGGTTTGCTGTGTTAGATAAAAGTAGCAATCAAGTCTTGATCAAGAATATTAAGAATGAAGTGGTTAAAAAGAGTGTCCTCCCTATTGCTGCAGATGCAATATTCTATGCTGGAACAGGTAACTTGTTATGTAGAGCTGAGGATAGAGTGGTTTTATTCGATCTCCAGCAAAGAGTTGTTCTTGGTGACTTACAAACCCCGTTTATAAAGTATGTTATCTGGTCCAATGATATGGAGAGTGTTGCTTTGCTTAGCAAACATGTCATTATCATTGCTAGCAAGAAGCTTGTGCATCAGTGCACGCTTCATGAGACGATCCGTGTTAAAAGTGGCGCCTGGGATGATAATGGCGTTTTCATTTATACAACATTAAATCACATCAAATATTGTCTGCCCAATGGAGATAGTGGGATAATCAGAACCCTAGATGTCCCAATATACATCACAAAGGTTTCTGGAAATACCATCTTCTGTTTAGATCGGGATGGAAAAAACAGAACCATAGTTATTGATGCAACAGAGTATATTTTCAAGTTGTCCCTTTTAAAGAAAAAATTTGACCATGTAATGAGCATGATTAAGAACTCTCAGCTTTGTGGGCAAGCAATGATTAGTTATTTGCAACAGAAGGGTTTCCCTGAAGTTGCTCTTCATTTTGTGAAAGATGAGAGAACTCGATTTAATTTGGCTCTTGAGAGTGGTAGCATTCAAATTGCAGTTGCATCAGCAACTGCTCTTGATGAGAAAGATCACTGGTACAAATTGGGTGTTGAGGCTCTTCGTCAAGGCAATGCAGGAATTGTGGAATATGCCTATCAAAGGACAAAAAACTTTGATAGGTTGTCCTTTCTTTATCTTATAACCGGTAACATCGACAAGTTGTCTAAGATGCTTAAAATTGCTGAAGTTAAAAATGATGTGATGGGCCAGTTTCACAATGCCTTATATCTGGGTGATGTTCGAGAGCGTGTTAAGATATTGGAGAATGTTGGTCACTTGCCCCTTGCTTATATCACAGCATCAGTTCACGGACTGCATGATGTTGCTGATCGGCTTGCAGCTGAGTTAGGAGACGATGTTCCAGCTTTGCCGGAGGGAAAAGTACCGTCCCTCCTGATGCCTCCTTCTCCTGTTATGTGTGGTAGTGATTGGCCTCTTCTGAGAGTGATGAAAGGCATATTTGAAGGTGGGTTAGATACCGTTGGCAGGGGTGTTGCTGATGATGAAGAAGAGGCTGCTGATGGTGACTGGGGTGAGGAGCTGGACGTGGTTGAAGTTGACGGTTTGCCGAATGGGGATGTCACAGCAAATTTTGAAGATGGTGAAGTGGCCGAAGAAAACGAAGAAGATGGTGGCTGGGACCTTGAAGACTTGGAGCTTCCTCCTGAAGCAGAAACTCCTAAAGCTTCAGTCAGTACACGTTCATTTTTCGTGGCCCCAACTCCTGGCATGCCTGTAAACCAGATTTGGATCCAAAGGTCGTCTCTTGCTGCCGAGCATGCTGCTGCTGGTAATTTTGATACCGCTATGCGGTTGCTGAACAGACAACTTGGAATAAAGAATTTTGCTCCTTTGAAGTCAATGTTTCTAGATCTTCATGCTGGCAGCCACTCGCATCTTCGTGCATTTTCATCTGCTCCGGTGATAATCCTTGCAGTTGAACGAGGATGGAACGAGTCTTCCAGCCCAAACGTAAGAGGACCGCCTGCATTGATTCATAACTTCTCTCAGCTGGAAGAGAAGCTGAAAGCTGGTTACAAGGCCACAACCACTGGGAAATTCACTGAAGCTCTAAAGCTCTTTCTCAGCATTATTCATACAATTCCATTGATAGTTGTGGAGTCAAAGAGAGAAGTAGATGAGGTGAAGGAGTTTATTATTATAGTCAAAGAGTATGTATTGGGTTTGCAGATGGAGCTCAAGAGGAGAGAAGTTAAAGACGATCCGATACGCCAACAAGAACTTGCAGCCTATTTTACTCACTGCAATCTACAGCTACCTCATTTAAGACTTGCCTTGCAGAATGCAATGACTGTCTGCTATAAGGCTAAGAACCTTGCTACAGCAGGTAACTTTGCCAGGCGGCTGCTCGAAACCAATCCGGTCATTGAGAACCAAGCAAAAACAGCAAGGCAAGTGCTGCAGGCTGCTGAGAGGAATATGACAGATGCTGCCAAGCTTAACTACGATTTCAGAAATCCGTTTGTGATCTGTGGGGCTACATACGTGCCAATTTATAGAGGTCAGAAAGATGTTTCTTGCCCGTACTGCAGTGCCCGGTTTGTGCCAAGCCAAGAAGGGCAGATTTGTACTGTTTGTGATCTCGCTGCTGTCGGGGCGGATGCATCTGGATTACTCTGCTCTCCTTCCCAGATTCGATGATTTTACCGTTCGACCGAGACCGTTTACAGTCATCACTTGAGCTTCCCCTTGCAGCCAAAGGTATTTCATCAACATCAATCGATATATCGCAGTGAATGGAAAGTTATGAAGCATCAAATAGGATTAAACTTCCAATGCAAGGTTCGGTCTATCTCTTTTCTCGTGGTTCTGTTTTTTTTTTCAACCTCTGTTTAGTTAAATATGATATTCAGAAATTCATGAAGTTTGACTTTCGCTATTCTTTGTTAAGTTGTTCATAGACCTTTATCGATTAGATTACTTTACATTGCAGGCATTTACGACACAATTATTAGCAGTTGTTTCGTAACATTTGAGTATTTCCATGTTGAAATTGGGTTTTGATTGAGGGAAAATGTAACATTTCTATATTTGTTGTTATATCTATCTCTTGATGTAACTTCTCTCATCCCTCTAGATTTTTTCATGTAGCCCCACATCTGTATTCTATGAAGCTTTTCTTTTTTATTAATTCTTTTTGGCAGAGACTGATCTACGAAGAAAATCCAATTTCATATGATTACACCATAGAATTTCTTCTCTATTCGTATACGAGTCAACTTATGTATGCCTCGACTCATCTTACATGACGACCATCTGAACCTACTGAATTTCTTCTTTGTGCCAAAAAACAGCCACTTGTGACTTACGACATTTAGTTGTCAAGAAATTCGTATGAAATTAAAAAATTTAGATTTCATTTGATAACCATTTGGTTTTTGAAATTTAAGTTTATTTTTATTCAAGTTTGTTACAATGTACTCCATCTTTCTTATAATGTATCCATATTTTCTTAAGAAAGCATATGAATGCTAAACAAATTTTAAAAACAAAAATAAGCTTTTGGAAGTTATTATTATTTTTTTTTTCAAATTTTGGTGTGGTTTCTTAAAATAATGGTAAGATTTAGATATTCAAGAAAAAACTTATGGTAATGTAGTTGTTGTAGGTTTAAATTTCTAAACTCAAAAACTAATAACAAAATGATTATCAAATGGGGGCTTAGATATGTGATTAGAACTTAGTTCTCAATTGGTTAAAAAAACTGTTATTTGTGATACTATTTCTCTAAGTATTGTATTATTATAGTGTTGCAAATTATTTCTTAAGGCTGATATTTATATTCATATCAACCTCGAAAGTTCAATCATATTTTCATTATTTTGATATACTCTTCTATTCGAATTCTTTCTCTACGCCAACTCGAACCCTAAGTTCTTCTTTTCCTTTCCTTGAATTCAAATTCCTTTTTGCCGTTGGTTGCTGACTATTCAAATGACTTTGGCAAAAAGAATTCATTTATACTTTTCGTTAAGATACAACGATTAATTCATTACATGCTTTCAAAAAAAAAAAAAAAAAAAACACGAATAATTCATTACAGTTTTGTTTTGTTTGTTTTTTTCAAGTCATGAGGGTGTTTGTTTGACATATGTAGCTAGGATTTAGGTTAAAGAGTTATATTGAGTAGTTAAAAATTGAGAGTTGTGCCAAAAACTCGTTTGGATGTAGTTTTTGTGTAGATGAGTTAAAGTCGAAATCTTGTTTGGATGTAGATTTAAAATTAATAATTATTTTTAGTAGTTAAAAAAATGATTAAAAATAAATGGTTAAAAATGAGTTATTTTGATTGATTTGGAATGAATGATTAAAAATGAGTGGTTAGAAATGATAGTTATTTTTAAAAATAAAAATGAGGAAGAGTTAGTAAAAACTCATTTGGATGTAGGTTTTCGAAGAGGAGTTAATAAATCATAAAACTAAATCCTACCTAAATATGCCAAACAAACAGCCTCTTAGAGTTTTGTATTTTAAAATTTAAAACCATGATTAATGGTCTAATGCTACTTGCAAGTCAACATATATTAGTGTGTAGTCATGATTAAATGATTAAAAGATTATAATTTCGAATTTTTCATTTTTAATTGTCCTTCAACTAAATATATAAGCTTAAAAAATGTGATTCTATTTATAAGCTAAATATATTAGACAAGAGCTATAATTGAGCAATAAAAAGGTCATGGATTTAAATCTCCTCAAATTGTAGGTGAACTAAAAAAAAGTAAACATATGCATTAGTGTTTAAATGGAGAAACAAAAAACGTATAAATAAAGTTTGAATTTTATTTATTTAATTTGTGTGTGCTAGTTTTTATTTATTTATTTATTTTCTCTCGAGATGTAGACTTTGACATGAGGGATTATAAGCTTGTTCTCAAACTGTGGAAGACTGAATCTTTGACTTGTAGGTGAAGAAAAGTTCGACTTCTTGAAGCCTTTGTCATTAAATCTTCTAAATTATAAATTTTGGTCTGTGCATTTTTTGACTCTCTAATTGAATTTGAGGTTAGTGAATTTGGATTTGACCCTTGGATGCTCTGGATTCTGACTTTTCTTAGTTTTAAAATTTTCTATCTCAATTATAAGTTCTTTGGTCCAATGCAGTAGAGCTTTTGAGACTTTAGTTTTCTATTTAGGTCGTTTGCAAATGAATGAAAGCTCTCTGCTTTCAAATTTTTCACGGACTTGTACGCTTGAGCTTCATAGGCCTTTGGACTGACATTAGAGCTTGAGCCTCATGAATCTTTGCCACTTAGGTCTAGAGTTTAGTATATTTGTTATTGGCGTAGCAATTTTTGATTAGCCGAAATTTTTTAGACACTTAACTATTGTTGTAGGAAAAAAAAAAACAACTTCATTATTAAGCCCCGTTTGATAATCATTTTATTTTTATTTTTGAAATTTAAGCCTACAACAACTATCTTACCATATGTTTTCTTCTACATGGATATCTACATCTTATCTATATTTGTAGAAACTAAATTAAAATTTGAAAACAAAAAAAGTAACTTCCAAAAGTTTGTTTTTGTTTTTGAATTTTGATTAGGACTCACATACTTTCTTAAGCAAAGTTAAATACATTATAGAAAAGATAGAACACATGATAGGAAATATGAGTAAAAATAAGTTTAAATTTCAAAAACAAAAAATAAAAAATCAAATAGTTATCAAAGGAGACCCAAATTTTAGATTTTTTAGTCTAGTCTATAACCCTTGGAGATGTTAATCCTTGTTTGAAATGTAGAGGTGGAAAGGTCCTCTAAATGCGAAAATGTTTGGATTTGCTTCCAACTTTATAAGAAATTGATAACCTTTTTGTTAGTTCTCTTCTAAAATTTTACACTTCATTAATTGATCATTTTTTTTCAAGGTTTCTTATATACTTGAGAATAATAGATGCAATGAAATAGGATTATCGAGGATCATTGATTGTTGTTTGTTTATAATAAAATAATGCTAGTTTGTATAATAATAAATTATCTTTTGTCTTTTATGAGATTTATTTATACTTTTATAAGTTTTAATTTTTTAAAAAAATTATATAATTATTTTAAAAAAAATTCAAACTCTATTTCATAATTATTTTGTTTTAGGTTTTTAAAAATTAAGTTTATAAGATTATTTGACATTTTCCTTATTTTGATATCTACATTTTTAAAAATCAAATAAAAATATAAAACTAAAATAACTTTGAAATTTTTATTTTGAGTTTTTTGAATTTGTAAAAGATTCAAATATTTTTAAAGCATATCTAGATAAAGAGAAGATGAGGAGAAGAAATGTGAGGATAAAATTTAGCTTAGTTTGTTTTTGGTAGAAAAAGCTTTCTCCAATCCCACATAACCCATCCTCTAAACAAAATTTTCTCATGATGTTTTTCTTACCATCTCTCTAAATTTCTCGTATAATCACTCATTCAAATAGTCTTAATTGAACACATTTTTTCTATAAATAATTTTATCTAAACAAATTTTCATATCAAAACTCAAAACATTATATTCAAACGACACATCCAAATCACTCATCCCTTCTCCGGCCAAACATGCATTTAAAAATGGATTTAAATTTATTATAGAGAATTTGAGTGAAATTAAATTTAAATTTTAAAAATAAAAATAAAATAATTATTGAATAAACTTTTCAAAACATAGGATTCCAATTATTTTTTACCAAAAAGAAGAAAAAATTAAAAAAAAAAAAAAAACCCCCCGCAAGACCAAGGAAATTTCATAAAACGAGCCAAACGTGATTCGCACGGAAGATTGGAGCACAAGTTAAGTGACCACCACAAAAAGTAACCAAGCTTTTCCACGTGGCAGCCTCTCATTGGCCACTAAACATCAGGTCCTTTTGACACCTCATAAATTCCATCCCATTTTATATATTTAAATACAAATTCCGCTGAAATAAAAAAAAGAAAAGAAAAAACTGTAAATCAAACAAACAAACAAACAACCAACACCCAGTTGATCAAATCAAGGAAAAAGAAATCGGATCGAAAATGGAATCCCTCTCTGGAGCATCGTCTTCATCTTCAACCTCCGTTCAATTCGTATTCTTCAATGATTTTGAGTACGAATTTGTCGAAGAAGTCGAACGTCTTTCGAACTGGGAGCTGCTCGATGTTTCCGATGCCGATTTCGGAATGGACGGAAATCGAGGCGAAGAAGAAGAAGAGGAAGAGGAAAATTGCAGCGGTGACGGCCGAGTTGCAGAGGATCTTCGAGAGATGATGATGATTTCGTCTGTTACGGCGGTGCCGATTTCACTTGTGGAGAAACGAATCGTGCGTTTAGATGAGGTTTGTTTGATTCAGAATCAGGAGGATCAAGAGGATGAATCCGACGACGGTGATGATGATGGAGGTGAGTTCGATTTGGACGACGAGCTCGTTCCGTGGTCCGTGAGTGACAAACTCGGACGGCAGAGGATGAGGAAATTAGGGAAAAGAGGTTTCGCGAAGATGTATAATTCGAAGAGATCGCCGTTGCTGTTCACCAAGGCTGGATGCGTCCGCGGCAAGCACGGACTTGGCTTGAAGCACAGCGATTAGAACAAGAACACCGATTTCAAGGTAACCGAATCTAATTCCAATTTCACTTAGAAGTAAATTGATGGAATAAAAAGCAAAATCAGTTGATGCGTTTGTGATATGTAGAAGAAAGTTAGCTAATCTGTGAACCAGATTTTGCTGGATGGTTTTTCTGTTGCTGAAAGTAGCTAATTGATCATGGATGAACATGAACATGAACACTAATTTGTATTTCATTTTTGTGAATTAATCATCTATATTCTTGGCTTGTTGGTTGTGGTTCATGTAATTTGTTCCAAAAGTTCTGGATCTGGGCCACACCATCTGAATGAACAGTTGACGATGATTTTGTATCATTTTTCAAGTTTTTTAAGAGAAAGCAAAGCGTCTGGTTCTAAACTGATGAGGCGTCATTATCCTTTGAACGCACGTTTACTTTGTCTCATAATAACTTCAAAAAAAAAACAAGTTTATGGGGAATAATTTCTATAAAAATTAGCTTCAAAGTAGGGTTTGGACCTTTGGAAGTACCTAAGAGGGTGTTTCTTTATCATATTTAAGGAGGATTTAGCATGAGAAATTATTTTGAATAGTTAATAATTGAATGTCGTAGCCAAAAACTTCATTTGAATGTGATTTTTGTGTAGAGGAGTTAGAGTCAAAACTTTGTTTAGATGTAGATTTAAAATGAGTGGTTAAAAAATGAATGATTAAAATTAAATTATTTTGATTGATGTGAAATGAATGATTAGAAATGAGTGGTTAAAAATGATTAAGTGATTACTGATGAATGATTAGAAATGAAGAGTTAATTTTAAAAATAAAAAAGAGGAAGAATTTGTAAAAACTTGTTTGGATATAGTTTTCGAAAAAGAATTACTAATCTTTCCTCTAAATCCTACTTAAATATGACAAACAAACTGCATCTAAATAAAATAAATTCTAAAAACACATTGACCTAAATAGTATTTTAATCTAACTTTTATTATTTCATTTCACCTCAAAAAATGAGTGCACTAGAGCATAGTGTATTTTTGTAATCAAACTATTATGGATTTGAATTCGTCCCCTCAACCAGAAACTAAACTCTTTAAAATTGAAGTTTTATCAAACAAAAAAACATATCCATTCATCTCAGGAAATTACTTTGACCAACCAAAATATAGTTTAATGAACCTCCTCTTTGAAAGTTGTGAATTTCTACCCTTCAAGTATTGTTGAACTAAAGTTTGGTGTTTATTAATACCCAAAAAATTGATGATTTATATAAGTTGACTTCAAACTTTGAAGTATGCTCCTTCAGATGAATTCGAGACGGATGAAAAATGTTTAAATTAGAAAATTCTTGAATTAGAAAATCCTTGAAGTATCTTGAATTCGGGGATTGGATGTAGTATTAGATCTCGGGAATAGAAGAACGAAGTTATGATTTTTAAATGAACTTTATTTATTTATTATTTTTTTTCATCCTCAACCCTACAAAACTCTTTTAAATAATCCACTAATCACTCATCAAGTTCTTCGCAAGTCTGGGAGAAGAATGCAAAATTAAGGTTCTATCTTAAAAAGATGAGATTATCTCATATGTATGGATAAATAGTAGCCTTACCAAGTATCTTTTTTAATCCTTTTATAAAGCAATCTAACTTAATCCATATATTTATGGATTGATTATTGGATCCAAGTTCAATATTTTTTCTTTAAATTAGTTGAAATTGAACTCAAGATCTTGAGAATGCATGCTAAAGATTGTCAAGCCAAAAAACGGCTAATCTAAGTTGGTTCACGTAAACGTTGATCCAATCCAAATCACCAAAATTTTGGTTTTCATTAATGTTTTGATTCAATCCTAAGTCTTAAAATTTGAATTGAGTAATCCGCGTTGTTTGGACTTACCAATTTTTTGTATACCCCTAAAAATGATGCCAAAATGTGATGGGGTGGAGTGATAAGTTCATATGAATAACGGTATAACGAGGGATACAAGTGACACGTTTTGACTTTACTCTTCAATTTTAGCATAGTTTTCAATTTTACTCCTAATGGTTACATTAACGGTTTTTTTTTAATACCAATTAACTTCAAAATTATTCGGTAACAATCATAAGTTCGAAAGGTTATAGGTTAAACGGTGAGAAACTATCATGAGGTGGTCAAACAAGAGGATTTTGAGCAGCTAAAAGACATGAATTTAATTTATGATGTTCACCTACCTAAAAGTTAATTTCATACGAATTTTCTTGACATTTTGATGTTGTAGAGTTAAATAATATGTTCATGACAATAGTCGATGTGTGTACAAATTGGTCCGGACAATAATGAATATTAAAAAAAAAAAAAAAACTTAGTCCCATTAGAAGAAAGTGAGCAATATGTTTTTGAGTCATTGAAAAAATATGAATGTTTACATCAAAGCTAGGACAACAACAAAGATTCATATTCAAAAGCAAGAAAATTATTTAGCGATAATAGTTCATAGCTTCGGTTATCTTGGCCTACTTTGTTTGTAGGATTCATAAAAACAGTAATATTTATTAAACTTCAATAATATTTAAAATTAGAGATTTAAATCTCTGACATATTAAATTGGATGTATGTTTTTGCGGATTAAAAAAAATCTCTAATTTTATTACTAGAGCATAGTAATTTATGCAGTTCACACCATATGGATGTGATACTTCCTTTATTTTGGTATACACAACATTTTCAATAATATCAAATTTACTATTGACCCGAAAAATCATTGTCGGATATAAAACACTCGTCCTCTCGTCCATATGTATTTTTCTTTATTTTAACAAGTTGTTTGAAACAATTTATACGATGAATATCAAAATTCAACTTTCAAGAGATAGAGGCATTGACACCTACCATAAGGTTCTTGAGCATAAATTTAAATTTGGCGTGTTCACATTTTTTTTTTAATTCAACTATGTGCATGTTCAAAATGTCATACAAACATGAATATCGTTCAATTACTGCTCTTGTTATCTATTTCCACATACTTGATATATTCAACAACTCATGCACATCACATCTTTGTATGCATTCATTAATTAACTCATCAAATTATTATTCCTCATGGAAAATCACTCGTGTAACTTTAACCTATTTGATATGGATTAAAAAAACATTTGAAAGAGGAAGGTTAATAAAATGAAATTAAACCCAAATAACACAAATATATCCTCTTTTTTTTTTTTATTTATTTATTTTTTATTTTTAAGAATTAAGGGTGTACATGAAGATTGTGTTGGGTTGGATTGCCGAGAATATTTGAACCAAAAATTTGGTTGATCACTTTTTCAATCACCCAACTCAACTAAAGAAACAACCTATTTTAGATTGAGTCATCTAGTTCGTCAATACATTGTAAATATAAATATTTTTACCAAATTAATCCTATACTATACATAAACAAAATACAATCTTCAACCATTATCATATTAATGTAATAAAATAAATTTAAATATTAAATATGCAAAATATCCCATTAAAAGTTACTCACAATTAGTCATAATTCATGCTTCATATAGAAGATCTCAACTATTGAACATAACACAATCATATTTGACTTTCATAAAGTAAAAAGATAATTAGAATAACAAAAATATATGACATAATTGAACTTTCATTAATTTAAACTTAACACATCAAATTGGGTTTGGTTGATTCAGGGGCTATTTGTTTGATATATTTATGTAGGATTTAGTTTTAGGATTTATTAACTTCTCTTCGAAAACCTACATCCAAACGAGTTTTTACTAACTCCTCATTTTTTATTTTAAAAATAACTCTAATTTCTAATCATTCATTTTTAACTATTTAATCATTTTTAATCACTCATTTTTAATCATTCATTTCAAATCAATCAAAATAACTCATTTTTAACTATTTATTTTTAATAATTTCTTTTTTAACTATTAAAAATAACTACTCATTTTAAATCTATATCCAAACAAAATTTTGACTCTAACTCATCACTCTAACTCATCCATACATAAACTACATCCAAATGAGTTTTTGACACAACTTTCAACTTTTAACTACTCAATATAACTTTTCAACCCAAATCCTATCTAAATATGCAAACAAACACCCCCTCCCCCTCAAGTTGTCTGATCATTGTAATACAATTTATCTTAGAATTATAAAAATATAACTGTTTAATTATAAGGAATAAAATGGAACGATTGAAAAAGCGACCTACAAGAATAAAAAGATAAATGAGGGATAAAAAAAAGCAGATAATAATAATATATATTTTCTGAAATAAAAAGCAGAAATTCTTTGGGACACGGTATATCGAAAGAACAATGTAATTATTCTCCAAAAAAAAAAAAAAAAAAGAACAATATAATTCAAGAGTAAAAAAGAAAAAAAAGAATAAAAAAGGGGGAAAAAAAAGGAAAAATGGAAAGAAAAAACAAAAACAGATGGAATCGTAGCAACGTGGATGGTCGTATAGCCTTAGGATCAAAATCATTGGAAATCCATCGCTCATTTTCCTTCATCTTCTTCCTCCAAATTCGTCTCTGATCTGTTCTTCTCAACCCAATCGAGATTCACAGACAAGATTAGCATCTGAGGAGGAGGCTCTTCGAAGGAACAATGGGCGATACTCGAGGTGGCTGCTGTCCATCCATGGATCTGTTCCGCTCTGAGCCGATGCAGCTGGTGCAGCTCATCATTCCCATCGAGGCTGCGCATCGCACCATCTCTTACCTCGGCGATCTCGGCCTTCTCCAGTTCAAAGATGTTTGTTCACCTTCTTAATCTCTCTGTTCTTTGATTGGATTGTGTAATTTGGGTGTTTGTTTGATTTTCTTGATTGTCAATCGTTGGGTTGAGCTGCACGTACTTTGTTGTTGCTTGGATTGAACTGGATTGCTAATGTTTTTAGGTTTTTTTGCTTCACTGTGATTTTGGCATGTGTAAGTTATGAGGAAGTAAATTTTGACAGCAAGATCAGTAGCTCGCATAAGTATGTGCCATGATATGTCATATATTTGAATCTACTGCCCTCAATTGTTGTTCCTACTGCCCTCAATTGTTGTTCTACTCAAATTTTTTTGAAAAAATAGTAGTTTTGTCCTGATGTATTGTTCTCCATGAACCATCGTCAGAATTTTAGTGGTTAAAAGAGCCTTAAAAAATCAAAAGGTGATGAGTTTAATCCATGGTGGACACCTACTTAGGATCAATTTTCTATGGGTTTCCTTGACATCTAAATGTTGACGGATAAGATGGTATGTTATGTGAACCGTGAGAATATTCGAGGGGCATGTAAGCTGGCCCAAGCACTCATGGATATAAAAAAAAAGATGTATTGTTCTTCATTATGTTCACTCTCTAATTCTTTTTGTGATTATGCTCCACAGGCAACATGTAATTATTTTGAATCAGTATGCATATTTTTGTGCTTCTTTTGGAAACTCTACTTTTGTTTGCATTACTACATCAATTGAAAAAAAATATTCATGATTAAAAAGAGGGTGGATAATTTATTTGAACTTGAAGTACTAAGGTATGCGGTTAATTGTTTGTGCTGATTTATTATTGTCAAACTAAAATTCCCTAAATTTTTAGCTTTCAGGACAGGATTTTTCTACATTTGATGAACCATGTACTAGTCTTGTGTCCGATCCTTGTATTGGAGGAATATCAATATCATTCATATTATATTTTTATTTTTCTTATGGATGATATTTTTTGCAACATATAACATATGTATTTTTGATGGAAGATGATACTTTATGGTGTTATGAGTTATTACTAGAGTTGTGAACATGTAAAGTTTCTTGCTGTTATCATCTCTGTTTAGTGTTTTAATAGTAAACTTGATATTTAGCTTGCTGCTAACACTTGGATCTTCAATAACTTTCCTCCCTGTCATTTATTCTGCTATACCTGATACTCAATGTATTGACTCTTCTCTTCCAGCTCAATGCTGATAAAAGTCCGTTCCAGCGTACTTATGCTGCACAGGTATGTCTTGACCCATGTCCCAAAAAACCATTTTGTTTGCTTATCTGCAATTGGAAACTTTTCTTGTAAACACCTTTGGGTGACTGAAGTTTTTCTCCTTATTTCATTTATTCAATGAAATCGTTTCTCTTTCAAAAAAATGTTTTTAGTTTTTACCCTATTAAACTAATAAAAACTACTGTGATAGATACATTGGTTTGGTAATAATCCAATTTGAGATATGCATTTCTCTTTCTTCATTGAACTTACCTGTTTTACTCATGGTTCTAACAAGATTAAAAGATGTGGAGAGATGGCACGCAAATTGCATTTTTTCAAGGAACAGATGTTGAAGGCTGGATTGTCAAGCAAAAACTCAGTGCCACAAGCTGATATCAGTACAGACGACCTTGAGGTATCTAGCTATTTATTACTAGCTAAAGCTAAAATGGTTTCTGGTGCTTCATGTCTTGATTATTTTCTTTTTGATCGTAATATAGGTGAAACTTGGTGAGCTTGAGGCTGAACTGGTTGAGATAAATGCTAATAGTGAAAAGCTACAACGCTCCTACAATGAACTTGTGGAGTACAAGCTTGTTCTGCAGAAGGTAAATCCTTTTGAACTTTAACCTAGAAACGTTACAATTATTTCACTTTATATCATGTGATGCAATCGTGCAAGAAAATACTCATATTAGCCAGCCCCTTTCGGTGTGTTATTACGAAGCATGGATAATTCAATATAGGGAAAGAATCCGTGTCGGATACGTATTGGATACTCATTCTTCCGGATACTTCTTGGACACGTGTCCGACACGCCATTTTATGTGTCCTTATTATATATATATATATATATATATATTTTTTTTTTTTAATAATCGGACACATTTCGGACGCACCTCTGATACACCTTGGACACATCTTGTAAACATGTGTGATCTTTGAGCTCAAATGTTAAAAGTTCAAAACCATAATAATTAATGTTATAGTTAACTAAATAATAAAAAGGTAAAGAAAAGTTACTATGTTGGAATTTTTGGGATATGACAAATGTTGTGGTAAGTTAGATTTCGTTTGTTCCTAGAACAGTAAAGTTACTATGTTGGTGTTCTGAAAAGTAACAAACCTGTGTAGTGTGCTTTTGACCTGAAGTTTTTTAGTTGGCAAATAGTTGGACAATATCTGTCCTCACAAAAAGGAAAAAAAAGAAAGAAAGAAAGAAGTGAATGACTTTGTCAACACCTGGCAAGTAACTTGTATGGACCATTTTCCCTGATAGGGATTTATCATAGGTTTACGGTGTACTTATTTTCAATTACTAGATTATTTGGTTTGTTCTAGGCATATTTATCCTCTTGTTTTTATTTTTTGTATTTATGATTGAATGGTATTAAGATTGCATGTTTCTTAGTTCCATTAATTTTATTTACTGGGTATTCAAGCTCATTAAAATTTTTCATTTTTCTGTTGAACCTATGAGTTTAAAGTTGATGAATTTTGCTTTTGTCAGGCTGGTGATTTTTTCACTACAGCACAAAGCAGTGCTGTAGAGCAGCAAAGGGAATTTGAATCACGAAGAGTTGGTGGAGATTCAATAGAAGTTCCATTGTTGCTGGACCAAGTACAATTTTGACATTTTCTTTTCAAGTTTAAATGATCTTGACCTTTACATAGTTTGATTCCATCTGCCTTATGATGAAGGAATCATCTGGTGATCAGTCAAAGCTGGTTAATTTGGGATTTGTCTCTGGTCTTGTTCCTCGTGAAAAATCTATGGCATTTGAGAGGATACTATTTCGTGCTACCCGAGGTAATGTGTTTCTGAAGCAGGCTGCAGTTGAGGAACCTGTTGCAGATCCTATTTCTCGAGAGAAGGTAAATTGTTGAAACTTGAAACAACACAGTTTAACATTTTACTATTTTTTATTGTAATGATTGTACGTACTATTTTTCAATTGGATGAGAAACAATTACCCTGAGCTTGTGATTGTTATTTTTTTTAGTTTTTCCCTATTTTGTCATCAAAGAAAAATACAGCTTATATACCTGGTCACGTCTGCTTTTCTTCATTTCATGGAGCATGAGGCCTGAAAAAGTCTACTGATGAATTGTATATATTAACGATGTTGTCCCCCTTCTTTTTCTTTGTTTCTTTTTTTCTTTTTCATGCTTAATCAAAGTTTAATTTGTTACAAAAAAAAGATTAAAATTATGCTTTGACAATCAAGTAGAGGGAAGTTTTAAGATTAAAAATGGGACATGTTAACAGACACTAAGGAAAGACCAGTAACTATGCTACAAAAATTTGTCCCCAAAAATCAACGACCTTTAGAAGTAGAAGAAAGTTGAACATAAAATGGAAAATCCAATTAAACGTAGAATCTTTAGGATTCAGTCTTCTTCAACTTGGCTTGCAAGATTAACTGACTTGGCTTGTGAGATTCATCGATGTGAGTGCAAGCTGGCTTGGGCACTCATGGATGTAAATAAGTCTTCTTCAGCTTGGAAAACTCTTGCCTAACCAATTCAGTCATTAGGTCTTGCCAACTCATAGTTGAACCTGTTTTGGATAATTGGCCAATTGGAGCTCCCCATGGTTGAACCTGTTGAAGCCATTGGATGATGCTCCTCTTTTGGGCAATCAGTTTTTCTTCCCAAGGGCTTTTCTCAATATTGATTTAGGGTTTAGTCGGCAAGATTCTCTGGAAATTCGTTTTTGATCTCTTAGTAGCAAGAGCATTAACTAGAGGCCCAAAGCTTGATTAGTGGGTTCCCTTGATCCCCCTTTTCATAAGTTGTTATATTTTGAAGTATGATCTTAATTCATGATATTTCTTCTCAAAACTTAATCTGTAATCATGCATAAACTTCTATTATTTCTTTTTTTTTTTGTTGTCTAATGTGGATGTTGCTACAGGTTGAGAAAAATGTCTTTGTTATTTTTTACTCTGGAGAAAGAGCAAAGAATAAGATTCTAAAAATATGTGAGGCATTTGGTGCAAATCGTTACCCTTTTACTGAGGACTTGGGGAAACAAGCCCAAATGATTGCCGAGGTATTGAATCTATTCTTGCTTGAATTGAATTTTGTTGGTTAATATAATTAAATTTACTCCAATCCATCAGCTTAGGCTTTTGGATTGATTGGTGATTTGCATAATTCAACATGGTATTAGAGTAGGAGGTCTTGAGTTCGAACCCCTGTCGAGTCATTTCATCCCCAATTAAAATTAAATTCTACTTGTAGGGCATTTCTCAAATTTCAAAGCCCACAAGTGAGGGGGAGTGTTGGATGATATAATTAAATTTACTCCAATCCATTAGCTTGAGCTTTTGGATTGATTGGTGGTTTAACATGATTCAACAAATTTACTCCTATAATATTTTATTTTCTATTAATTTGAAGTTATTAATGTGTTCTACAAAGTAAGGTACTAGGTTCGAGACTCATTTGTAACATTAATTTGTAGACACCTCCTGTGTCTCCATTCATTCGATGTCTCCCGGTGCCTGGTCTAGGGACGGGCGTGGTTATATCGGGTATAGTGGAGTGAAACTCCGATTTTCCGGTTTAAAAAAAAAGTGTTCTACGCTTTTCGTTGTATTTGCTAAACTTGGTTTATCTGTTGCTTGGGGTCCGGTTGATTTAACAGATCATAAGATTTCTTTCGTTTCACATTCACACTCTCCTGCTAGCTTGAAGAACTTAATAAAATGTGTCAGTGAAATTCTAATGTGATTTGGGATCAGTTCTGAAGTTGGAGCATAATTTTGCTTGGCTTTGGCTTTATTTTTTTTTTTTGTACATTTCTCACAATTTCATTTGAATCCTGTCCAGCAAATTTGCGTATCTTTGCTGTTTTGGCTTTCCCATGCTACTTCAGAATTGGTAGCTTGTTTTCCATTCGGACCGGTGATTGTCCTGTTATATGTTGTGTAAAAAGGCAGTGGGACATTTGTTCTCTCATTGCTCTTTCAGCAGAATATGTTGAAATTCCCTCCTGCAAATCTTTCAAGTTGATTGGACTCTTGTCTTGTATTTTTCAACATTATCTAGATGCTTTCTGATCCCAAATTTAGAGGGAGGGCAAAATAGGGAATGGTTCTTCGCATTGTACAATCAAATTATCGAGGCAGCACATTGTAATTTGCTTATGTTGTCTGAGCTAGTGGCTCAAACTTGCATTGCTTTGGAAACTGCATCTTAACGTTAATATAACATTGAAATTTGAATCCCATATTTGATTTTTTATATCAGATTCTTTCAATGAAAAATAATTTTGAATTCCATAAAGTTCATTTTCTAAGACTTGTCTGTGTAATAGCACTTGTCATTATCATTGTCAGTTTCCAGCTGAAGTTCTGTTCAATATTCTGCATTCTAACTTACAAAATGTAACTACCACGAATATAGGTTTCTGGAAAGCTGTCTGAGCTGAAGGCTACAATAGATGTAGGGCTGCTGCACCGGGATAATCTGTTGCAGACTATTGGAGAACATTTTGAAAATTGGAATCTCATTGTCGGTTATAAGCTACAAAATCTTTATTCACATTTTAATTTTGGAATCTAATGGGGATGCAGATTTTTTATTTGCCGATTACTGTATTGTTCTAATTAACTTGCATCACCTTTTGAATACTGAAGGCAAGGAAGGAAAAATCCATATACCATATCTTGAACATGCTTAGCCTTGATGTAACCAAAAAATGTATGGTTGCTGAGGGGTGGGGTCCTGTTTTTGCCACAAAGCAGGTAAACTCTTTTGCTTATTTGTTAGTTCTTTTAGCAATGTAAATGCAAATCTAACTTTTTTTGTTACAAGAATTGGATATATATGTATATATATTTTTAAGACCGAACTTGATATTGCAGATTCAAGACGCACTCCAGCGAGCATCGTCTGATTCCAACTCCCAAGTTGGACCAATTTTCCAGGTTTTGTTAACTACAGAAGCACCACCTACTTATTTTCGGACAAACAAATTCTCCTCTGCTTTTCAAGACATCGTCGATGCATATGGGTAAGTTTGATGTCATTTTTAGTTTTCTATAAGTAATAGAAAATGAATAATGATTAAATCTTTTTGCTTAGCATTCTAATTGGTCATTCTCTCTGGTTAGATAAAAGTCAACCATTAAGAGGATTCTGTATTTGTTTTTCACTTGCTCATTCTTTTACACATGATAAATAAATTTGAAGCCATGAACAAGGGACCTGAGCTTACTTTTCCTTATACTATCTATCTCAGAAATTTGTGATTATTATAGTTTTCAAGAATACTTAAAACATTTTTTTTTGATAGGAAACAAACTATTTCATTGATTTATGAATGAGTTACAAAAGGATAAAAAAGGGAGAAAGGGAGAAGAGGAGATGGGGAGGGAAGCCAACTTCATAGGTAGATAATAGGCAGGGAAGCATATAGAAAAACCAAATACAAGCATTAACAAAGTGATAAGAACGATGTTGTCAAGCTTGATAATGATGCTGAAGATTTTGAAAAACCCTCCTAGATTTAAAATACAATGTCTGCATTGTTCCTGAGGTGTTAATAAGCTATATCTCTACTGCAAATCGCGCGACCACAGCCAAAGTCAAAAACTTGCGGAAAAATCCCATGACTCTTGTTGTATCAGATTGGCTAATATCGACATTCGAAAATCCAAACCTCAGTATCCAATGCTCTTTTGGTGCTGTATGATCTCTGCCACTAATCCATAGACCACAACCAAAATCGTTAGATTAATGACAAAATCCATCGACCCTTGTTGTATCTGATCTGCAACACCAGATTCAACAATAAAACTCTTGACAGTAATTTGGATGGAGGAGAAGAAGACAATAAAATATTTGCAAGAAAGAGCTCGGCCCAATCATTCTAACATCATCGACGAAGCAAGTGTTCATCTTCATCAAAGAAGCTCAAGCCGGCAGATGTAGAAGCAAACATCAACATCTAATGTTCCCTTACTAGAGAAGCACAGATCAATATTGAATTTGAAGATCGTCCCCCCGTGTAACTCCCCCGAATTCTAACCTGTTGTTAGCCGGATATGGAGTGTGTTGAGCAGTGCGTCTGTTGGCGAAACACAAGGTGCAGCCCATGTTCAGTCCTGTTTTTCGCCAAAAATGGTCTACAAAGCAGTGCGTCAATGGCAAACCCAAGGTGCAGCCCTTTTTTTAATGGGCTGTGAGATAAATCTCCCCATAGAACCTATCTGCTAGAAGATGAAAAATCCAAAAAATAAACTAAAAAGAAAACCAAGAAGAGGGGGTGAAGAAGGAAAAGGAAAGAACTGGGGTGAGAAAGCGAGAAAAGGAAGAAGGAAAAGAAAAATGGAGAGGAAGAGAACGATAAGAAGAAGAAAATCAGACAGAGAAGATGGGTCGGTGAAGAAAGAAAAATAGAAAGAGAAAAAGAAATTATAGGCGGAGAAAATGAGATGGGAGATAAGAAGAAGACAGAGAAGAATGAAGAGCTCCCCCCGACGCCATTATCAGCACTGGAGGGAGAAAGTAAGGGCGGCTAGGGTTTCTACTTTCTAGAGAGAGGCGGGAGAAAGTAAAATAAGAGAGAGAAATTATACGTAAAATAAGAATACTTAAAACTTTAACATAGTAGCGTGCTCCCTTGTTAAGAAAGGCACCTCTCCCTGCCCTTTCTTGTAAGTGTAACTTGGTATTAATATTTCGAGCTATAGATCATGCTCCATTTTGGAATATTCTAGTTCATATTCTCCTGAGTAGTACTTTCTAATTAGTTAGGAATAGGTTGAAAACTTTGTTTAGTACATTCTTTGGCACGTTTTCCTAGCTAAAATGCATCTTATTCTTGGTCAACATGTTACTGTAGAAATATGACTGAACTTAATTACTGTGAAATGACAGGGTGGCAAAGTATCAAGAAGCCAATCCTGGTGTATACACCATTGTCACGTTTCCATTTCTATTTGCTGTTATGTTTGGTGATTGGGGGCATGGAATATGTCTGTTACTTGCAACACTGTATTTTATATTACGAGAAAAAAAACTTTCTTCTCAGGTAATTCTCAAGAACTTACTACCAATTTAATACAGAAGTTCTTAGAATTATATGATGTTATACTCATCAAAATGATTGTCTTAAAATTTGAAGTCAGCTTCCCAATAAAATTCTGTGACACATCTTCCCGTTCAATCTCTGATGATCTTAGCTAGCTACTTATTTCTTGACTCATGGAGGTTGTTATACCCATCAAGATGATCGTCGTAATTTTGAAGTCAGTTTTCCTATAAAATTATGTGATGCATCTTCCCGATCAATCTCTGATGATCTTAGCTACTTATTGTTTGAATCTTGGAGGTTGTTAGATGTACTGTTCGCATGGCAGTGTTTACTTTGACAGCAAAAAATAAGATATAACAAGATTGCAACCCTATTAGGGATTTTCACATGTAGATCATCATAGAACATACTTATTTGTATACATGCCTAGTAGATGCTATCGTTGTTTGGACGATTAGGATTCTAGAAGGGTGCAGCCCAATTCATTTTTCTGGAACATATTAGCATAAATGCCCAGCCTACTGAAGATTAATGCTACTTACGGTCTGCAATATTTCCATTTTCCGGTGATTAACACCTGGGCTGGCTGGCACGAGGTTTTAATTTCCTCAATTTTGGGTGAATGCATTATGATTAGGGAAAGGCCTTGTTTGGAGAACTATTTCCAAATTAGTTCTCCGTTTTTGTTTTCATAACTGATTTTTGACCTGTAAAATTTCATATTGATTTTGTGAAAAAGCCTCGTTTATTCTGGAAAATAGGTTGTGTAAGAGTATCCTAAAAGAACATGAAAAGTTAAAAAAAAAAATCCTGTTTTCATAGAATATTTGTTCTAAAAAATGGAAAATTGTATCAAAATAGTTTCCAAACAAGCATTGTTCATTAGAAATCCTTGCTATGTTCCCAAGGGGTTGTGCAGTGGTTGAAGATTTGGGCTTTGAGGGTATGCTCCCTTCAAGGTCCTGGGTTCAAGACTCACCTGTGGCATTACTCATTCAATGTCTCCGGTGCCTGGCCTAGGGACGGGCGTGGTTACCTTTGTTTCAAAAAATTAGAAATCCTTGCTATGTAGGCAATGTCTGCCTTCAGAGGTGCCTCCAGAGGGTTGTTTCTTGGCACAAGGTATACCGTCAACGCATATGGGCCCATCCTAACAGTTAGGATTTTGACTTATGGCAATGCTTCTACTTCTGTTGCCTTTCTCTTCCTTGGATCTTTTTTCTTCAAGAAAATTTGTTACATGGAGGGGGTTTAATGAAATCTAACATTTTTTTCTTTTGAAATTTCAGAAGCTTGGAGATATTACTGAAATGGCCTTTGGTGGACGCTATGTCATTTTGATGATGTCACTATTTTCGATATACACAGGTCTGATCTATAATGAGTTCTTCTCAGTCCCATTTGAACTGTTTGGTCGTTCTGCATATGAATGCCGTAGTCCAGATTGCAGGTATATCAATTTCACCTTTGTTGTACTTTATCCACATTTTTCTGTAATTCATGCTTTATGACTTGGTAATGACGGTCACCCGTGTTATCCCTGTCACTGTAGTGATTCTGCAACTATAGGGTTGATAAAGGTGGGTTCTACATATCCCTTTGGCTTGGATCCTGTATGGCATGGCACTCGAAGTGAGCTTCCATTTCTTAACTCACTGAAAATGAAAATGTCAATCCTCCTTGGAGTTGCACAAATGAACCTTGGAATTATAATAAGCTATTTCAATGCTACATTTTTCCGGAATAGCATCAATACCTGGTGAGTTGTTTTGTGCTATTTTACTTTTCTATCATTCTTGCATGTCTTTACTTAGTTTTCACTATTTATGATTTGCATTATTGGCGAATCACTTTGATAAGAATGCTTAGTAGGATTCTTTAGGATACAAAGTTGCTGTATGATTGAGGGGGACATCTGAGTTTTCTCTCTCTAGATAGATAAGAGCAGAGTTTTGTGGCACACACCGACACACACCGCACACTAGCTTCTTTGTGGTGTTGTGGGCCATATGACTTGAGAGAAACAATAGGATTTTATGGGGTTTGGTTCGAACTCCTATTTTGTTGGGCTTTATTTTTTTTTTCTGCCCTTGCATTTTTCATTTCTTTCCATGAAAGCTTGCTAAGAACAAATTAAGTTAGAGTTAGGAATATTATTATGATATTAAGGAAATATATTAGTATTAGCTAGAGAATTGGCTATACTGAGTGTGGGATGAGCATGAACGTAGACAATTGTTTAGGCCTAAGCGATATCTTAAGAGGGGAGGTTCTAACTCTAAGAACTTCAAATGTTTGGGGTTATACTGTAGTTCTTCAATCTTCTATATTTCAATTTTATTCTAATTACTTGGGGTCTATCACTTTGCTCTTCATTATATATTTTTTTTGAGTTGAACCACAATTGAAGGTTAGAAGATTCAAACTCATTACTTCTTAGACATGGACACACTTAGGCCAATTCAGCTAGTGCCAACCTAAGTCAGCTATTGCTCTGGTTGGATCTGCTCTTCATAATTAGTAAATAGAAATTGTGTCAATAACTGTTTATAAACCGTCTGCTTTGCATTGTTGTCAACACTGAAATGACTCATGCGTATAATTTTCAGGTTCCAATTCCTGCCACAGATAATATTTCTGAACAGCCTTTTTGGTTATCTCTCACTTCTAATCATCATAAAGTGGTGCACTGGATCAAACGCTGATCTGTACCATGTAATGATATACATGTTTCTTGGCCCGACCGAGGATCTGGCCGAAAACCAACTTTTTCCTGGGCAGAAAAATGTTCAGGTCTGCTTCTACCAATTTTTTGTTCCTATGAAATCTTGGGTTTATTTTTCTCATACGCTTCATTTTTCTCTCCTATTTCCAGCTTGTTCTACTCTTACTGGCCTTTATTGCTGTGCCATGGATGCTGCTTCCAAAACCTTTTCTTTTGAAGAGACAACACGAACAGGTCTGCTTTGGTGATTCTTTTCATTGGCCCTAGTTGTGTGTTTGGGAGGTTGGGAAATCCCCTTGTTATATTTGACTAGGTTTTGATCTGACAATCATGCTTGTTTCAGAGATTCCAAGGCCAGTCTTATGCGCCACTTCCAAGTGGTGACGATTCCCTCGAGTTGGATTCGCATCATGATTCACACGGTCATGAGGAATTTGAGTTCAGTGAGGTTTTTGTGCATCAGCTTATACATACCATTGAATTTGTGCTTGGAGCAGTGTCAAATACAGCCTCCTATCTTCGATTGTGGGCTTTAAGGTATGTAAATCAAGTGGTATCCATTTTCTGTTTATGTGTCGTGTATTTGGCATCCGCTTGCCTCTCTTTATCGATTATAGTGTTCACTATTGGAAAGGTTAATTAAATTTAAATGGTACATTTTTTTTTTTCCTCAGACACTTTGCCACATACATGTGACTAAAATTTTATGTATAATGGAACTACATGGAACTTGAAATTATGAACTTTCGTTAGAAACAATAAGGGCCCTGTGGAGTTGGAAGATTCCATGTTCCATCAGGGGTGTTAGAATTGAAAATGATAATATAGAGGTAAGGATGAGAATTAAGATGAGAATATGGGAGAGAATGATTATTGGGGATTATGATTATATGTGTTTGAGGTGAAGAAAATGATTATGTGGGAGAACCATTATTTGTGTTTGGGTGAAAAGAATAATTGAGGGAAATTAGAGTAATGAATATGGAAAAATAAAGTGGTTATATGGAGAACGAAATGTGGTTATGGGAGAATAAAGAGTAATTACGAGGAGAAAAAAAAGTGGTTATGGAGAAATGAGATTGTAGGGGGAATGATTGTCGGTGGTCCAAACGTGGGTAAGAGGATCATTCTTCCCATAACCATTCTCATCCTACTTCCCTTGAAGTTCTGAACACTTCTTAAAGAAAATAGATATCTCCATTTGTCATGAAGGAACCCTGTGAAGTACAAGTAATATAACTTATTGCCTTCCATTACCTGTTCTTTGATGTTTGTTAATTTTTTTTTTTTGCTATTCAGTCTTGCGCATTCAGAGTTGTCAAGCGTGTTTTATGACAAGGTTCTTGTTCTATCTGCGGGGTACGTAAATCTTCTTCATATTTCCTTCTTCATATTTCCTTCTTCGCCCTTGAGCGTTCTAAATTATAGACTAGGGAATGTTAACTGGCCTATTCACGCACCTAAATAACTAGCCCGCATAACGAGTCAGGTGTGTTTTTACACCATTGTCCACAACCCCCCTAAGTTGGTAGTGAATGGTAATTACAATGGTTGAACAAAACAGTAACAAAAGATTTCATTTCCTCAGGTACGACAACTATATAATCTTGATAGTAGGCATTATTGTATTCATTTTCGCTACCGTTGGCGTGTTATTATTGATGGAGACTCTTAGTGCCTTCCTTCATGCACTGCGTCTTCATTGGGTCGAATTCCAAAACAAGTTCTACGAGGGAGACGGG
The DNA here is from genome assembly GCA_037833695.1 of Sechiopsis laciniata. Taxonomy (NCBI): domain Eukaryota; kingdom Viridiplantae; phylum Streptophyta; class Magnoliopsida; order Cucurbitales; family Cucurbitaceae; genus Sechiopsis; species Sechiopsis laciniata. The sequence goes on from JBBMKA010000001.1 coordinate 8,282,871, forward strand.
TACAAATTCCAGCCTTTCTCATTTGCATTGCTCGGCGAAGATGATGAATGATATTCTTTTTTATATGAAGCCATGAGAGCTCTGTTTTGGTTTGTGCAAAGAAGTGTTTTGTATTGATTCTTTAATCTAAATATGGCAAGGTAATTGCCATTGTCCTTGTTGAGAAGTGCCTGAGGTTTTGGCCATTAGCACTTGTTTTTTTATTTAATTTCACTGTGCTGCAAAGGGAAAATAATTGGGTTCTTAGATAAAAGCCACACTGCCAAAGTGTAATAATGAACAAGGATCTTTTATTTATATTTAAAAGAGCTACTGGTTTTTATGTTAATTTTCCTTTATCGATGGTTTTTTCTTGTGGCATTTTAATTGACAAGTTCATTAGTTATGGAAAATTTTTATTTTTCTATCCTTTTTCAATCGGGATCGAGAATAAACATCTTTAAAAAGAGATTTTATTTTGGTGTAAAATACTTTTTAAGATTATTTCATTTTTGTTTTAAGTCCAAAGGTTTGTACAACAAACCCTCAACTTTGAAATAAAATAAGGAAAATTACCTTTTTAGTCTTAGGGTGTTTATCGAATTTATGAAGAATTTAAAGTGAGTATTTATTAATTGTTCTTTTTTTAAAATTACATTTAAAAATTGTGTTGTAACTATTTAAAATAATTCATCATTTTTATTATTAAAAATAATTTTTTATTTCTAATAACTCATTTTTAATTATTTAAAATATCTCATTTTTTTAATTATTCATTTTTAATTTTTCAAAATAACTTCTCGTCTAAAATCTCATTCAAACGCTTAAGTTTGGAATCTGATTTTAATTTAGCTAAATGTGTGTTTTTAGTTTATTTTTGAACTTATTTTCTTTTAAAAATTAAATTAAACACTCAACTAATATATTTACATTTAAAATTAATTTAATAAATTTAATAATCATTTTCGTCAACATTACATTAGATAAATAATGATTTTATTAAAATTAATTTTGAAATACCAAGATCAATTTAAAATTATATCACAAACCTCGAAATTAGAAGAGTATTTTCGCTTAAATGTGATTATATATATTTTTTTTATAAGAATTAGTTTTAAGGTTTTTTGAAAGTTTAGGAATAAATCTTAAAATTTGAAGAATGAAATTAGATTTTTAAAAATGTAGAAATTAAAATAGAACAAACATTAAAGTTTTAAGATTAAAATTGGAGTTTTGTAAATTTAGAGATTGGAAATGGTATTTTAGCGAGAAGAACAAAAAAAAGAATGAAACCCTGGGTAAGACGCAGGCCGTCGCCTCCCTCATTACGATTTTATTGAGTCCAAAATCTACAGAAAAACAAAAAACCGACAGCTTTTCTCTTCGTCGATTCCACAAAATCCCTCCATTTCGTGAATTTGTGAAGGTATGCATCTCTCTTTCTTCTCTTTTGTTTTTCAATGCTGGTGGAAACATTCTGGCTGTTCAATTTACCCATCAACAAACAAATGGATTATCGCGCTCCAATTTCGAATTCAATGAAGTTTTTAGATTGGGAAAATGAAACCAAGTTGGATGCTCGTATGCTGCATGCTTTTTTTTTTACTTGTTTGATATATGTGATTTAATTGAATGTTATATTGATGGCGATTATAAACCCTTCTTATGCTTTCCATGATTTAATTGACTGTTATATTGTTGTTTTACTCGTCTATCTTACGAGTTTCGTAACAATTTGTACTTGAGTTTAAATTAGCAAAATTTAGTACTGATACTTAATTTAGTTCAAGAGCTTTTCTGTCCAGTACTTGGCTTTGGATGATCGACCCACTGAGGGAAACTTTTATGGTTTTCCTAAATGCCCATTCTCTGTTTTTCGCCGCTATGCTACTTTTTGGGAACTTTGGGATCATTTCGTGTTGATGCTGCTTGATTGCCGGAGTCATTTGTTAATTTTTTTGGTTGCAGAATAGTCATAATGAGCCATCTGTGTATACCTTTGTTTTTGTTCTAATAGTCAATGATGTGTGTGGTGCGTGTAAGTTGGTCTGAACACTCACAAATATTAAAAAAAAACTTTTGTTTTTCTACTAACATACAAAGATTTTTTTTAGATGACTTGGACGCTCATCTAATACCTAGAGCACCACTAACCTGTCACTAGATGGCATCACCGGGATACATCAGAGGAGAGGAGATAAAATTGGGGGTGTCTATAAATTAATGTTACAAACGGGTCTCGAAACCTGAGACCTATACAAAGATTTGTAAGTTATGCATCTTAAGGGTTTTTTTTTTCTTACTCAAGTATCATGGACTTTTCTGTAAGTGGAGTTTTCTTTCTCTTTATCGAAATCATATATTTTTATTGCTGGCTTCATGGATTGATATTTTCTTTTTGTAGATCTCTATCCCGAAATTAATCTAATTCAATGTTTATACTTCCAAAGCATGTAGGGTGTTTGAAGGGCCAGAAAAGGGAGAAAGATGAGGCTTTTGTGTTTAAAACAAGCTCTACATTTGAGAGCCTTGAGAAAATCCTCAAGTTCTCCATGGCTTTATTCTGCCTTTTCCTATTGCTCTGATACTCCCCCAAAGAAGTCTAAACTTGCCCCTTTACAGGTTTTTTATTTTTTATTTACTTCTCTTCCATTTTTAGTTACTTTTTCTCTAGCCATTTATCAATACAAATTACTTTACTCATGTTTGGGTTTATTGAATTCTATGCAGGAGAGAAGAATGATAGACAGGTTTAAGGTGTTTGCTAAAGGAGGTGATGGTGGAAATGGTTGCAATAGCACTCGCCGTAGTAGGCAGGATCGCCGCGGCCAACCTGATGGTAGTCTTTATATAAATATTAATCTCTTAGTTTACACTTAATCATCTGTGATTTCTATGATTGGAGTTTCAGTGGTCTAACTTGTGTGAGAGGAAAAGATTAAACAATCAGATATTGTGCTGTATCGGATTCAGCTGCTTAAAGGATCAGATTTATGTTTCTTTCTTTATGCTTTTGCTAAATTCAGGAAATTTGTAATGATAGTTAGGTAAGGTAGATTAAAGCATACCCCTTAGCAAATATGATTAGGAATAACCAATCATAGGAAAAAGTGACCAATGCCATTACATTATTTACTTATACAAACAAATGCTCATTTTATTAACCTTTAAGTGTCCCAAATCACTGCCTTGTGCTGTTTTACCAGGTTTACTTATTATATTTTTTTTGATAAATGATATCACGAACACTCTGGATGTGGCTAATCTCATGATATAGCTGCTCGACTCTACCACGTTGCTGTTATTAACACCTCCTCTCTAATTGATGCAGGTGGAAATGGTGGAAGGGGGGGCGATGTCATTCTCAAATGTTCCACGACTCTCTGGGACTTCAGCAGTTTGAATCATCATATTGTATGTTCGACTCTTTCATTAAGCTAATATCAGAAACTTACATAAAACAAATGATTAATTAACCTTTACAGTTATTGAATTACTGTATCAATCAATAATCCTACCATATCTTGCAGAATGCAAGTAGAGGAGGACACGGATCTTCAAAAAATAAGATTGGAACCAGGGGTGCAGATAAGGTCATCTATCCCTTCCTAATCTCTACGTGTGCGGCTTTGCTGCCTTTTCTCGTCTCTCAATTGTTCATATTTTTCATTTAAACTTCAAATTTAGTCCCTATTTTTGGCTAGGTATCTATTTAATTAACTTTCATTGCCCCTAAATTATGAAGTATGATTCTTTGTAGTTTTTGTCATTAATGTTGTGACATCTCTATTCAACAAATGTGATAAGATTTATAGTATTAGTAAATAGATAGGAAGCTGGTTATGACTTTTGGTTAATAGAGGGGGTGGGGACTGAAGAAAGTAAGCCATTATAATAGAATGGTCCAAGTAAACTTGGTTTTCTTGTATTTTCTATATTTCTACCTATCAATACAGTGGGTTCTGTCAAAATATTAGCAAGATTTGTCACAATATGATAGAAAAAGGTAGAAAGAAGTGGAATGATGGACAAATTAGAGTGACAATTTATAATAAGAGAATAGTTCAAATGTTGTAGAGTCATATAGAGAAAAGTCGAGGTGTTTGTAAGCTGGCACCAACACCCACAAATATATAAAAAAGAAGACAATTTGTAGTAAGAGTTTGACATCTTTCCTTAAAAAGAATTTAGGCATACACATGCTTTGCTACTTAATTTTGTTCTATAACTTCTATTGTCTATGTTTTTGTCATCTATCTATTATGTCGTACCAAATTTCTCAATGTTTGTTTGATAAACACATCACATCATCTTTTAGTTACACATAATTATGATTCAAAACTTAGAGGCAAAAATTGAGATCGTGTAGTTTAAGAGTAAATAAATTCTGCAGTCAGTCAAATTTAGGACCTAATTATAGTGAAACTATTTCCTTTTCTCCTGGCTATCAAAATTATTAGGATTCTACTTGACCAAGTTACTATATTTGAATAATAGATTGTTCAAGTACCTATTGGCACTGTCATTCATCTTGTGGAGGGTGAAGTTCCGAGTGTTGTCGAACTTCCTTCTTCAACAGATTTAGACCCCTGGCAGATTCCTGGCACCCTAGTTGACGATCTCTCTGGTTCTGGCCATAATTCTCTTAAATATCCAAATAGAAAAGAGGAAGTCAAATCGACATTTGCGACTACTCGCTTACCATGTAATAGTAGTAACAATAAAGCTAAAGATTTGTTGTTCAGAAGGGAAATCTCTGAAGTTGCATTAACCGATGGGATTTCTCAAGTTTCTTCTCGTCTCAACCCACTCGAAAGTTCGATTGAAGATGAGATTGAAGAAAGCGAAGAAATGAGATACAATGTTGCAGAATTGACTGAAGAAGGACAACAAGTAATCATTGCTCGTGGAGGTGAAGGTGGTTCGGGTAACATTCATGCCCTCAAAATTTTGAAGTATAAAGCCTCAAATCCTATGGGGCAAGAGGACGAGTCTATAAATTCTGATGAATCTGAAATCAACGAGTCCAACTTGCGTGTTGGCTCACCTGGCAGCGAGGCCGTGCTTGTTTTAGAACTTAAAAGCATTGCCGATGTTGGCTTTGTCGGGATGCCAAATGCTGGAAAGAGTACTCTTCTAGGAGCCATTTCCAGAGCAAAGCCAACAGTTGGTCATTATGCATTCACAACTCTGAGACCAAATTTGGGAAACTTAAATTTTGACGACTTATCAATCACGGTAGCTGACATTCCAGGTCTTATAAAGGGTGCCCACGAGAATCGTGGGCTTGGACATTCATTCTTGCGACACATCGAACGCACGAGGGTTCTGGCGTATGTGCTAGATTTGGCTGCTGCTTTAGATGGTAGAAAAGGGATGCCTCCATGGGAGCAGCTGAGAGACTTAGTTTTAGAGCTCGAACACCATCAGAAGGGATTATCGGATCGACCATCCTTAGTAGTGGCTAACAAGATCGACGAAGAAGGGGCCGAGCAAGTGTATGAGGAATTAAAGTCTAGAGTTGAAGGAGTTCCAATCTTTCCTGTCTGTGCTGTTTTGGAAGAGGGTGTTGCAGAGCTTAAAGCTGGTCTTAAGAGCCTTGTGAATGGCGAAACATCTTATAGGCTTAATGTAGATGAAATTATGGTTGATTAGATGCTTGGAATGTACCATTTGTTTCCATTTTTTCTGCTACTGATAGATCATTAGAGATTATTGAAGAAGAATTAATTGGTAGATATATTCAGATATATTTATGAAATTTCCTCAGATTCGTTTCCACATCGTATAAAATTATCAATGATTCTGAATATTATAGCAAGTAGACATTTGGAATAATGCACTATAAGAATTTTGAGTTGATTATTCATATTCTTTTTTGAGAATTGTCATTGGAATCTCTATTAGTGAAGCATACCAATTACTTTCTGTGATTTTGTTATTTGAGCTTGAGTTAATCTCAGGTTGAATTAGGGGTTTTGAATTTTGCATGAGCGATATTAAGTGTGTGAATGATAAAAAAATTATGAATTCAAATTTCTCACCAACCAGTTGTACTAAAAAAAACATTCAAAATCATCACAGATTGACATGGTGGAAGATATTTTCTCTCTCTGAGTTTTGCTGGTTGGTATTAGTATATCAAAACATATTTTCGAAATCATTTCATGTTTGTTAGTAAATACATGTGGAGTCTTGCAACATAGGAACATCAATTAATTTTAAAAAAAGGGTTATATACACTATTTTGTGTCTTATATTTGGTTGGATTTCATCATCGTCATCATCACTGAGCTGCTGCAATGGGAGTATGAACAGCTGCTGCTGCAACAGTTGAGACCAAGGAATCAACTCCACACACATTCCTACCTTTGCAAATCCTATAATATCCATTTTCTCCCCAGTTATGTCCCCATGAATTTTTGATGATCCAGTAATTCTTGTCTCGCATTCGGATGGGAGCGTAGCCAGCTGAGCCATAACCAACCAGCAAAACTCCATGATCCAGCCGCTTTGAACATATGAATGGACAAGATACTCCGCCTATGTATGTCTGCATGAACACCGCATTGATAGCAACTGCATTCAGATTATACCACCAAAGTTTAGCCACCCAATAATGAAAGTTAAAAAGCATATATATAAATATAGAACCCCATTTCAATAACGATTTTCCTTTATTTTTTGATATCTATGAGTGTCTCGTCCACCCTACGTGCATCTCGAGTTTTCTCACGAGACAACTCGCTTGACCCTAGAACATTTAGATGGCATAGAAATTCGGTTGGTGACTACCATAGATTGAACCAATATAATCTTTTGGTTCCACAAGACTATCTAACTTATATTGAAAGTTAAAAAAGGATATATTGAGGCCCATTTCAATAACGATTTTGTTTACTTTTTTGATATATCCATGAGTGGTGAGTTAGCATACGCATATCTCGAGTTTTCTCACGAGATAACTCACCCGACCCTAAAGCATTTGGACGTCAAAGAAATTCAATAGATGACCACCACAGATTCAACCAGTATAATTGTTTAGTCCCCAAAACCATCTTAACTAATGGACCAACCACTAATACTGAGTTAAAAAAGATATAAACGATTTTGTCTATAATTTGATGTTTTTAAAACCTGTACTTGCTTCCTTGCAAGTTCTCTTCCACGATGTTCACATTTGTTTAATAAACATTTGAATTCTTAGCCAAACTCGAAGATTTAGGAAATAGTTTTAGAAAGTAACAAGTATGTTGGTGATTTACTTACTTGCAAGTGGGCCATTTTGGAGGAGATTTGCAGCAATTTGAAGTTCATCAAGTGAAACAACGCTGAAATTGGCAACTGATGCAGCAATCTTGGAGCTCTCAAACTTGCAGGTTCCACCATCAGTTCCAGTATAGGGATAATCTTGCTCCTTCATTAGACCTCCTGCTTTTAGTGTGTATTCAAATGCACTGTTCATTAGCCCACCATTGCAACCAGAGTCACACCAACCAGCTTCCTCTGGATCACACTGCAATATGCAAATATTCACAAATCTAAGCTATAAAGTTTCAAGAATAGTTTCATTTAAGTGGATTTAAACATACATATGTCATGGTAGCTTCTGATTTTGCACATGAATATAATCGGACCTAGCAACCATCACAATATTTATTTTTTTGATATCCATCCTTAGGCGGGTAATTACTAAGTGTTTGAACCAGTTTATGCGCATCTGAACTATTCTTACAAGATAACCTGTCTAACCTTACAACATTTGGATGTCAAGAATCATGTAGTAAACTAATTCTTAAATAGGTGACCACTACGCCAATCCATAATGGTTCATTTAGTAGATCGATAGAAAATCAATTTCTAAGTAGGTGACCACCCTGAATTGAATCTTTAACCACTTTATCATTTACCTAACACTTATTTAACTACTAGGAGAAAACTCAAATAAAATATGAATGAGTACTTGATTAAATTTAAATAAAGTTACTATATATATATGATGTATTTAAAATTAGAAAGAAGGAAGGCAATTAAACCTCATGATCACAATCTAGCAGCTGCTGTTCGCTTAAGCTAACAAGTTTCCCTGTGGCAAGGAAGTTAGCACCTTCAAGGGCACCGGTTGTACTGAAACTCCAGCACGATCCACAAGATCCCTAATAAATCCAATATTATACACATCTTCATACATTATTTAAACTTCAACAAACCCAAATTAAAAAGAAAAAAAAAACAGATAATTGTAATTAAATTGCAGTAACCTACATAAACTACCATTGTTTCTAAGAATTGATATATATGCTGTACATGTGTACATGATTTGGATTAGGTTGAATTTTGAATTTTTTTTTAATCAATCCAAACCAGCCAAACTCTAGCTTATGTAATAGAAACTTGATAACGTGACTGTCCTGATCCGCTTGCACACACCTCAACTAAAAAAAAAAATCATAATAACTACGACTCAAGAATCAAGTTATTTATCTTAGCATGCTCAATACCTATATACTTTTTTTTTTTTTATATGTTCCGAGAACTTGTAGGGACACCACTAGATCGTCCTAAACTGAGACACTATGATACATCGTAGGATCGAAGCAAGGAAATTAATTCCCACAACCGCCTTTTAGACCAATCCAAACCACTGTGCCGTTCTTAGGAGACACTCACTCTCAATATACTAAGAATCTATCTTCTTAATTAATTTTAGTTCGAGTTGAAATTGAACGTAGCCAAAAATTGGTGACCCAAACCTTACAATTTGAGTTGGATACTTTCGGTTGTTGAATTGTCCATTTTTTTGTACACACCTAATACGCCTAAGAGCTAAGGATTTATTATTATTATTATTTTTTTGACAGAATAAGAACTAAGGATTAAAACAACGCATAAATGCATTTCAGAATAACAACAATCCTTCAATTCCACAGATTAAAACTAGTTTACAAACAAAAATGGAAGAATAATAAGATCCAGAATCAAAATCACGCCTATAACTCGAAAGAGATTGCAATTAAACCATAGAAACATAGCGCAAAACCTGATTTTTCACAGCAGTTACGGCACCGTGTTCTCTCCAATCAAAATCGCTCGGAAGATTCTCCGTAGGAAGAATCGGAGCCTCACTAGCATCTGCAGGACGTCGAAGCCGTTTCCCTCGAAGCCCTAGAAAGGCATTACGGAACTCGGAAGGGGTCAGATCGGAGAACTGAGTGACGCCATGAACAGCAGATGGATCAAAGGATTGATGGCGCAGCGCCCGTCGCATATTAGCCTTGAAGATCCTGAACCTGCGATCGTGCTCTTCCTCGGAACTATAAGATTTCCCGAACTTTTGCTTGAAGATCGAAAAATGGTGCTCCGCTCCAAGCTGGAGACGATTTGAATCGCCGCCGTCGTTGTCGACAACCTGATGAATCAGCGAATCGGGCAGAGATTCCGATGAGCAGAGGGCAGTGGCAACGGCCGCCGCGACCGAGAAGAAGAAGAAACTTTGATACATGTTTTTGAGAATAAATTACAGGGGTCTTCACGGTAGTTTCTCAGGCGATTTAAAGCGGGAGATTTAGTGAATATTGGCCGTAGATTTTAAAAATCTTGTGGGCTCCACTCTTATTGAACGGTGTCCATTAATTTTGGTTTGTCATCCAAACGTGGGGGTGTATTTCCCTCCATTTTCAGTTAAGTTCGTTAAAAATGTGTGGTGGGAGTTAAATAGGTGTCCCTAATATTAATACTATTTAAAAAAAAAAAAAATTAAATCTAATTTTTTTAATAAATCTAAATCTAATTTTAGCAAAAAAATAATAATAATTAAGTATGACCATTTGAAACTTGAGAATCAGAATGCAACAAATGTCAAAGAAACAAAAATGACATTTAATTCTCTTTTACTATTAATATTATCTTTATTTTGAGTGGAATCTATTTTGGTTTGAAGCCCCTCTTAAAAAATATAAAAATATTTATATTTGCTTTAAACTCTTAAAATATTTATTTCGATTCTACAACATTTAAATGTCAATAAAATTTATAAAAAATTAATTCTTAAGTAATTATGAGCTACTATGGATTAAACCCATCACATTTAGTACCTAAATGCAACTTTAAGTTGGTTGTCCCTTGTGAAATCACTCTTTTCATCTTTTAGACTTTTATTGAAAAAAATAATACCCGAATTATTATGATTGTTTTATTTTTTAAATAAATATGAGGAGTAACTCAAGTATTTTAGGATGTGTTTGGATAAAGTTTTCATGAGAAGTTAGTTTGAAGAGTTATTTTGAGTAGTTAAAAAAATTGAAAATTATAGACAAAAACTCGTTTGGATATATATATATATTTTTTTACAAAGGAGTTAGAGTGAAAAACTTATTTGTATGTAGATTTAAAATAAGTAGTTAAAAAAAGAATGATTAAAAATGAGTGATTAAAAATAAGTTATTTTAATTGATTAGAAATGAGTGGTTTGGAAATGAAGAGTTATATTGAGTAGTTATAAATGAATGATTAGAAATAAGAAATTATTTTTAATAGTAAAAATGATGAATTATTTTGAATAGTTACAAAACCTTGTTTAAATGTAGTTTTTCAAGAAGGAGTTAGTAAATTCTCAATCTAAAACTTTCTTAAATATGGCAAACAAACACCCCTCATAGATTTAAATGGTGAAGTTTCTCTTCATCTTTCTCCAATGAAATCCCCAACAGGTACAAAAAGTACAACCATCAAACATAGAAGGAAAAACTATGTGAGTGATATATGAGTCTGGTTTATAAAATACAAAGTCAAATTCATCTTTGTAGACTTTTTTTGACAGTTAAATTTAGTAAAAATGTAGTAAAGTAGCGTTGTTTAACTCGTGAGAATAGTCGAAGTACAAGCTAGCTTTGTTCATGCCTATGAAAGTTCTCTTAACCATCCCTTCCAAATCTACATTGAGATTCCTCATTATAATTTGAAGTTTGAGATGAGTAAGACTCAAAGCCAAAGGGTCTGTTCAAGTCTGTTTTCTCCATTCTATAAATTTTCCTGGAAACTCTTTCTCAGATAGCACGAAAAGAATACAAGATTTCTGTAGTACAACGAAACTAGAATTTGATGATGATTACCAACAAAAATATACCTCGTGTCAAAACGATTGAATTCGTAACCAAGAGATCATAATTTCAGACTTCCATATCCCCAATGGTTGTTAAATTTATTTTTTAAAAATATTATTAATCAAAGAATAAAAATCTGGTCATGGATAGACTGGTGGTCAAATTGGCATTAAAAAATTCAAAGATTATAATGAATAGACTA
>JBBMKA010000001.1:8294253-8313498 GCA_037833695.1 Sechiopsis laciniata
AATAGACTAGTGGTCAAAAGGGCATTAAAAAATTCAAAGATTATAAGTTTAAATTATGATAGTCATCTACCTAATAATTAATTTTTTACAAATTTCTTTGATATCCAAATGTTGTAGAATCAAAAGATATATCTTGTTAGAATAGTCGAGATAGGTATAAGTTGGCTCCGATATAAATAAATAAATAATAAAAAAACAAGGGACAATTATCTTATGCAAAATGCAGGAATTGCATGTTTGATATGATACACCATAATGGCTTCACCTTCAAATGAAACTCATGATTAGATGAGCTGAATATGAAAAAAAAAAAAAAAAAAAAAAATCTTGCAACAGAATAATTACATAAAAAAATCTTCCCTACTGCCATTGACAGACAATTCAACTATACATCAGCATGAACTAGAAATTATGAAAAAACTGTATTTCAAAAGAGTTAAGTAAGTTAAGGAATTTTGCAGGAAATAAAACAAATCTGCAACCTTGCACAGAAGAAAGGGGTTTGGTTTGGTTTGCTCCATTCAAATAAAAGAACTTCAACACATTTCAAACCAGTCTCTCTACGTTCAATCAATGTGGACACACTGGAACTGGAGCTAGTATTTACATGATCCTACCATCTATGGCACTTGTTCCAACTCATTAGAAAGTTCACCATATTTTGTTTAATTACACCATCATCACCTACGGCGTCGCTTTGTATCCACCTGAAACAACATTCGAACATATTATTCATCGCAATGACGACCATATTTCCATAACATAACAGGAAGGCAATAGACATTTCCTCACTTAAATTTGTCACACTACTTATTCTCACTAGCCACGATGCAAGTCTGGTAGAAGCTAATTCGAACTTATTACTATCAAAAACATAACTTCAAGTAACACTTCCATGTTTATTCTGTCTCTAAGTTAGTTTAGTCTCTCATTGGACAAGATTAATACACTTGGTTGCCAAGAAGATTTTTTTTTTTCGATATGAAACAGTAACTTTTCAATGGCAAAAGGATAATATAATAGTTACAAAAAACTACTCCAATGACTTAACAATGTAGAAAGACTATAGTCTTTAGGGTTTAGGGTTTAAACAGAGCAATTTTATGAGCCCAAGTGGTTGCCAAGAAGATATTAAACCTTAAGTGGATGATCACCATGACTTGAAAGCACTTTCTCTAATCCTTTCATAATGGATGATCACCTTAAGTGGATGATCACAAATGACGAACTACTACGGCAAACTCATAATGGTTAAGTTAACTTCAAGTTTGCAATAAGTAAGACTTCATCATGCTCGTTTAGAGGGGGGGTTTGGGGTAAAGAGAATGAAAATGGTTATGGAGAAAATGATCTTCTTCATACTCACATTTAGGCCACCGAAAATCATTCCTCCAATAATCTCATTTTCTCATAACCATTTGTATTCTCTCCATAATCACTCTTTTATTCTCTCCATACTCATTATTTTATGCTCCCTATAATTATTCTCTTCATCCTAAAAATAAGTTATGGTTTCCTCCAATAATCATTCTTATTCTCCTTTTCCCAAAGAAATACAATATCACAACGTGGAGATTATGAAGTTTGAGAAAACAAAAAATTCCAAGCAGTGACACTCAACAAAGGGCATTTATATTCAGCAGCTTGACAAATACCTTTGTCTCTGCAATTTTAGATGTAGACTTTGAATTCTGCAACTTCTTTTGACCCTCTGAAGAACAACTTTCGCAGAAGAAGTGCTCAAGTTTTTTAGCTTCTTCAACAGTCATTTCTATACAAGCAGGATGAAACCTAAATAAAGAATATCATCCACTTAAGATTCAGACTTTATGCTATAAAAGCCAACATTTGGCAAATGATTCACAAAATATCTTAGCAGCCATCAATATAATGTAACAACCTCAAAGATTATAAAAAGATACCTCAAAGGTAAGTCAGCAGAAAGCAGATTTAGTACTCAAATCATTTCCTGACAATAATTCTATAAATAGTAATGTTGCATTGATTTTTGCTTCTATCATTCCTTCAAGAATTAAAAAGACAGAAGACATGAGGGGTCCATTTCTTTCTTCCACTACGCCTCAAATATCTCTTGTAAAGAACACAGTTCAGAATCTTCAATATAATTTCTTGTTTTGATATCCATTTGAGTGTTCAGAAAAACTTATGCGCAACTCAACTACTCTTACGTGACAACTGTTTGACTCTACTACATTTTATTATTTTAAAAAATCCATAAAAAATTCATTCTCAAGTTAGTGACCATCATGGATTAACCGTACTCCTTCTGAGCACTTAGAAGGTGTTAGGGGAAATGAGAACGATAACCATTATTAAACGAGAAATTTCATTGATAGATAAAAGGTACAAAGAAATCCAAAACATTACAGAAAGTGTTAGGGGAAATGAGAACGATAACCATTATTAAACGAGAAATTTCATTGATAGATGAAAGGTACAGAGAAATCCAAAACATTACAGAAAACTTTTCAGACAAAAGAGTGGTAATGCTATAATCCTTGAAAGGATAAATAGCATGAGCCCAAGTAATAGCAAGGACAGTAATGGATTCAAATAAGTTTCCTATATTGTGATCATCAGTAGAAAAGAGTCTAGCATTTCGAAACTTCCATAGAGACCACCAAAAAGAACTTCCATAGCAACTGTTTCTCATCCTTGAAGGGATGTCCGGTATAAGCATAAAAGACCAGATCCTCAATATTGCCAGGCTTCACCATCTGCCAACCGAAAACCTTTAACAACTGATTCCAAATCTTAATAGCCGTATCACAAGAACAGAAGAGGTGATACTGATTCTTGTCGTTGTTCATACAAATATGGAACATTGAGGAGATAAGTAAAAACCAGGGGCCTTATGAAAATGCTCCTCTTACCTACGTTTAGTTCACAGAGAATCTTTTCTCCATAACCACTTTTTTTTCTCTCCATAACTTCTTTTTATTCTTCTCATAGCCACTTTTCATTTTTTCGTACTCACTAATTTATTCTCTTCATCCCAAACACAAGCAACGGTTCCTCCATAATCATTCTCTTCACCAGAAACACAATTTTCCTCCTAATTCTCATCCTTCCCATAATCATTCTAATTCTCCTTGCCCCATAGATGACATGAAATGTCTATGAAATTGCACATAGGTAGGGAAGAAAAACCAAGACCCAAACCATGGAAGATCCCAAAAGCACTTCCAATTGTTATAAAGTTAAAGTAAAGTATAGCTATTGAAAAATACCCGTATAATTTACACCATTTGAGATCTATTCTACACAAAAAACATTGTCAATGAAAAAACATCTTATTGTTCCTTTCCAACCAAAGATTATGGAATAATTAGATTCGATATGAATGCTTAGACTCCATAATGTAGCCTATAGCCTATAGCCTATAGGACAGATTTTATTAATGAATCAATCAAGTGTTCTCCATACAAGAGAGTGGCTTTTTTTGGAATAAGATAAGGGCTTTGTATTTAAAAGAGATTCAGAACTAACTAACTACTACTGAATTATCCTAAATACCCCTCCACCACTCCAGGTCCAGGTAACATCTAATGCGCACCCGACTCTAGAAACAAAAGCTCAATACTTCAAAGTGCATCTAGCATTTTGAAAACATTACCTGTAGAACCAAATTTTTTTTTATTAATTTTCTAGTGTCTTTCGAATCTACATTTTCCCTTCTTTACTCCATCTCTAATACAAAAAATAACAAGTTGAACCAAAAAAACATAATAGGAGATTATGTTTTTTTTTTATAATCGTGAGAGTCTGTCCTATCTTACATGCACCTTCACACAACAGGAGATATTGTTTATACAAGTAACCACAAATCAAGATAGAATGTCCATTATTTTGTTTCGGTTAAATTTACAACAATTTGTATTACCTGCAATTATGTTTCTACTCCATAGGCCCCTAATTATAGAGTATACACAGGCCACTATGAACGATAAATAACTTCATAAGCACATTTGTTAAGATTGTAAAAGAAATCAATGGCATCATACACACCCAGCTTACCAATCACTGCAGCTCTCGCACTGAACCATTAGGTCATCGGGATTATAAGGCATCTCACATTTGCAATACCTGCAACATAAAGCCAAGAATCAAATAGCTAATGTGAGATATAACCATATACACAAAACGGTATGAACGGAATCCTGGACATAATTCGATAATTAAATAAAAAGTGATAGGCATAAAGCGAAAATGGCAATAAACATCGATCCAAAGAGCTTTTGGTACTTCAATTCATAAACTGCATAAGGAACCACAATGGAACTAAATTTTTTTTTTTTTAATATCCGTGCTCGACTATTGTGACGGGACATACCACCCAATCCTACAACAATTCAATATCAAGAAAACTTATAGGAAATGAATTTCTAGGTAGATAGTGATCATGAATTGAACCATCATCTCAATTACTTAAGACCCTCTTCGCCTCATTCACAATGAAACTAAACTAATAAAACTCACTACAGAAATCAATTTCCTCCGATGTCAAGTCAATTCAGAATAATCACATATCATGGGCACTTACACAGCCACTCGATCAGGATTGAAAGCACCAGTAGCGGAATTATAGTCGAAACGGCAAAAATAATCATCATTTCCAACAGCATCAAGCTTGGTATAATTCTTAAACGTATGCACCGTACACTTCCCCTCGACGGTATCAGCACTTTGAACATCATAATGGTCGGAGAGAAACAACTCCTTCGAGCCGTGAAACTGTCTCCGGCCGCCAATAGATTCCTCCGGCCGGTAGTACCAGCGAACATGGATCTTCACATTGGCTCCACGAGAATCAGCCTCAATCTTCTCAATCTTCGCCACATACGAAGGCTTCGAGGGTTCGGAAGGTCTCATAAGCACGCAATCGCCGGCTGAGCAGAACAAGAACACGAAGATTCGAAAGATCAGAAACAGACCCAAAAACGGAATCATCAGAAAAACTCCAACAAAAAGGGACAATAGAAAGAAGAATTGGTGGATTTTGTTTTACCTTTGATGGATTTGTTGATGCGTTTGACAGTGTAGGAATCTAGGGTTTGCTTCGGGGGCTTGGGTTTGGCCATGAACGCGAGGCGTGGAATTAGAAGAGGAGAAGCTGAAATCGAGCAAAGTTTGAGAGGAATTGATGGAAGAAGAAGAAAAAGGTTGAGCAGAGGAGTGAATTTGGCCGGGAATTGGTGGCCGGAGTTCAGCTGTGGAGCGTCGGGGGAAAGTGTCCGGCGAAGTGGATTTGTGTTGTCACGTGGCGGTGGAGAAAATAAGGGCAGATTTGTAACAGTAATTTGGGTTGAAGATTATTTTTTTGTTTTTCTACTTTCTCTTTTCCCTTCAAATTTTAAACTTTAAAAATAAAAAATAAAAACATGTTCGGAGTTCCATTTTATTTCATTTTTATGTTTTTCTTTTTTTATTTAGGAAATCAACCTTTTATATCTTTTATCTTACCATATTTGGTTGATTGAAGACACCTAAGACGTGCACCTCGGCTAATCTCACTTTCTATCTTTTGTACACATCGACCAAATTTAACTCATATTGAATGATTTTGATTTTGATTTTTTTTTTTTTTTTTTTTTTTTTGACAGTAACTCCTATTGATTAAATGTTTTATTGAAATATCAAATATTGTGATCATTGAAATGTTTAAGTCATAGGACCACAGATAGCTCGTTGCTTACGTCATCCTAAGAATTTCATGTAACCTTGTCATTTATAGAAAAAGGAAGCCTTTATGTTTTAGTCAAATAAGTTTCACTTATATTTTCGTATTAAGTATTTTAAAAGCGATACAAGTAATTCATAAAATTAAAATTGACGAATCCATGTATTATTTTTTAGTATCATATGCATACTTTTTCTTTGTTATTTAACAAAACATTCAAAGTATTATCTGGGTTCATATCAATTAAGTTGTAGTAGTATAGTGGTAAGTATTTGCATTTGTCATGCGGGGTGACCTAGGTTCATTCTCAATATTTGAAGCCTGTCTTCTTAGAAACCCTAACAACGATCATACAAATGTAACTTGACACTAATCTCTCAATCCATGGCTTTTTTACGCTGTTCGGGATAAATTACATGCACCTTAACTTATATTTTCGGTTAAAATATTTTATCTTAACATATTTGGTCGATTGAAGACACGTAGCACGTGGACCCCAACTAATCTCACTCCATATCTTTTTGTACACATTGAACATATATAACTCCTTATTCATTAAATGTTTCATTGAAGTGTTTGAATCATAGGAACGTGGACAGTTCGTTGATTTTGTCACCCTAAAAATTTCATTGAACCTTGTCATTTATAGAAATGCACAGAAGTCTTAACGTCTTAGTCAAATGGGTTTCACTTATAATTTCGTATAAAGTATTTTACAAGCGATACAAGAAATTCAAAAAATAAAATTGACAAATTCCTGTTTTATTATTTTAGTATCACATATATTTTTGCTTCGTATTTTACACAATATTCAAAGTACTATCTGGATCCATATCAATCAAGTCGTTGTAGTATAGTGGTAAGTATGCGTGAACCGGTAATTTCAAAACAAAAAAAGTATGCGTGACTTGGGTTCGATCACCAGCAACGACATGTTTTCTATCTATAAAATCCAAAGTAGTTACCAAATAATGATATTAAAAATAAGAAAAAAACGCGAAAGAGCACTGGTATGCTTAGTAATATATTTTATCTTAACATATGTGGTCGATAGAAGACTCGTAGTATGTACACCTCGAATAATCTCACTCCCTATCTTTTGTACACACCAAACATATATAACTCCCTATTCATGAAATATTTCGTTGCTTGCGTCACCCTAAGAATTTCATTGAACCTTGTCATCTATAGAAATGCGCTCTAAGTCTTAATGTCTTAGTTAAATGGGTTTCACTTATAATTTTGTATAAAGTATTTTACGAGCGATACAAGAAATTCAAAAAATAAAATTGACGGATTTCTATTTTATTTTTTTTAGTATCACATATATTTTTGCTTCGTTATTTTACAAAATATTCAAAGTACTATCTGGATTGATATCAATCAAATCGTTGCAGTATAGTGGTAAGTATTTCCACCTGTCACATGGGTGACCTAGGTTCGATCCCTGGCCATGGTGTTAATCAATTACCTAATAATGTGATGCAATTTCGTTTGGTTTCAAATGTTATTAAAAATAGCTCTCGTTTAAGGAAAAACCCCGAAAGAATGCACTGGTATGTTTACAAAAAAAGAAAGACCGCATAAAAAGTGAAAATATTTTCAATATTTGAAGCATGCCTTCTTAGAAACCCTAAAAAGCATTATACACAAATGCAACTCGACATTATTCTCTCAATCAAAGCATGTTATAGGCCTATTTCAAAAAAAAAAATAAAATAAAATAATCATTAAACAAGACTTTTCAGTTTTATAAGTACCTTAATTTGTTGATGACTAATTTTTGTGTTAAAATTAATTGGGCATCTTGTATGCCCAATTAACTATGAGGTTATGAACTTCAATCCTCCTACCTCCAATTAGGGTTGAACATAAAAATAATTACTGAAAAAAAAAAAAAAATTATGTGCTTACACTTTGTACAAAATTGAGCATAAGAAAAGTTTTGGAGTTGTTACAATTGTTCAAGGCTAATTTGGAACTAAAGACCATAGCTAAAAAAATGCTCAGAGCATAGGCTTTAACCACATAGCTATGCATAAATATTTAACCAACCAATATTTGTTATTGCATCTCACTATTATGCCTAGAAGTGTTACTTTTTAAACCAAAAAACATAACCAAACCAAATATATCAATTGGTTCTCATTGAATGTTTTCGATTCCTGTATAAATATATATTTGGTTGCTAATATGTAGAATACAACTCATGCGCCATGCCCAAAAAAACCAAAAGAAAAATCAAACCGTTCAATGAGAATCGAACCGACTTTGGAGGATCGTTTTGGTTCTACACACACCAAACCAAACCAAATATAAGGCTTCAATATTGTTCCATACAGTGCCACAATTGGCCTCTTGGCATTAGCATTCAAGGAGTCATCGTCTATTCAATATCTTGTTCAGGTCTTTTTAGATCCATCGGGTAGCCGTCACTCCCCATCACAAAGTACCGCAAGAGCAACATTACCTACAACAACGAAACTCACACCGTAATCTAAAGAGCACTCTTAGAGCCGACATTTCCAAAATGCTGCTTCACGAGGATTGCCCACGACGACCGAGTTACTAAGATACGCGTGCTGCTCCACAACATGACATCCACAATGAGCAAGCCAAATCTAGCATGCTTCATGATGGCAAAAGAGAACCCATCATTCCTCGACGAGCATAGCTCCACTAGTGAGATTCGTAACCCAAAACCCACAAATTTACCATATGTGAGGAGACGCAAGGGGAAGCGGAAACCAGCGCCGGAGAAAGGGAAATTTTAAGGTTGTGTTTCGAGAGAGTTTAGAGAGAGAAGATTTCCCTTCTATATATTTCACTAAAAAGAAGATAAATAATTCAATACAAAAATGGAAATAAATACTCTATGTTACACTCACTATGATATTAAGCTTTATCCATCTAAGTCCAGAGGTTTTAGAACACAAAACAAACAAGAAATGTGATATCGACCCATCAAAGGGACAATCCTACACTGCAAAATTTTAATTTATGATTGGAACCATTTTCTAACCTGTTTAGAGCCTTTTTTTTCACCATCTTTTGTGTGCGAACTTGGATGCGAGAACTTGGACCTGTATTGTTCGATAAGCATGTCGAGTTTATCGACAGTGTCTCGTCCTATCGGATCCTTGTTCTTCTTTGGCCTCTTCCTTTGCTCTTCTTGTTTCTGCTGCTCTTGTTGATGTTTTGCCTTCTTTTTATGCTGTGCATCAGCTTCCTGTGTATCCAAGGATGCCGATCTCTTCGTTTTTTCAGGCAACGATCTTTGTCCTTCTGGTTTTTTTGTTGGCGACTCATTTGTATTACCTCTTTCTGGATGCGGTTTCCTCTTTTTTCTCGCTCTACTTTCTTCAATTGCCACATGATTGTCATTTTCATCTTTGTTACAATTTTGCTCTTTCACTGGACGGTTTTCGCTTGGTGCTTTCCTTTTTCTGGGATTATTTTTGTTTGAATGGATATCTCCAGCATTTGTATCAGTATTCCGCTGCAGAGCTTTTGGATCATTTGCAGAATTATACTGCGGTCGAGGTTGTGGTCGGGGTTGTAACCTCGCTTTTCGCAACTTCAATGTCTGAATATTGTCAATAGCAAACTCTACAATCGGGCGTTTTAAAGGGCCAAATGTTTCTACAAGAAACCAGAGATTCATTTCAGGAAAAGATAAAGGATAAACTATGTTTCTGCTCCTAAAACCACTACAAGGTAGTTCCAATTCCAGTGTTCAAAGAATCAATTCCAATGTTCAAAGAATCATTATTTTCTTCCAAGGGCTGCCTTGTCACACTAATATAATATGAATCGAGAACTGCGAATTATCGAATGAGATTAGTACCTGGATTGTTGTTGAGAACTCGCAGGGCTACAAGGGCATGCTGATGCTCAGAAAACTCGATAAAAGCAATTCCACAAGAGTGATTCTTTGTCAGTACCTTTCCTTTCTTCACATCCTTCAAGAATTTAATCTGCAAAACAAAACAAAAGGAAAATAAGTACTAATAACATCTAATGGATTTCCTTCAATCTGAAAAGACCAAACCTGGCGAATTATAGGTTTTTGCTTCGTAGCTCGCGAGGTAACAGCTTCAATGCAAAGTTTTTGAAGTTCTTTTTCTTTCATTGATTTTGGTAAATTGTAAATAACGAGCCTAGTTCTTGAAACATGAAAATTTGGAGATTGAAGCTTAGTCTTTCTATTCTGTTCCAGCCTGCATACACGATGGGTGAAAAAGTGTAACTCTGTTAGATATGAAATAAAAACACTCTGGATTTTGGGCTTTCTAAAGAGAAGAAAAGGCAATTATATTGCTAAAATTCATCCGACATAAATATTAATTAAAATTTATCTCAAATTAAAAACACTAACAAGTGACTAAGTACATATTTTGGTCCATTCCTTAAATCCTTGGTAAAGTGGGATTTTAACAAATAAAACCAAGTTCCAAATTTTTTTTGAAGCTCAAGTAACCACGCCCGTCCCAGAGACATCGAAGGAATGAAGACACGGGAGATGTCTACAAATTAATGTCACATGTGCCTCGAACTCAGACCTTGAGGGGAGCACACCTTTAAAGTCCAAGCTTTTGACCATTGCGCCATCCCTTGGGGACGGTGAAGTGGGATTAATGATTGATTGGATATCTTGGTTAATTCTTTGGTTAATTAGTATTAGTTTGTTTTTCAATTCTCTCCAAATAGAGAATTGCTCTTTTGTATTCCAGACATTTGGTTGATGATAAAAACTCTTTAAAAGACATTGAGGAGAAGTCTGATTAGTAACTTAGGCTGCACCAAGGACCCTAGGCTCTGTACTTCCAAATTGTCTTCCTCCTCTTGGTTGTCCTTATTCTTTATGATTTTCTTGACCAAATACTCCTCCTAATGAAAAACTTTCAAAAGAGTTGGAATATAGAACGCATTAACGGCTATACTGAGGTATAGTTTAGAAATATATTCACTTTATGACAATAGGAAGGACAGGATGAACAAAATCAAAACCTCTAATGGGACAACAGTAACTTTATTACATTTTGTTGTCAAGTTTAGAAAATTAATTCTTAGGTAAGTATGCTTAAAACTACAAGAAATTTTTTAAAACTGAGGCCTTATAAAAATGGTCGTCAATCATGAGATAGTGCCTACAGGCTACAATATAATTACAAAAATATCTAGAAACATAAGCTCAAAGAGAAACATAGAATAAAACATATGCCATGTCTTTCTACCCCTCTAAAAATTCTATTATTTTTCTCCCCCAAAAGCAACACAACATGGGACGCACGCCGGCTTGCCAAAGAAAAGCCCCTTTTCTTGCAAAAGGGTGGAGAAGACAACAGCTCCATCAACATATCTCTACAAAGACTGACGTAATGGGGTCTACAATATTTTATTTTATAAGAAACCACCAGAATATATTCAAAAGAAAGGAGAAATAAACTAAGGCCAAGGGGGACTGGGAGAAGAGAGAAGCCCCACCCCAAAAAGCCAATTACAAAGTGCTAACCATTAAGAATTAGCAAAGAAATACTTCCTTTGAAAAATCAATTTTTCAAGACCAGTTTCAGAGTCAACTATTAGAGACACCAACTATTTACCATAAGTAAATACAGAAAAAAAATATATAGTAATTGATATAAAAGAAAATACATATACCTTTGACGTTTCTCCATATCACTAGTAGAAACCCCCTCAGCAGCTGGAGTTCCCTCAAGAATAACACCTTCCTGTAAAATGTTTGGGTCCATGTTAGTTCATATTCAGGGAAAAAAAAACCCCACCAAAACTAGAAATATTTCGTAATAAGGGGAGAGGATAATAGGAAGGCAAAGATACCTGAGCAAGATAAAGATTCCGGAGGTCATGATTTTCAATTTTAGACTTTTCCTCTTCCTTTTCATGAGCCGAATTCCTATCCAGGGCATTCAATACTTTCAGTTGCCTGCCTTTAAGGAATATTCCTAAACTAGATGCAGCATTCGCAGATGAAACAGCAGCAGTGGCAGCATCGACTGTTTTAAACTTAAGAAAACCGGTGCCTTTAGGCCGCCTGCCACAAGGAGGAAGTCAATAAAAAACAAACTACCGTGGATCAAGTTAATAAGCAAAAAGAAGGGAACATAAGCATACTTTGTAACTTGATGAAGGACTGGTACAAAAGATTGTACTTCACCAAATACCGAAAACCGTTGTTTCACTTCTCCATTATCAATGTCAAAAGGAAGATTGCCTATGTAAACTGTTCTCTTCAACTCTTCTTCATCTGCTGGCTTAAGAGCAGATGTTTTGCTTTCACTTAACTTTCCAGGCCCATTTGATACTTTATTGGACATATCAGATGATTTATTGGCTGAATCAGAATCTGGCTCCTCGTTCACTTTAGATGTTGGGTTTCCATCAACGAGAGAAGGAAGAACCTCTGTAGCCGAAGATGAAATTAAATTTTCAAGAATTTTTCTAGAAAGTTCTGCTTCTCCTTCAAAATCATCCTCTGAAGAGATGTCTTCTTTCTCCGAATCCTCTGAAGAACTTTCATCTTTGTTGGAGTGCTGAGACTTGTCATGACCATTATTTGCAGCCTCTAAATCATCACTACTAATGCTACCTTCCCTGTCTCCTTCCGCCTGTTCCCCTGAAAACAAGGTCGTGTGTTTTATAAAGATGTAACATGTAAGGCATTATTCTATAGCAGAAGTAATTAAGAAAGGTGTTAAGTTAATTTTATTAGACACAACTGAAATTTTAGAGACTTAATAAACCATTTTTAAAGTTCAAGAAAGAAAGAAACTATCCTCCAAATGAACCAATCCAAAACATAACTAAGGGGTGAGCAAAAGAAATCAAAATTTCTAATTATAAACTTCAGTTGGTCAGTTTAAATAACTTTCGATTGGGCTGGCCTGTCAGTCAGTCGGCAAGTTTCTTAAGGGATTAAGCCGATTGAACCAACAGAATAAAAAAAAATGCTACTTTGCGATAATCATTTTTCTTTCTTCATCTTCCTTTCCCTCATTCTTTTTCTTTCTTCCAAAATTCATCTTCTCTTTGTTCTCTTTTTTTTTCTTCCTCTTTTCTCCTTTTTTTTGCTTATTCTTTCTTTTCCTTTCTTTCTTCTTCTCGGGTTTCGTCTTCTTTGTTACTCCTTTTCTTCTTTTTCCTTTTTGTATTTTTCTCCTTTTCTTCTTCTTTCCTCCTGGTTTCTTCTTCTGCTTCTTCCCTTATTTTCTTTTATTTTTTTAACTTCTGGGAATTACAAAATCAAAAAAGCTGGCCGAATTTTGACTGGTTGATCGGTCACCTTCCATTCTGGAAGTGATCAGAGCCAACCGTTAGAAACCAATGGGTCAGCTGCCGGTGCCGATTTGAGCCTAAAACCGAAGCTGACCAACCAGAGTTCACCCCTAACCAAGATAGTGTGGAAAAAAACTTTTACTTACTATGTAGAAAAAGGGTATGTGTAAATGTAACAATCTGACAGCTTGCTCTAATAGAACAAATCTTTTTACCGCATCATAAAAATTCAAATTAATATCCAATGTTAGGAAAACTTCAAAAGCATCTAAGACACCTTTTACCCATACCAAAAAAAAAAATCTCATAATTATATCTTATGTTCTTCCTAAGTCATAAACAAAGATTGAAAAACAAAAAGGTACAAAGAGAGAGACTTATGTATGTGGCTAATTAAGGTAATCAAAGCAAGGATAAGCCTCATGAGATCATGGTCTGCCATTATTAAATTTTTCTACAGAAGTACCTTTGTAACACGCTAATCTAAGGAAAACTGGTTTTTTTTTGTAGTTCACCAACAATGGGGTAGGGGGTCAAAGGAAAATTGGCTTTGTCCTTCCTTAAGGAGTTTCCTAGTGGCTAGACAATTCGGATAACATTACTAGAACCAATAACTTGAAGAACATGAAATATTGAAACTAAAAATATAACTTCCTTTATAATCCCATTTATTATTTACTTTTTTATTTTCCAGTTCTAAAAACGAAAAAATAAGAAATCATAAAACAAACTGATAGACCCACAGGCCAACAACGCAATGACGTATTTCCCAACTCAATCTTTATTCTCTGTTTACCATTCATTTATAAAAGGAAAATCTGTCCAACTGATAGTAAATTTAAAACAAGAGAACAGAGAGTGACAAATATCTAAGAAGCTATAGACAATACACATCAAAGATAAGATGGTACAGCCAGCAAAGGAGCTGTAACAAACATGTAAAGAGTGCATAAGAAACGGGAATAGGTTAAATATGCAAGGACTAACCGTCATCTGAATCAACTGGAGCATTAGCAACAGTATTATATATCTTCTTTGGAACAGCCCAGTCCACAGCTATCGTCCTTTTACCAAATTTTTGGCCATTGAACTTCTTAATAGCCTAAAAAAGGGATGGCGTGCACATATGACTTGAAGAGGCATGACTTGAAAATGCCTCAAAGTTTCAAAACTCTTTAAATGAAGCAACTCAAAACAATTAAAAACTACGTACATTTTCAGCATCCTGCTTGCATGTAAATTTGACAAACGCAAAACCCTTTGATGCGCTGCAAAATAAAACAAAGTGGCTGTTACTTGGCATGCAAAAAGAGAGGCAAATTCAAGTATGAGTATTACCCTGTGTCGGAATTAAGTGGCATCATCACATCCCAGACAAATCCTGCAGATGAAAAGGTATCCTTTATTTCTTTCTCGCTGACCTGCATCAATGTGTAACAAGCTTGCTCGGTCAACATATCCTCATAAGAAATACACACATATATTCAATAAGAATCCAGATAAGAACATATGACAATTGCTTATTGTGTAACGTGAAACCTTAAACGGAAGATTTCTAACAATAACTTTCCATTTCTGAGTTCTGGACCCCTGCAAAAAAATATTTTTAAGAATACAGAAAATTTTAGACTTAGTGTAACTAATAGATAAGAAATATCAATTGAAATCATAACCTCTAGGTCCTTATTTGACATATGATGTTTATTTTATAGGCGAAAATTTTATTATTTAAGGGCATATAGAGGTGAAACTCATTTAAAAAGAGGTGAATATTCAAATAAATAAAGATAAATAAATTTGTTCTTTCAGGACAGCTATTTGCAAGGATCATGTGAAATATTAGTAAGAGTTTATGTATATTCATTCACCTCCCCACCCAACTGTCGGGCCCATAAAACAGCTCCTTTCATATCCTTCTTGTGCAATAGAGTAACAGCCGCACGTGCAGACTTCACACTAGCAAAAAGTACAGCTGAAACATTCATTTTGCATCCATCTCGTAAAAGACCTGAAATTTCATTTGAAACTAATTGATGAATTATCCTAATAAAGATAACAGTTTATTAGAATTCATTTGACTTACAATCTCATCAACTATAAAGATAATAAAACCACCACCACAATTGTTTTTTTTCAAATAAATCGGACATTTATTGAGAATAAAATTAAAGAATACACATGCATACAGAAAAGAAGCCCACAAACAGAAGTGATACAATCCAAAATGATATGTTGTTTCTTTGGAATTCAGACTTCAAAAATTTGGTAAAATGACCCTTTGTGCTTTCTTTTAGCCCGAGAACCAAGTCTCTTTACAATTATATGTATAAGGTTGCATAAGATCATTCAAGCTTTACTGGACCCATCTTGCATGAGTGTTTTGAATCTCAAACATGGAAAAAATTTCCTTACCTCAAGATTTTTTGTTTCCCTGGATTTTTATATATGAAATTACAAAAGAAGGAGGTAACCCCAAGGGAGAAGATTACAAAAGCCCACTACAATTGGATAAGAGGAACGGGTAGATATAGTGAGTGAATAAGGGTGATTGTTTACACCAAGTCATAACTAAGCTAAAAACATTTTCAAAAAAATGGTAATAAGAAGTCTTCTTATCTTGGAAAAGCCTTTCTATTGCTTTCAATCCATATGTTCAACAAAAAGCTCGTATAACAACATTTTCAAAGATGCTCTATAACTAAAATTTTCCTGTATTGATTTTCAATTGCATTTTTGGGATTTTGTGAGATTGAGTTCTATGGGTCTTGTTCGTTGGCAAGGTTTCCTAATCCAACTCTCGAAGATCTCATAACATTTAGTATGAAGCATCTTTGATTTCACATCAAGCAGCAATATACTATCTTATCATAAATAAATGTAACCTATTTGCCAAACTCTAGAGCAAGAACATCAGTAAATAGAACAATAATGCTTTAAGACTAAAATAATTATTAATAACAGCTGCCCATGTACATAAAAACAAAAAGCATGATTCTTAAATACCATGTTGTTCAACTTCTTTTCTGGGAAGAGGATAAACAATAGAGCATACAGCACCAATATCTCTAGCTTGGCAATGAACATCTTCAGCCATATCAGCATTAAGACCACCAAATACAACAGTCCTTGCAACCCTTAACAACCAAACAAAAAAAAATTAATGGAAGGTAGCAAGCACAAACGTGCACCAAGAAGAAATGGGAAGTGGAGGAAAAGGTAACAGGACGCCTATATTTAAAAAAACAAAACAAACAAACAAACAAAACGTTAAGAAAACCAACTACTTTTTTGATATCCGTGAGTGTCCATCCTAGGTTAGGCACACATCGACTATTCTAATAGGACAAACCACCTAACCTCAAAACATTTAATTGTGAAAAAGATCAATAGAAAATTAATTCCTAGGTAGGTGTCCATGGATTGAACTCATAACCTCTTAGATCCCTAAGGCCCTCTTTGACCACTAGATTAGCCCATGATGATTAAAACCAACTACTTTATTATTCAAGCCATGTTGGCTGATATTCTAGTTCGCTATCACAAGTCCATGAATAAAGAAGAAGAACATGAAGAAAGAATAAAAAAGAAGTTCATTACCTTTGCTTTCCTGAAGAACCTTCTTTATCCTCTAGATAACTAGAGAGCGGAGCTAATTTTCTAGCATTCAAATGTTTATCTGTTACATCGTTACAAACATTAAAAAAACTAGGTTGGGAAAAAATAGTAGATATTTTAGATAAATCAGTAACCTTTCAACTCAGAATTTGAAGTTGTTTGTTCTTCCCCTTTTGAAGTCTCTACATTGTCGTTAATCGTTTGTTCTTCCCCTTTTGAAGTCTCTCCATCATCATTAATCATTCGTTCTTCCCCTTTCGAAGCCTCGCCCTCTTCACTAGTTTTCGACTTAGATGCAGGGCCTGCGTTAAAAAAAATAATAATAATAAAAACTATTATAATCCAAGCCTAAGGGTCCCACCAATCACATTCATTCTACCCAAAGTGGGGAAAACGAGAAGAAGAAAAAAAGAAAAAGAAAGAAAATCCTAGCAGTCCTACAACATGTGGATTTTAACACGTCAAAAGATTACATGCACCACATCAACCTTGATTTTCTTTTGACTGCCGCTGCTCGAGGGGAGCTCGATGCATAGCATGTTTAACAGTGATTTTGCGTCCCTCAACAGGTAACCCATTCTTCAGTTCAATTGCCCGATTTGCATCTTCTGCTACAGCACTGCATCCATATTCAAAGAAACAAGTGAAGTTAAGAAATAAAAGCCATGCCAGATATAAACAATGGGTAATAACGATTAAGCAAGAAAGCTTAAAAATGGATTAAAAAAATAGGGGATTTTTCTTGAGTAGCAAGAAAAAGGGAAATAAATTCTAAAGATGTCAAATTTTAGAAAAAATCAAATATAGAAAAAACGGATTCAATCACCCACATTAAATTCATAGCAACAAAACTAAGAGTCTTCAATCAAGTTAAATATTTTATGTATGAAATATTTTTAAAAGTTGTTATAATTAAAATAAGGATTCTTGAATTGGCTATCTACAACAAATTTCCAAAAAAATAAGTGTCCATAGTGGCGAACATTCACAGGATTCCTCATAGACAACCAATAGCACATGTTTGGAAAAATATGGACTTCATACTTGTAGACAAGCAAACCATTCATACAACCAAAACTGAAAGCACCATCAATTGCATGGAAAACGGAACAACAAAAAACAGAGAAAATTAAATCTGATTTAGTATCCAAAAGAAGATACACACACATGTATTATGTATATGCATCTAGTATATCTAAATGAAAAGGAAACAAAAGCATTATCATATTGCTGGAAGCTCCAGCTTCGAAGTAAAAGGCAAAATTTTACAGAAAATATTAGTACTTCATCCATTAGACATCACTTATCAGACTAAAGATAAGCCTCCATAGACCCTAACTATAATCAAACAAAAATGAGCATTTATAGAAATAGAGAAAAACTACAATGAAAATAATGAAAAGAAAGAATATATGGTAATCTGACTTACAACTGCACAAATCCAAAACCGCGATGCTCAGTTGAACCTGATGACAAAAGGTAAGATAAGTTTAAAACAATTGTCAACAAAAACACCCCAACATTTCATATGAAGATATTGAAACAATAAAAAACAACAGTCGCCTTTATAAAATCCACAGAAACAAAGATGCAGAAAAGTCCATGGAAAATTATTGTATAAAAGAAAATAATAACTTTATTAACGATTTAATTATCTCTTAACAGCACTACATCTAATTCACCCAAAGTATTCAAATCACCAAATCTTCAGCTTCTCAAGCAAGCACAGTAAAAGCCAAAAAAATGCCAATGCTAAACAATCATACACAGACGTACTTACCCTTCTGCGTAACCATGAAGCACCGCCGAACCGGTCCAACATCGCTGAATGTTTCTTCAAGCTAACATAAACAAAATACAGGAAAAGTCACTATCGTTGCATTTAACAGCAAAAACAATCCGAAAGAAACCAAATCAATTCAAAACAAAACATAGCTTCTCGCGAACTTCTTGCGTAACCAATAAACCCTAGTAAAAAAAAAACTCGATTCCAAGCTTCTCTAAGTCGATTTCAACAACATAAGAACCAAAAACAATTCCTATGTTCATACTTTCAGCTCGGTTTTTTCTCCGAAAACAAGCAGGCAAGAGAGAAAGTGCAAACCTGTGAGTTGGTGAACGAATATGGCAAGTTCTTGACAAAGACCTTGGAAGGGCAATGGTCGCCGGCGGCGCCTCCCTTCTCGCCGCGGTCCTTAAGTCTCTTGTTCTTCCCCATGGCTGCTTCAAAACGTTTTCTTCGAACCAGTTCCAGTTGAAAGCAGGGGTTTGGGAATTTGGACGCCTAAATAGATTTGGCCCGACTTTTATGGGCCATAAACAATTGGGCTGGGCTTCAAATAGAACCAAAATCTTTTGGGCTTAGGGAAAATATAGCCCAATTATGCCTAAGAGTTCATAATCACAAATAATGTTAAATTAAGGTAAATTATAATGGTTGAATTATTCTAACAAAATAATTATAAACGTAATCAAAATTTAAAATATTTGCATCTATAGTCATTAATACATTTCAATAATATAATATGTATTATTACACTATTATTAATAATATCTATGACTATGATTGTTAAATTTAATTTAACTAAATTTGATTTGACTATCGTAAGTTTCACTTAAATTAATTGCTA
>JBBMKA010000001.1:8313598-8328169 GCA_037833695.1 Sechiopsis laciniata
TATATATATAACCAAGAATATTGGAGTTTCGCTCGTTCGGGCATCACTAGCTCATTCCTACTTCTTTTTTACCCACTTCAAATAAAATTTATATTTTCTTGGTGAAAACTACAAAGCCTACGATAGGAAGTACTACGTCCACTTAAACACTAGAATCGTCTCACCACGATCACTCTATATAGATAGAGGGTGCCAAATGTGGGTGTCACATAACAAATTAAACCAAAAAAACTAATGTCATTTGCCAAAAAACTAAAAATCAAAGAATGAAAAATGAATAGCCTCTATTATTATTGTTTATTTTTATATTTTTTTGAGTTGAACAACAATTGAGATAGAAGATTCAAATTCATGACTTTCTTCAATAGATTTTTTTAAAAAAATTAGTTACCTATCATTATGTTAAAGAGCCTAGAGAAGTTGGAAGCTAGTTATTCATTATCTTAAATAATCCATTATGGAACTCATAAAATAAAAATACATCAAAATTAACTCAGGTTAAGGTTGAACAGTTGAGTTAATTAGGGAAAAACATACATTTTTTAAAAAATAAATGACTCTTCATTATTATTATTAATAATTATAATGGGAAAAAAATACGAACCCATTCCCAACATAAGACGAACAAACATAAAGTAAGAACCTTCAAGCAGAAGCCAAGTTACCTCTCACGTAATTTTAAGTTGTCAGGTAAGAGATTTATGGGGCAGGTGTTGGCTCCCAAGATGAAACCAATCCAAATCTAAAATACTTAAAAAACCATATCTATCTCTTGCCAAATTGTACAAGTGTCAGCACAGCCAAAAACAAACTGGGGAAAGAAGCATATTCTCAAAACTTAATACAAATTTACCTTACATTCAAGAAGAAAGAGTTTCAACTTTCAAGAAAACAGGACTGATCAAAATGGAGTACCCACACATGTGGGTAACAAAAAGATACAAGAAAATTTTAAGTTGGAACATAGATCTAAACTCCTGGTCAGTCAATATTGTAAAAACCAATTTTTACAGTCCAATGAGAATATCAAGCAAAGCCTATAATTGGGAAAAGATTGGAGTCCACTCATCGTACCTTATAATTCCTTGCTAGTTTTGCAGCACAGGCCACCGCCAAGACGATAGCCATCCACGCATGGTGATGGTCAGAGAATATGAAGTCTTTTGTAAGAAATCACAGAAAGTTCATCAGAATTCAGACCATAAGTTTGAACAAGGCATACAATTGTCCACGTAAAAACAAATTGATTTGTACAAGATAAGAATTAGAATCGCAAACCTAATGCGTCTTCATGCAATTTCAATCTTGTATACTGAACTGTTACTCCTTTTTACCCGAATATCCCCTATATACAGTGTTGATGACTCCACAAACTAAGCATGTATAAATTTCATTAAAAAAAATTATCCTACTATTCAAACTCAATGGTGTTGTGATCTCCCCTTTATCTATTATAATATCTTGCATTCGTCACTTTGTGTACAAGCTACCTAGCAGAAGTGTATTGCAGAACCTGCATTCACGAACAATTGTTACTCAAACAACATTTCTTAAAAGATTATAATAGATAAAATGAAAAATATTAGCGGCTAAAAAGTATTTCATTGAACGTATGTGGAAACAAGTTCAACTACCACGTGAGAAAGTGTGTGCACGTGAGAAAGGGAAGCTCACTTACCATAAGGGAAAATGTCACATCTTAGTAGATCTTGACCATAACAATCCCTTCCTCTTCGCTGTGTTGTTACTTTCTGGCAAGGCTTTAGTCTCCCCCTTTGAGCCAAAGGAGAAGTGACGCCTTAAGAAACCCTTCTCTGAGGAACCTCTCAAACTGGAGCTAGAGGACAACTTCGGACAGCTCCCTTGTTGTTCGCTATTTGTGAAACGACCAAACACGGTAGATTCACCGTGATCCGCAATGCGATTCCTTAACCTCTTATTTTTAATTTTTAATTCTAATTCAAATCTAAGTGCCTTTTCTGACATCCTTAGTGTCTGCTTCTCACCAAATGAACATATTGGGCAAGCTGGATCATACTTACTAATTTCTGGTGTCATGTTCTCCAAACACTCGGCATGATATACATGTCCACAAGTCAGTACAGCAACGGAAGTCAACTCATTATTAGCAATTATCTTTTGACTGGTCCATGGAGATCTCTCAGCCAACAGAATCGAGCAAATTCTACATGTTTGAGTATCGGCAGAAGGCGAAGTTGAGAAGAGGCTGCAGGATCTAACCATCTTCTCACGTGCAAAGTCAAAGGATTCACTACCAAAGGACCATCTGCCCCTATGTGAAGTTGCCATGAGCTCAGAGAAAGCATTCATAGACCAACCATCAGAAGACCCACCATGCGAGCCCCGTAATGAATCATTGCTCCCAGAGATTGCACGTCTATCTTCTGACACTGTGTAGCTATTTGGTGACTTGTATGCTGGGATGTGGCTTCCAGATACTTGACGTAGTAATCGGTGTCCAGGAGAACAGTGAGACAATCTTGACGAGGTGAAACTGGTAGGAGGCCGATGACTGTGGGTTGATAGAGGGGATGCTGACAAAGATGAAGTTGAAGGGATTGAAAGGGATACTTTTGCAGGAGATATAGATGTTGCCGGGTATTCAGTGGTTTCCTTCACCTAATTCAGTAATAGAAACAACTTCATACTCTAGATACGACACAAGATAAGGAAACAATGGAGTGAATATGACTACTATACATTAAATACAAACAGGAAAAGCTCTACCTGTTCCAAACTAACATCCATAGAAATATTTCCTGAAATTGAACGACCTGCACAATAACAGGGAAATAAATGAGATGAGAAGTAGAAGAAATATTTGTAAAGTCAGGCCATTGTAACATAACGTGATGGCAAAACCGATATTTTACTGTTCCCTCCCTATTTCATTGTCTTTAGGCTAAGCTAGAATCATTGACATAAAATTAACACAAGCCTACAAAAGTCTCTCTTTTGTTGACACATTTAACGCATCTCAATGTAGAAATTATTGTGCATGGCCGAGATGCTTGATAACATAGAATTCTCAAATCTGCAGTGCATCAGTAAGCCATACCAAACCCACACACCAAAGGAGAAAATTGAGTTAACAATAACAGAAAAGAATGAACTCTGTATGCCTATATTTATTATCAGCAATCATTTAAGTCTTTAACTGGTATTGATACTAATAAAATTACAAACCAATTCCCCCACCTCACAAAACAGAAAAAGAATCCCCACAATATTGTGTTCTTATCTCATACTAAATCTAATATAACATCATGTGAAAGAAAAATAACAGAAGTAAGAAAATATGATGGATGCATGTCAGCATAATACCTGATATAGGAGACCTCACATTCCTGGTGCTACCTTCAGATACAGAGGAGTTTTTCCATGTCTGTCTACGAAAATGTTCCAATGGACTACCCTCTTCCGATGCATATGAGGATTCATATTTGAACTCTGGCCTTTCATTTCTCCTTACTCCATCTGAAAACGAATTAAGGGAAGCTTCCTCACCAACCACACGCCCAGGATGATCCCATCGAAAGCTCCAACTCGGCGAGTGACGAATATTCCTATGCTGCGTTTCACTACCTGACTCAATACCAATACTCTTATCTTTAGCAGCAACGCAACAAGCAGATCCCATATTTCAAAATCCTGATATGAGATTTCGAATTGTTCGCCACATATCACTTGCGCTATCAAATCTTTAACATGTGAAGAGCACAAACGTCACTCTTCCAAACAACAAACCCTTCTTGCCTAACACCAAAATAAACAGAATAACCCATATCACCACCACATAACTCCCAAAACATACAAGCAACTAGAAAGTTAACACTAAAATATCTCCTCCATAGCCATAAATTTCAAGGACCAAATACAATAAATAAAACACTAAAAACAAAACATTTCAAAGGAGGGAAAAAAACCCTAAAATTCTTTAAAAAATGATTAAAAAAAAAAAAAAAAAAACCCTAAATGCATAAGCATAGCACGGACATAAGGGAGAAATAAACCAGGATTACAAGATCACACAACACAGAGAAAAAAAAAACACGAATTCAAATTCCTCGGGTTACAGAGCAGATAAAACAGTAAAACCTAAAAAGAGAGAACCAGAAGAAACACCCAAATTAACAAAAACGAATCAATCAGATTTCCGAAACGATTGAACCAATTACGAACATGCCTTGAAATCAAAGAAACCAGCCATGAAATAGCAGTGTCAACAAGGAGAAACGTCGAAGGAGAAGTGATCGAGGAATACCTAAAGAGGTCCAATGATCCTGAGAAGAATCGAAAAATCGCAGCAAGGTCGGTGATTGTTGTTGTTGAAGAGGAGGAACTGAGAAGAGAGATTGGGAAATTTAGGGCGGAAATTGAATAGAGTGATTTGGGGGTTAGGGCTAAGAAGCTGATGCAGAGGTCAGAGCTTGCGGATTTCAATGGCGGGTAAACACGACGAGAGATAGAAAAGAAAATTTGCGTTTATTTCAACTCTGGTACTATGATGATGTGACAATTATTATTATTTACTTTAAATTTATTCCATTTTAATCTACTTTCTTTAATTTAAGGAAAATATTTGTAAGAATGTTTAAAATTAATGTCCTATAAAATTTTATTACTCTTGAATTTAAAACGAAATAATAAAACTAATTTCATACTTTAGGATGAGATGAGGTGTTGGGCTCCAACATCTTGTTTGGCCCAAGGTGTTCTTCATCTCATCTCCTCTCATTTTCTTCTTTTTTTCTTTTTAACATTTTTTCATCTTTTTATTTATTTATTTTTTACTTATTTTATTTTTTTATGTTTGATATATTTTTGTTATAATATTATTATTATTTAAATATATTAATATATTGGTATATAATTATAATTATAATAATTATATTATTATTATATCAAATATTTATTTAAATAATTTTGAATTTTGAAATTAAATTAAATAGATATATATTATCTCTTCAAAATTAAAAGTTTATGAAATTTCAACTGTTTAGAGATAAATTAAAAATAACGTATTTGCAAATTTATAATTAAAAAATATTGTTGTACAATATTGTGTTTTTTTTTAATATTAACAATATGTACATCAGTTTATTATTAAAACAACAAGAAATTTTAAATAATTTATATATATTGAATTTTTATTCATTTTACCATAGGTTTAAAAATATGAATTTATTTTCAATAAATTTAAAAATATTAAAATTATTTTGTTTGTTATAAAAATGAGATTCAAATTTTGTAGTACTAAACTACACTTTAAAATAATAGTAAGAGAATATCTACCATTTTTTTTGGAATGGGGTAAATTAATATAAATAATTTTGAGAATTTTTCTTCTATATACAAAAAATAACTATAAGTTTCAAGACTTATATAAGTCAACATAGAAATTAAGATCTATTTTGTATTTAAAAATCAAAAAATAACAACAATAAATTTTAAAATTTGAGGTGCACGATCTTACTTCCATGTAATAATTATTATCTAAGTGTAATTGAGTTCACTTTTACCTGAAAAAAATAACAAATTAAAAAATTTAAGTTTTTATAGTTCCTTAGAAGTGTTAATAACTAATAAGATAAATACTTTCAATGTTTGATTTATTATTACATATTAATTAGTATATTTTATTGTCAATTCTTTGATTTCGATAAATATGAATATGAATGTATAAAAATGTATAAGAAAATAGTTTATTTTTTAATAAAATATAAAAAAAAATTACTATCAAGATTTTATAATGACTAGTTTAATCCAGTGATTTTATTTTTATTTTTTAATAAATAAAATCTTGGTATTTTTTAAATTTGTTTTTATTATTTAACTCTAACAAATCTTGAAAAAAAAAAGTTATGAATGACCTACAAATATTTTAGATTAGTCAAACTTTATTTTTGTTATGTGAAGTTTTTTCTCATTATTATTTTTTAATTCAAGAATATTTAGGTGTGAGATTCAAAACTTTGACCTTATGGTTATTAGATTGTAAATAATATTCTTGAAATTCCGTTTATTTTGAATATAAACATTAATATGATAAAAAATGATATAATATTGATTTTATATTACTTATAATTTATTTATGATAGTGGTTATATTCACATACTTATGTTAATATCTACAGATTTGAAAATAATTTTTTAAAAAAAAAAAACCTAACATCTCATCTCCTTTCCTTCCATTCTAAACAAGGTTTTTATGTCATCTTCTCTCACCTTCGTGCACTTCAAACAAGGTTTTTCTCTCATCTCATCTCCCTCCACCCCAAATAAGGGTTTTTTGCTATCAACATCTCTCATCTCATCTCACCGCAGCCAAACACTCCAAGTATGGTGACATTTTTTTTTGTTTTTGAAAAATAGGTTTTATTACGTGTTGATTTTATTGTTTATTGGTAATTAAATTTAATATTATGATCATGAATTCGATTTGAAAATTGATAGTATTAATACTCCTTGCTCAATGAACCTATATTGATTTTATTGAATTGTTGATTTCTTCTTTTATATTAAAAAAAAAAAAAAAAAAAAAATTAAACTTCACTGTTTTCTTTTTCATTAAAATTTTTATTATTTTTGAAGATCGAAATCGTGAACGTAATATTATATTGAATTATCACCGAATAATGAAATCAACCTGCTATAATGATACTATTTTTTTTTTTTTTTTTTTTTTTTATAGTTATATGGAATCATTTTGTTTCAAATTAACTCTAAACTTGTTATATAAACTAATTTTAAGTTTAAAAAAATACCGAGTGAAATCAACATTTGAAAGTTTAATAATTAAAATGAATCAAATTGGTAAGTAAACTAAACTAAAATAAAATTTAATAGTTTACGCTCATTATTATAAAATAACATCTAGATCTATATGCAAACTTTATTTTTTAATTATTTACTTATTTAACAGTATTTTGAGATTGAAGATTTTGAATCATAACTTCATAATTATTAGATTTTTTATTTTTTGAGAAACATAATTACTAAATTATTTATTCTTCTATTTTTATTCATAAAATAAATTTAATATTTTACACTCGTTATATATACTTTTGGGTGACTGTCTGGGCTAGTTCTCGCGCACTTCGACTAATGTCATGGGGCATACCTCTTCACCCTATTATGCAAAGAACTAGTAGGATTTTTTTTTTTTTTTTATTATTTTTTTTGTAAGATTCAACCCATAATTCAAAAATATGTAAAAAAATAAAGATATATTATACTTAATCATAAGTTATCCTATCTTATTAGCGTATGTTCTTTGTCAATATGTTAATAAAATTATCTTATTCATTAATTTTACACACATGTTATATAATATTATTCTTAATTTGGATTGAGTTGGGTTGAACAAAAAAAAAGGTGATCTAACTCAAAATCAACCCAATTCAATGGAAATCATAAAATCATAACTCAACCAGATTCAAATAGCTTTATAACTCAATCCAACTCTTACGCTTTG
This sequence comes from Sechiopsis laciniata, assembly GCA_037833695.1. NCBI lineage: Eukaryota > Viridiplantae > Streptophyta > Magnoliopsida > Cucurbitales > Cucurbitaceae > Sechiopsis > Sechiopsis laciniata. The sequence continues at coordinate 8,321,096 of JBBMKA010000001.1, forward strand.
GGTTGAATAGTTCGAGTTTTTCAAATTATCGATTTTTTTATACCCTACTCTTATTTATTACTTACCTTATTGATGATTAAACTAAAAAAATGAAGAAATATTTTTTTTTTTTGTTTAGTCCTTAGATTTGTGGTCTATTTCAATTTAAATCATATATTTCAAAATTAAACACTTTTATCCCGACATTTCAATAATATTCACTTTTATTCCTTAAATAATAAAGTAGTTAGTTAAATAAAATAATGTTCACTAGAATGATAATTAAACTTATTTTAAATTTCAATATATGGATGAAACAATTATTTTTCAAGTAACTTTTTTAAGTAGGTATAAAAGTAAAGTAAAAAAAAAAACATAAAAAGACTAAAAATGTAATTATCAAAATGTCACCAATAAAAATATTCAAATTTTGAAATAAATAAACAAGTTGAAACTTGTTTCAAAAAAAAAAAAAAAAACCGAATTGAAACTAAGCTTAAATCTCTCTCTATATATATTTGAGATTTATATATTTAAAAGTTAATTTACCCAAAAAAAAGAAGAAATAAATAATTTAAGCTAATAAAAAAAACATGGAAAAGAGGGTGGATTGATTGATTGAAGATAAGTATTAGAAAGTTTGGTAAGCAAATAATTTATAGGTGAATGATGGGTTGAGTTGATGAGAAAGGAGACGAAAACGACAAGTTTGGTGGCCGTTTTGAGTTTTAGTGCACAACACGCAATAATTGTCACAGCTTTTATTTTTATGAAATACTATTTTCTCCAAGTCAAGTCTAAAAGTAAGAGACAATAAACATATGTTGGGTTTCATTTAACTTGTCATGTCTAAAACCCTTTTGAATTTTCTTCCTGTAATTTAATTAGTAATTAGGTGATTGTAGTTCAATTTTTCTCGATTTTAAGCCAAATCGAGAATCGAACTGATCCAATCGATTTGAGAAAAAGAGAAATCGAATCAATATCCAATAAAGGATATTGGTTCAATGTTTCTTGATTGTTAGGTCAAACAGAGAATCGATTCATCTAATTAATTTGAGGAACAGAAGAACTAAATTAATGTCCAATGAAGAGCAAAATCATTGACTCGATTTTTCTAGATTCGGTTTCCTACGGTTTTATTATTTTTTTTAGTATTTTACTTCAAACCCTTATTTAAATATTTTTTCCTAAGAAATCTAAAATTTTAGGATTAAATTAAACAAAAATATTATTCGTTGAAATAAAAACCAATAATAATTAAGTCAATGAAGAGTAAAACAAACTTATAAAATGAAAGTAAATAAGTTTATGGTTTGGTTGGATTTTTATTGATTTTTACAAATAGAAATGGAATCGAACCAATTACTTTTTTTTTTCAAATAAAAATTGATATACCCAATATTATGTTAAATATCCAAATCAAACTTACAGATTAGTTTGGTTTGGTTCAATTTGGTTCTTTCGTTTTTCAATTTTTATTATTGCCTTTAGTAGATTGTTTGAGAAAAGATATAATTTAGTTTCTGAATAATTTGGCAATGTGATGCAAATAAAGATGAATGCTGACCTTTTTTTTAATAGAAGATAAGTTACAATATGCATTGAGTTTGGTAGTTGGAAGCAGAAAATGATTTTTGATATATAAATAAAGATCAATATTATTGATGTAAGATATTTGAATTTAATTCGATAGCAAATTATAATCCTACAAAATTTTATAGATATTAGGTTTTATGGTTTTATTAAATTTTTCTGTTGCATTATGACAAATCTACATACAACTATTCATATTACAGTGATGTCCGTGACTATTAAGGGAATTGAATATATATATTTCTTTATTTTTTATTTTTGGTTATATTTGTACTTTTTTTCTATGACACCCGTACAATTTTTTTTTTCCTTTTTTAGCTACCCTTCAAAAGTCACCTTGAGAAAAAAACATCTCAAGAAAAAATCACCTTAAGAAAAAACAACCAATGGGAATTTGTTTCTAATTTCTTTTCCTTCTTTTAAGATAAAAGGTACAAAAACTACATTTCTTTTTCTGTTTTCTTTATACTAACAGGAAGAATAAATACTAATTTTGAACATTCTAAAATATGTGATTTTTTTTTTTACCAGTTCTAAATTTGAACAATCTAAAATATGTGAACTAAATAGAACCAGTTCTATACAGAATCTAAAATGACATAAAAAAAAGAAGACGCAAACTTAAACAAATTGATTGAGATACTCATCCACAGTGGTGTATTTAACATCTGGATATAATTTTGTAGCTTCCAATCCAGCTGATGCTTCAATTTCATGGTTGGTATGATCTCCCTTTACAAATATTGAGTAATCAAAAGCTAGAATCATATTCTTTGGGAATGCTGCCTCTGCACATTAAATCCCAAAAAAAAAGGTCAAGAAATTCAATGTGAAATTACGTACCTTTTACTAGTGTTCTTGTTTAAAATCCTAAGCTAACTAAATATATGTTTTTTGAAAAAATTTATTTATTTATTTATTGTTAAATGGTTGAAATAGGTTAATTGATTTTCTATGAATCGACTGTTGTACATACTACATATATACATGTAATGATTATTCTTAATTTTAGATGGCAAATTTTAACATTCATATTTTAACTTTAACAACTTTTAAAAAATATTTTATATATAGCAAAATATTTCAATTTTGAAAATAATTTTCCCTTGATTGTTTCAATTTTGTTGTCGTACTTAACAAAAAAATATTTAAAAAGAATTTAAACAAAATGTATTACATACCTCCTAAGTAGAGCTTGTCTATTAATTCATAATGAATTGGCAAATATTACTCTTTTTTATTGAAAAAATGATTTATGCATGATTCAAAATTCAAACAAACACAAGGGCTTAAAGTACTTTGAAAAAATTAAGTTGAAACTGTAGGGAAAAAAAAAAAACTAGGCCAAACTCCTATAAATCGAAGACAAAAAAACAAACTAATAATCAAATGAAAAGTTAATGTTAGTTAGCCAACTTAAAATTTAAATATGATAATAATCAAGCAATTTTTTGTTCTAACCTTGAATGTTCTTCAATAATTGGTCCTCTGAGATGTAGATTTTTTGGAGGGTTTTTCCAATTTTGTTTTCCCAAAGGGCCACAAGTTCATTGATTGAGAAGACATTTTCAGGAGGTTTGATGTAGACAATTTTGTTCAAAGTTCTTGGATCATCCACAGCTTTAATGGTGAATGATGCAATGTCTTCTTCCTTGTTGAAAATTACTGATAAATCACAAATCAAACCAAACAAAAAACTCTTTACTTTAGATGCGGACATTTACCAGAAAGCCCACTAATAGACATTGCACTAATAGACAAAAGAAAAAAAAAAAAAGAAGAAGCAAATTCATAAGAGAAAACCATGCCATTAAAGTCAAGTCAGCCGGCCAATAAGCTTAGCTTCTCCATCAAATGAACATTAGTTTTTTATTATGCGAAAGAAAGCAATAGTTTAGAAATAACTGATACGTGCTTTACTGAATGTTCTTCAATTCAAATGTATGATTTTTCTTTTGTAAACCATTCTTTAATTTAATTATGTTGGGACCTATTGAATTAGTTTGTAAAAAAATGGTGGAGAACTAATTTCTAAGTAGGTGATCATAATAAATTGATTTCATCACTTTTTAGTTCTCTAAGACCATCAGAAGATTGACTTATGATGGTTAAATCTCAATCTAATTTCTTTTTAATTTTTTTTTTTTAATTAATAGGTTTGATTTTTAACTTCTAGAATTGATTATAGTAAATGAGTGTGTGTGTTTTTTTTTGAAGTTGTAACCCTACGGACACATTCCCAATCAACGGGAATCAACAAACATAAAAATCACAAAATCCTTTCACTACTTTGAACTCAATCCATAAATTAGACCGAGACCAACCTAAACGAGAAAAATTTAAAGTGATCAACAACCTACAAACTAACCTTTTTCACATAAGAATTGAAAGAATCCCACGTAAAAGATCAACTAATTTTTAATATTCTTAGACCTAAGAATTGTTTTGTCTAATGTGATCTCAACTTTTAGATTTTGTATCTAATATGTCTTAGATGTTCAAAACAAAATCTAATTAAAAATCTATCAAACATGTCATGCAATGACTTATTCAACCAAAAATTCATAGTTTGTAAAATTATTATACACATTTTAAAGTTTAAAAAAAAAAAAAAAAACTATTAAACACGGCTTTAAGAGACTAAATTTGTAATTTAACCTAAATAATTACTCGGGTTTGACCCATTAACGTGCTGAATATATAGGAAATATCAGAAAACAGCGAAGGAACAGTTACCCTTGGGATTTCCATCCCCATGAATAATAACTTTGTCTCTGGGAGGAGTAGAGGCTCCATGTTGAGCCAATCTGGGAAGACAAAATGCGTTAAAATAGTAACACCATATGTAGGTGTAAGGGATTCCTGCAGCCTCCACAGCTCGACGAACTTTAACCTTAGCTTCGAAAACTGATTTCACTGGTCCAACTCCATGCACGTTCTCGACGTCGAACCCGAATTCCGAAGGGAAAAATCTCTGCACCAACAACAAACCTTGTTTTTACAAATCTAAAGGCTCAAGAAGCTTTATATATTAGAAAAAAGTATAAATTCGAAATATTTAACATTGATACTGTAACACTAATAGTCGAGCTATGTTCTAGTAAGCTTAAAATGTTTGATTTCATTCTCTAGGTAAGATTTTAACTAGGAATGTTTATTTATTAACTTGGAGACCTGCCCCTAGTATTAATTTTTTTTTTTATAAACTAATTATTTAAAGAAGGTTGGACATAAAAATTGAAGTTCCAAATGATTAGGGATTCTAAAAAAATACAAACAAAATCAAGTGTTATGCAAGTTTATCAACATATACATAACTTGACATGATATAGCTTGAATACTCTACTCATGGTTTCCAAGCGTTTAAGAAATCATATGAAAAATGTCAAATGTCAAAGTAAACTAGTGATAATTAGCATATATATTCGATCAAAATACTACTCGTTCCAAATCTTTAGTCTCCAAACATTATCCTTTAACTAAAAAAGAAGTCATATAAAATTGATTAAAAAGAAAAAAACTATGTATGAGAATCAGATTTTAAAAAGTGAAGAACTACTAAAAGAAACATTAAAAAAAATTTATTATTCATTATTTATTTTATTTTTGAATTCAACAACTATTTGAGTTGAGGAACTCAAATCTTGACTTCATGATCATGAATATACACTTTTACCCTTCTTTGAAGGTAAGAACTATGGATCTAATTCTTTTGAAGGTAAGAACTATGGAGGATCTAATTGACAATTTAATGTCCATTATTTGATTTTTTAAAAAATCAACTGCTTTTCTCGTTACTTTTTAAATAGTTTTCATATTTCTTTAAAAAAAATTTAATAAACAAAAATGAGTTTAATAACTTTAATTTTTAATTTTTAAGATTTTGGCTCTTTTTTTTAAAACACCAGTAAAAAAACATAGAATCTGGAAAATATTGTAAATGGATCAAATTTGTAATTCAACAAATTTTAAACCAAGCATATGGTAATAAAACTGAAGCAAAAAGCTTACTCCACACCTTGACATTGCCAGCTTCTTTAATGGCGGAAATGAGCTTATCTTGATCGCTCAACTGGTTCAGACCGACCGCCGATATCACCACATCCACAAGCTTAATCGCCTTCACCAAACTCTCATGATCGAACAGATCGCCCTGCACCAATTCAATTCAACATATTTCAGTTTCTTTCACCACTTCTCTCAACAGAAAAATAATCAAAGTCGAACATGAAAACAGATCGAAACTCATGAAATATTGTTGTATGTAGAACTAATTTGATTAAATTGAAGCGAACACTGCAGAATGAGATTACGAAACGTAAAGGTAAAGGCGCAGGAGCCAAACAGAAAAGAGAAGTTCAAAAAGTGAAATCGATGAAAAGTATTGAGAAATTACAGAGACGATAATGGCTCCGATGCTCTCAACAGAAAAATATCCTAATCGAACACGAAATCCAAACGAAAAAAGACCGGAAATCATCAAATATTGCTGAATGTGAAACTAATTTGAAGAAATTTAAGCGAACACTTCAGAATGAGATTTCAAAACGTAAAATCGATTAAAAGTTTCAAGATAATGGCTCCGATACTCTCATCCGAATCTATCCTGATCGAACACGAAATCAAAGCTAAAACACACCGAAAATCATCAAATATTGCTGTACGTGGAACTAATTCGAAGAAAATTAAGCGAAAACTGCGGAATGAGATTTCGGAAGGTAGTAAGGGTTAAGGTACAGGAACCAAACCAGAAGAGAGGAGTTGCAAGAGTGAAATCGATGAAAAGGAAGTAGAAATTACAGTGAGGATAGTGACTCCGATGCTGTTGAAGCTGTGGATGATCGGAGACTTGGCCGGATCGGAGAGAGCGGAGTCTCGGACGAGAGCGTAGGTCTGATGGCCGACCTTGGCGCTGGCCTCGACGATGAACTTGCCGATGTAGCCGGTGCTTCCGACGACGAGGACTCTTCCTTTTCCGGCCATTGGATGAAGGATTCCGGCCAGGAATCGATCGGAAAACCCACACGCAGAGCCAAATGGAGGTTGGGGGAAATGGTGGAAGAGTAAGTAGTGACAATGGAAAATTGGGCTACTACTTTCATCAAATTGATAAATTCTTTCAAGAAAAATTAATTTTTGGTACTTTTTGAAATTTCGTTTCAATTTCGCCACTGTACATTAAAATTGCTAAAAATTCAATTCACCACAAAAACTTAAATAATCACTTAATTAATGTATTAAAATTTAAAATTAATCTGATTATCATTTTAGTGAACATTAAGTTAGGTAATTAAGGGTGATTTTGTTATCTCATAAATAAAAAGGGAGCATTATTTAAAATAAGGAAAACTTACTATATTAGTCTAATTTTAAAAATAATTAGTCATTTTCAAAAAATATTTGTAAATGTAGTTGATAAATACTGTCACATATTTTTTTATAGTACTGATATTAAATGTTTATGATACACAATATTGATATTAATGAGTATTTATAATT
>JBBMKA010000001.1:8334099-8350876 GCA_037833695.1 Sechiopsis laciniata
TTTTTTTTTTTTTTTTTTTTTTTTTTTTTTTGGAGTTACGAAGACAAAGAAATGCAGTATGCATTTGGAATCAAAATTTTTGAAGCATCACTCTGTACACATTTGAAGCAAAGGAAAATAGGGTTTGGTCGGGTTCGGTCTTTATCAACATGTATCAATAAAAAAACTGATATTATATGATATAATAATTTAGAAGTTATAGTTCAGTTTTTATCTACTTTTTTATCATATTTTTTTTTTATTGACCGACAAAAATTGAACTTCTTCAACATGATACATAATATGATAATCTAAAAATTACTCTTCCAATCTTCCTATTGTCAAATATTATTTAATTCAAAAAAAGAAATTTTTTTTTTTGATACTAGCCAACAAGAATTGAACTCAATAAAATTCTAGTAAATTTAATCTCTTATACATTTTGACCTTAGCAACCTTTGAAAATGGGAGACTCAAACCACAATTTATAGTTGTTTAATACACACGCAAATAGCTAAACAAATTTATTGAAATATTCACTAATAGTATATTTAACATCTGGATATAACTTTGAAGCTTCCAATCCAAATCACAAAAACCGAGTAATCTAAAGATAGTATCAAATTCAATGAGGTACTACTTCTGCACATAATAAAACACAAATCTTAAAGTCATATTTATTATTTATACCATGGAAATGAAAATTTAGGTTCAAATGTATTTTTGGATGAGTAGTAATTTCAGCCCAAATTTGCTTTATAACAATTTAGCCATTTACTTGTACACTCGATTGAAAGCTATCAATTTATACTCATTAAATAGTTTTTGCTATGTTAATTTTTTTTCTCCTAAAATTTGATTTGATTATTTTTTTTTTTTCTACCCATGAAAAATTCCCTAAAGAAAATTGACATTTAATTTTCATAGTTTTTTTTTTTAAAATAAAAAAGTTTCATTGTTATACAAATTTGAAAGCACACAAATTAAATTGTTAACAAATAAAATTCAAGATTGCCACATGAAAATTTAAAAGGTAGGTTATCAATATTGATCTGCCTTTTAAAAATGTTTTTTTTGCTCTCAAAAATAAAAATAGTATCCTAGATTTTGTTTATAGTTCAAATTTTCAATTCCAATATATGAAATTAGATTAAATCAAATAACTTGATTTTATCATGGGTTTAAAAGCCACATAAAAAATATATTGGATTCAACTATACAGTTGAACAAGTGAACTTCAAAAAGAAAGTTTCATTATTATTATAGGTTGAGTCTAATAATAATTAGCATATATTCTCGAAGTTTGAATCTTAAAATTCGAAATAGTTCGTACTAAAAAAACTAGAAAAGTTCTCAATTTTTGTTTTAACTCTTATGATAATCTACTCTTCAAAAGTATCCCATGTTTTCAAAATTTTCAATACAATTTTGAAATCCTTGAAAGTTGCCTAGTTTTTAAATTATTAGTTAGAAAAATGTTTCAATTAAATTTATTCTAGGGGATACACCAAAACAATTAAAAAAAAAAAGGTCAAATTTAAAAGAATTAGCAAATATAATAATAATTATTAATAATATTGTCTTATAATACCGTATTAATAATACATGATACTATATTATTAAGTATATATAATATATTATTAATAAATATAGATATAAATACTTTAAAATTTATCTACATTTGCAATTATTTTGTGAAAATAACACATCGAATACTATTTATTATTATAATTTATGAGCAAGAAAAAAATAGTAATGGACATTTCAAAAAAAAAAAAAAAAGTAATGGGACAGGCCAGGCTAGTCGCCATTGTAGGAGGTTTCACAACGACACCGAACAATAGCGCTACACTATCAATCGGTGTGTACTGGTATGCATTTAATTGTTTTTAATTTTTGTTTATCTCGTTTAAAAAATTCAACCAACATCCAAAGCGACTTCTTGGTGCGACAGCCGAGAAGGAAGAAGGCATGGAAGAGGACGGATCTCAGACTCGCATGGGGACGTAGTTGAACATTTGTTGTAGGGCGGAGATGGATGGGTTTTCAGAGCTTTGTTCATTTGGGTTTCACAAGACATGAACGGTCTCAAAATTTAAAAAGTGTGAAACTCTGCAACTGCATGTGTTAGTAAGTAAATGGTTGGAGGGATTCTGAGAGTTATTTTAAATTTCATATTTCAAATCTTCAAAATATTTTTTAATTCCATATATTTTGATTTTGAACATTATAATTTTCTTTTTTATTGAGATTTTAAGGAGGTTTGTTAAGTCCTATTATTTAGATTCTAAAAATGTTAGTTATGTGCTATCTATAATGAGAATATCAAATAAATAAAATAAATAAATACATAAAAGGGTATAAATGTCATTTTGAATATAATCATTTAGTTACTAAATTTCAGAATATTAGATTTAGATATAAATTTAAATGAAGATAATGGATAGACATTTGATGTTTATTTTTTCTAAAAATAGACATTTCTCTAATTGGCCTTATTTTTTTTATCATTAAATGTACACTAATGGTACTGCTGGGCAACTGTGAAACTATTATATATATATATATATGAATAACAATTATATGCGTGTTTTTAGTTTTTATTTTTCAATATTGTATTATATGAATTCTAATTTTAGAATTTTTTGCTAAAATAATTGAAGATCATGCATAGAAAATCTAGAACATATTATTTTGACCACCTTTCAATTATTTTCTTAATATACCAATGTCTATCATATGTAAAAAAAAAAAAACGAATCAATTCTATGAATTATTGTTTTTTTGTCATATCATGTATCAGTTAGTTAGTTAGGCGTTCGAATATTATTTGTTATTAAATTCAAAAATATATATTTTAATTATTGTTTGTTATTAACATATGCAATTCACTTTTTTTTTGGTTATGGTCAATTTTTCGTCTATACATTGTAACTCAAAACCATTTTAAATTATTTTAAAAAGTTATAAATTCAAGTATAAAATTAACAATATTTGGAAGTAGAGTGGGGAACATGTAATCTCTTAGTTTGTACAATAATATGCATTGATTCTTTTGGCCTCTGGTTCGACTTTTCTCTAAATAAATATTTCTTTATTTATTTTTTTGTAAGCACTCAAAAAAGGAAGAAATATACTTTGATGTTATGTATAAGAAATATAAAAGAAAAAGAATAACATCTAAACACATGAATAATGTTATTGTTAACCATCATAAACATAACCTAATAATTTTTAGCATCTCTCAATCAATTTTATGTGTGCCTCATTGTCAAAAGTTAACATCTCCAAAATAAAAGGCTTATTGTCCCATGTGATGGGACAATCAAAATTATTTATTCCATTAATCTAATAATGTTTGAATAAAGAATATTTTAAACATGAAACTTATTGTGTGCTTCCACATTAATAATTAAAGAGCTTGAAGTCGTATTTTTTTTCCTTCCTTTTCTTTTTTGATGATAAAAACAATTAGGATCCACCCATTTGAATCCATTTACAGTGATTTAATATTTGTCAATTAAGTAATCTATAACTCAGTTGATGACATTTTTTTTTGAAAGTTCAACCACAATTGCAAATTTGTAGATTGAGAGATTTGAATTTACGATCTTCTAGTTATAATGAACCGTTGAGCTTTTCTCTTTTTGGTCGAAGTTGATGACATTTGTACATGATTAATTGGTGCTACTCTTATTCAAATTCACCCAGATGTATACATACAATATAGTATATGGACTAATATTTTGAGAAAAAACTATATAGATATGAAAAAGAAAGCAAATGAGACTAATATTATGATTGAATCTCAAAGAGTTGAGATGGATGGATTTAGGCTCTAGCTACTTCACATTTCCATCTTTATATTGCTTCCTTCAATTGAACCTACAAAAAAGAAACATTAAAGTCATAAATATATCATTAGCTCCATCAACCTCCACTATAACACTGTTAAAATATCATTTTAGTCCCTAAATGTTAAATGTTAAATGTTCAGGTTTGTTTTCTTTTAATCCCAAACTTTCAAAATTCCAGTTTATATTTCTAAATATTTCAAGTTTGCTCCATTTTTGTTCTTGAACTTTCTAAACTTTAAAAAAAAAAAGTTTAAAATTAGTCTTGAAAATAGGTTTGACGTTAACATTAATTGAAATTGGTTCAATAATATTGATAATTTTAAAACAAGAAAAAAAAATGTAAATATATTTCTAAAATTTAGGAGAAAAATGATAATTTGTTAAGAAAAATTAACATTTTTAAAAAAAAAAATTAAGGACCAATTTTTTTTTTTTTTTAAAATCTAAAAACTAAAATTCAACATTTGAAAGTTTATAAAAAAAAAATTGAACAAACTTTAAAGTGCACGAAAATAGAACAAACTTGAAAATTAAAAACTAAACTTGAACTCTTGAAAATCTAGAGACCAAAATGAAACAAAAGTCAAAATCTAAGGACGAAAATGATATTTAAGCTAAAAATATTAATCATATCCAATAAATTCATTAATAAACAATTTTCATTGACACTGTTTTTAGTTACTTTTGTAAATATCAAAGTTTTGCATCTGAAATTGCTTCACAAGTTTATTAATCTCATTTGTCATCAATATTTACTTATACTAGCATAGTTCAAGTAGGTCAAACATCAATCTCTTTCCATCCTAAATTTCAAAGCAATAGCTAAAGTTAATTTCTAAAGCAATTCAAACCTCACCCATCAAAGTTGTGCACTATTAAAAGTGGTGGAACACCATTACAAAAAACAGTGCAAATTTGGTGGAAAGAATGTTGATGGAGATGACCAAAGAATCTATATATATATATATCCAAAGCATTAGCAATATCCCAAAAAAACCAGTTGGATCATAAAATTCAAGGGTGATTGGATTTAAAGGTTGAGGGAGGAGAGGAGAAGAGATGAGAAGATGAATTGTCAATTCCGTATTTGTTTTTAATATATCACAACCTCTCCCGACCGCTCTCAATTCCTCCTAAACTGATTATCAAACATCATATTTAATCATATTAAATTTTATCTAGTTTTTAATTCTTTTTATTTTTATTTTTTCAATTTTACCATCACATCAAATCTATTATTTAATTATATCAAATATATATTTATATATATAAAATAAACAGTTTTGAAAACGAGGGATGATAATTATAAGGAGTTTTGAATGGTTATGAATAATTTAGTAAAGATAATATCTTGTTTGGATAGAGGGATAGGGTATGAGTGGTTATCGTCCAAATAATGCCATATTGTAATGAAAGTTTTAGCAAGGGCTTTTTTTCTTTTTTGAAAAAGTTTTAGGAAGGGCTTTTTGAAAGATGTTCAATTCAAACACAGGGTTTGGTAAGAGCAATACTTAGGCAATTGTGGGATAAGTATTTTGAAAATACTTACCCACCCTTGTAATTACATATTTTTATTTTTTTGCATTTCTCTCTCCATCAATCAAAGTCAATTTTTTTTTTAAAAAAGAAAAAATATGTGGCTCTAAAGCCCTTACCTAAGTATTGCTCGTTTGGTAAACCTTAAATAAACCCTCGTAAACCCTCTATCAAACACTCTTAAGTTATTAAAAAAAATCATTTTCTCATTTTCATTGAATTTTCTTTCTGGAGTCATAACAGGAAGAAGAAGAAGACTTGACTACAGAGTTTCAATCCCATATTTACCTGTAAATGGTTGAGACGAAAAGGCGTTTGATGATCTTCCTTGATCGGAACCCACATTGTACAGATTCTGCAAATCCACGTCCCACCCAGATGAGGGTTGAAATTGCTGCATCAGCCATCAATCGATCGATCGATTTGATGAAATTAGGAACTCGAACCGATTGAAACCGAATCGAAAATGGGGGAAGAAGAACTTACGGTGAGGCAGGATGAATCGAGGAAATTTTCCGGGAAAGAAACAGGGGCGCTGATTGTTCTTCGAAGAGCCACATCCGAGGTATTAATTCCCATTTCTAATCCACAACACTGCACCATTTGTTGATTATTTAGATTGAATTGTAAGTATGATGAAGGATCTGTTGTCTCCGATGACATTCCGCCCATCGCCGGGAAATTCCCGGCGGTGCAAGCAGGGGGAAATATCTGTTTGTTTGTTTCCGGCGAAAATTTTAGGTTCTGATTGTTGTTTTTGTTGATGAATCTAATCTTATTAAATGAGTTTGGAATTGTTATTTGTTTTGTTTTGTTACCTCTTTGGTGAATAGATCATCGACATTGAAGTCGAGCCTTGGATTCACTGTAGCTAACTTCATGGACAAGAACTGTTTGTGAAAATGCCACAGAGAAAGTTTTAGATATTAGAGCGAGTGTTTTCAATGGAAATAGTGTTTTCGAGGTTAGAGATTGAGGAAATTTGGTTTCTTACCTCTACTTGTCTTTGAAGAGATTGAACATAGTTTATGATCTCGTCTAGCATTCCTGCTTTTCCAGTGATTTTGTTGCATCCTGGTACTAAATCTTGCAAGTACTTCATTCTCTCACTGATTTTTTCCCTTCTAGCCTGCATGAAACCAAAAATGACTTAGATTGGTTAAAGAGAAAATCCTATAAATCGATCAAAAACTAACAAATCAAAGAAAGAAACAGCAACCCATAAGAGGAAATTAGGTAATGTTTTGGCTTACTCTTTCTGCTAAGCTATGGCTATCAGTGGCTTGGCCTCGGCGAGCTCTGACATGAATGTAATCAGGCTTTTGAACCTCTGAGGCTTTGGAGTTTTCTTTAGAGGTATCAGCTGAAGTTTCTCTGTTGTTGTTTGTTGTGGTTGAGTTGTTTTTGGTGCTGTTTTGATCTGTGGTTTTAGACGAGTCTCCTCCTTCAGCACTTGTTTTGATTCTCTTATCTTTGTTATTGCTGTTATCTTCATCCATGGTCACCTGCAAATCAATCCCCCAAATGATTTTGTTATGAATAAACTAAATAACAATCAAAGAAAATAAAGAAAATACAAGAGACAAAACATAATGATTCTATAGTTTTGTGTTACTTACATCCACGGATAAATGATATAAAACGTTTTATTAATTGTATAAGAATACAAATATTTGGTCAAATAAGGTTAACATTTTAAGACAGTTTATAGACTTCAGTCCGGTAAAACTCTAATACAATATATGGTCTAAAATATATAAAAGTCCAATACAAAAATATAAATTCAATTACATATTTTTATTAGGTTGTGTCGCTCTAAACTCGACCCGGTGACTGGTTAACAAGACCCTACCCTAAGTAATCGTATGGCTAACATAGTAGAAAGCATTTCAAGAGATCTAGTTTTTGGCCATTTTTCCAATCCGGGTTTGAATATTTAGATTGTTTTTCGAGGTCTTGAGAGAAGTTTTCAAACACAGAGACAGAGAGAGATCATAGTATAAGAAACTTGCCTTGCTGTTATTGGTGGTGGTGTTGTGTACCTTCTCAGCTTTCCTTTTCTTGTAGCTTTCGCTTCCAACCGCCGACCCTATCTTCTCCGCCACCGCCGGCGGGCAGCTGGAGGTTCTAGAGAGAGAAGAATTGAGATCATAAGGAGTGGCATTCAACAACAAAGAAGGATCAAACTTGTCCAATGTAGACCACCCATCTTCCAAACCAGGGTCAGGCTTCACTGCCCCCATTACCATCTCAACGAGTGACAACCCACCACCGCCACCACTCATGAACTCTGGAACCCCGGTGAGGTGAACCGCCGGAACAGCCACCGGCGGCGGAAATCCGCTGCCGTAATCCACCCTGTTGAAACAACTCTGACTCAAAAGCTGATCTTGCTGCCATTTCAAACGAGCTCTCTGCCTCTCAAGAAAAGTGAGACTCTCCAAATAGTTCCCTGCCCTGTTCATCCTCCCAATAAAAGAAACTAAAACCCCACCTCAGAAAAACAGAGAAACCCTTTAAATTCAAAGGAAATCCCAAAAAATCATGAAAAAAAGAAGAACAAGAAGAAAAACAAATATGGGTTCTAAGATTGTAGTCTGAATTTTCACACTCGAACACACGAGGAGTTCACAGAGATTAGAGAAGGGAAGAGAGAGAATATATATATATATATATATAAAGATGAAAAGTTGGGTGGCCGGAGAGTGAGAACAAGTGGCCGGAATTATTGGTTTAGAGAGAGAAAGTAGGGCAGGGAGTTGTGGAATGAAGCCATAACCATAGGGCGTGGGGCAGATGGACATGACTGCCACGTGAGCATGTCCGGTGTACCAAAACAGAGATAAAACGGACTCCCAAACTCCAACGGGGTTCCTCTAAATTATGAAATCCCAAAAAAATAAGAGGAAAAAAATGGTCTTTCATCCCACCCACCACTATTTTATATGTACAATTTTTCTAAATTTTCTCACATTCTTTTGCCTTTTGTATGATTTTGTTTTTTTTTTTTTATTATTATTTTTATATATCTTTCATACATTTGGATGTTTGTCATCACTTTCATATTTGAGGAATTTTTTTTTATCTAATTGATATGAGATAACTTTGTTTGCATTCCAAGAATCGAATTTGTAAGTAACTAATCGTTATTGTTAAGCTATGATTGTTAGAAGGTTATCACTTGCTCAAGAAGTATAAGTAATAAATACATAACTATTATTATTCGTGTTTCGGGTGGAAATAATGGTTACATGAATTATTATTGTCGATGATTATTGGAACTCAAAACAACTCGTGAATATAAAGAAGTTTTTTTTAGTAGAGAATCTGAATTTTTAATATTTTGATTAAAAATATTTACTTGAATATATTAAATAGTTAAGAGAGATTTGAGTTCTAACCATATACCGCATTTTCCTAATAAATAAAATAGTAGATATGATAGAGAATAAAAAATTGTTATTAGAAGAAAGAAAAGTAGTCAAGAGAAAAATAAAAAATAATCGATGGGATTATAAAGTTGGTTAAGAACTTTTAAGTGGCATATTTCCGAAGGAGGTTAGGCTTAACAAAGAAACAACTACAGTCTTACTCTTGACGCGTAAACCTCACGGGAATACGAGCGCGTGGTAATTTTAGGAAGTTATTCCGTGTATTACGGAATTTGGCATGGAACGTTCTAAAATTAGAATTAGGAATTGCAAAATTAATGGAAATGACTTCATAGTTCATTAAAAGCGGTCATGTACTGCCAGATCTTCTTGTTTTTTAATTGAACTAGTATTTATTGATTATTCTTTAACTTTATTGATTATTGTTTAACTGACTTTTAAAATATTAATAAACGAAAGACAAAAAAATCTAACCATTTCATTGACTAATTATTGTTGAGGGTATGTATGGAACTAAAAATGTTCAAGAAATGATTTTAAATCTTTTCTCTTATTAAAATTAAAGTAATTAGGGATTAAAGTTGCAATCTTTGCTAAAAGTCTAATTATTGGAGTGAACTAACTTTGTGTCAAAAAGGGTTGGGTCTGTCTATCTTTAACCGCAAAGATTTTAAGTTCAAATCCTCAAATTTGAAGTTTAAAAAAAAAAACACTAAATTTAGGGCAATATTTCTAATACTTTTTATTCCAAATTATTTCCTTTTGCAGTCTCAAGAGCGAAAATGGAATTTGGTAAAGAAGTTTTTTCATTTTCCATCCTAATCAATTCCTTTACTTACAAATTAGTTTGATTTACTAAGCAGCAAATTTGAAGGCTCAAGCAATGGAAGGTAAAGTGAAAACACAAAAGAAGATATACTTTAATTTAGGTTTAGGTGGGTGCATGTCAAGGGAAGATGATTTCTACTTTCCATTATTCACCTAAAATGCCCCTCCTTTTAAAAAACCCTTATGCAAAATCTTCTCCTCAATATTTAATTTCTTTGTATATATAATATAATATAATATAATTAATAATATTAATTATTATTATTATAATAATACTCTACATTTTGTGTTACTTACACATGATCATCTATTGCAAGTAGAGACATATGGGACCATGCCTTTCTCTATATGATTCATTCAATCACCATCTATATCTATGTGCTCATCTTCAACAGAAAACTACCCTCTTGGCCCCTCACTCTCTTTACCTTTCACTTTCATTTGTTTGAACTAAAAATTATGCCTGGATAATCATTTCATTTTTTTTTCTTTTGAAAACTCTATTTATTTTTCTTGCAAATATTTTTTTAATAAATAAAAATTTATAGTCCTTTATTAATAAGTATTTGGCTTAATAGTTGACTCATTACATATTTAAGAACTTAGTATCTGTCTTAAAATCTAAACTTATGAGACATTAAAAAATATTATAATTAAACTCACTCCAGTTTCGAACAATAACATATGATCTCCAAATCTATAACCTAAGAAAGTTCCCATTTAAGAATATCTTTGAAAATTTTGAATTCATAATAAACTTCCAACCACAAAAAACATAATAATAATACTAATAGTAAAAAAAATTTAAAAAAAAAAAAAAAAAAAACTGAAAACTTTTTTTCTTTCAAAACTTGAGCTGGATTTTGAAAATAATTTTAGAAAAAAATTGGTGAACTTCATATTTATAAACTTATTTTTCAAAAAATAAAAGGCAGTTATCAAATCTGGCTTTAATATCCCACATTTAGGATTTGTATTTGACCAAGACCTAAGAATAACTACAAGTGTGGGGATTGGGGATCATTTACTATGTTTTTAATAAAGGACAATAAGAACACATTTGGGACAACTTTACAAGTTGCCCAATTGAATTCATTAATAACCTCAAGTTGCATTAAAAGAGACATTCATCTAATCAGAAGGACTAGTACATTCATTTATGTTTGAACCAAAAACATTCTTACAAAAGCTTACTACCATCTTGACATGGTTATATTATTGCAAGTTGTTAACATAGGGTCACTTTTTTTCTATTCATTTATTTTTATTTCTTTCACTCAGTCTTCTTGAAAAAGCATGTGGTGACTTTTTGATAGTGAGAAAATTGAATTTTTGAGGATGGGTCTGTGCATTTATGTATTTTTAGGGGTATAGGATTTTGTTAGCCTATATTACAGCTTTTAAAAAAAAAAAAAAAAAAATCTGTCAAACTCTCCGTGCCAATTTTTGGACACCTTAATTATTGTCAAAGAAATTAAAAAATAATTTTTATAATATTTGAATGTTAAAAATATTTTGTAAAAAATTAATTTCAAGAATATGTGGCCACAAAAGATATCAATAATTTTTACTCATATTTTTAATTATTATGGAACGGTCTAAGGGTTAAGAGTGTCATAAGCAACTAAGATCTTATGAGTTCAATCTATATGATTGTCACCTAAAAAAAAAAAATTTACGAGTTTTTTTTATATTTAAATGTCCCAAAGTTAGGCAATATATTCCGTAAAAATAATCAAGATGTGCGTAAACTGGTGAACTTATAGATATATAAAAAAAGAATTTATTATTTATTATGAACAAGTAGATGAAATGGGAATACAGATGGTTAATGAGTGAAAGAGAAACTTGGGGCAACAAACCAAAGAAACAACTCTTTGAATAAGGACCCAACCAACAAATTATTTTGTTTTGGTCTTATGCTTTATGGTCTTTGTGGTCCATTATTTCAATTTCTATTGGATAACAAATGAGTAGCTACCTATCTCTTTTTGTGACACAGTATTATTAAATCTCTACATATAAACTATAAAAAAATACATACATATATTCAAATAAAATGAATATTTATTTATGATATTCATACTAAACATATATGTTGACCCCAAAGAGAAATTGTTCAATGTTACTTTTAGTTCATTTGGTTGGAAAGAAATACTCGTATATATAGTAAGACATTTCAAAGTTTCCCCTTGCCCTTTAAGAGGAAATCATTATATAGCAATATCATTTTTTGGTATTAAAAGCCCTAGTTTGATAGGGTTTGTGATTATTGTTCTATTGCTCTAAATGTTGCTGCTACAATCAGTTATTGTTTCATTTGTAACCATGCCTAATAAGGAGAATGTATTTTTTAAAAAAATTATTTATAATTTTATTGTGTGTGTATAATATCAATATCCAACAATCATAAAAGTGTTCGACATATAATTGGAAGTTTGTAACCACGACTACAGATAATTTTGAGAGAGATAATTGAAAAAAAAATAAAAAATAAAAAAAAAATAAAAAAAATAAAACTTTAGCTGCACATTTAATCTAATCGTATTATCATTATTAAAAGTGGCACCTATATTTCAAAAACAACTTTGAGAGATATCATTTATATAGGTGAGTGTCCATATATTTTTTTTATAGAAAAAATCCCTTGATTTTATAATATTTGGTTGTAAAAAAAAATTATAAAAAATTAATACTTAGATATGTGATTGCCAATATCAATTAAATCTATAATTTTTTTATGTCATGAGATCCTCTCAACCATTATGACCACCCATAATAATAGAGAGATAAAGAGAATTACTTTTATCTTTAATAACAGATAAATTATATTCTTAACACTGGTAAAGTGAGCATAATGCAATTGATATATTAATATAATAATAATCACTAAATTTGTGGTTTGAGTTTTTCAATCTCGTATTATACTAAGAAAAATTACATACCACCAATTACTTTGAGTAAATTCGAAAAGATGATAGAGATATATTTAGAGCACATCAAAAGAAATCACGACTTCTGTAACTATTAAAATGTATCATTGGAGAGATCAATTGAACATGTATAGATCCAACATTCATAAAAGTGACTACTTTAAATAATGTAAGGGAGAAAAGATTTGGTGGTATGATTTTGTTGGTCAAAATGTTTGGTCTTTTCATTCATAAAAGCACAAAAGAGAGGCTTATGACATGGTTGATATGAAGGTAAATATAATAATAATAATAATAATAAAACTATATATTTGAAGCTTTTTCTTATCTTATCTTATTATGGATAAGGTATAGAGAAAATAGAAAGAGAAAACAGGGCTAGGGTTAGAAGGGCTGCATTAAAAAAATGAGCATTAGTTATTTATATATATTTCTTATTTTTAAGGAGTAATTTCATTAGTAAAAATTGAAATCTTAAAAATATACTTATGTAGAAGTTTTAGGTTCAAAGTTAATGAATTCAATCTTTCAACTTTGAGTTTCTGAGTTTTGAAAACAAGCATAGATATTCTAAATAAATATATAGTAACTTTAAAAAAAAATAATATAAAAAAGTATCTTATAACTTCTTGATACTTCCATAGATTTTCATTTATTGTTTTGATGGGTGAATAGGAGAAAGAGAGGGAGATGGAAGACATGGCCTACCACAATTTTAAGTAGAAAATCTCAATCTTTCATATAATAACATTTTTACATGAGAGCAATTTGGGTGTAGCGAAGGCACACTCCAGGGTGCTGTTACAAAGCAACAAATATTTAAAAAAAAATGGAACACTTAAAAAAAAAAAATTGAGATGTGTCGCTCCAAAAGAGTCACATCAAAAGTAGAATATGAAGGGGTGCAACCAAGGCTGCACCCAAATTGCTCTCTTTTTATATAGTACTTTTACGATTTAGGAACTCTTAAGAATTATTATTAATATATACTTCCTTTTCATGCCCACCAATAATGAACCTTTTTTTATTCCTTATTTTTTTTAACAGTAAACTTGCAATATATAGATAAGAACTATGTCTAGGAACAATGGTGTAAGGATATATATTATTAAATCGTAAATTAGATATATTCAACAATAGACTTTACTATGTGGTTTCAAAATCCTTTTTAAAAGCATTCTTCTTTTAGGTAAAAATGTTTGTGTTTTGCTTTGTTAAGTTCCATTGTAAGACTATCATATTTACAAATTAAAAGAAGGGAGAAATGGTCAAATACTAGTTGTTTGAACTTATTTATCTCTATAAATTAGCCTAAAAAACATCACAAGATGACTTAGAAAAAGTACTAAAACAACTATAGTTGTTCAATTTCTCCAAATTTGGAGATCTTTTTTGGATATTTGAATTTGTAACTATATGCATATTACATTTTTTCACTCCTTTAATGAAATATATTTTTATAAAAATAGAAAAAAGTATCCAAACAATTTAAGAAATCAAAACTCAAAAGTAATTAAGTTATGTTGGGTATACTTTTTTTGTGGTAGACTAATGATATAGAGCCAGAGGAAACCTTACAAATTTAGAGATAAAAATAAAATAATAATAAATATTCATGGTAAATATAATTGACAATTAAAAAAAACGACGTTAACTATTGATTTTTAATGAATTCAACCATCATTAAAGATAAGTGAATTCAAACACAGAGTTTCTTAATTATTAGATTATATAGAATCTCATTAAAATTTTGTTTCTTTTGCCCAACGTTAACTATCATTAAAATCTATATTTTGTTAAAAATGTCAATTTGTCAACTTCATTAACAGTTCATCTTTGACAGACTGGAAAATCCATGAAAATCCAATATTAATAATGATAATTTTTTAAGTGTCGTTGATGATCTTTCTTTAGAGTGATTTACTAATTTAGTGGTTATAAAAATAGATAACCATCATGATGTGATTTGGTGGCTAAGAAAATTTTAAAAATCTAAAAAATAATGAGTTCAATTTAAGGTAATAATTTATATAATAGGTACAGATCAAAATTGGCCTATATTTTTTAGAAAAATATTATTAATTATTTTGGCTGCTTTTTGATGTATTTAAAGATAGATTATTTGGCTCTTATTTTTCGTCTTTCATTGCTTTAAATTGCAAAGTCTTTTTGTAATTCCTTCTATATTCCTTAAGTATTTGGTTTTTATCCAATATTATACCGTCAAAAAATATGTTTTGTAAAAATAGTTGAAATGTTTACCTAATTTTTTTAAACCTACAAATAAAAAAGACGATTGAAAAGAGAGAAAATATAGTTAACATAATTTCAAGTTTGTTACGGTGAAATAAACATAGTTTAAACAATTAGTTTTAAAATATGAGATTTTTTATGAATAATAAAACATGGATAAAATAGAGAAAAAATTAAACATAATAAAACATCTCAGGTTTAAGCAATTACTAAGCAGCAACCAAAATTATGATTGCTGAAAATCAAAATAATTATTCTTTCAACAGAGGGATTGGTGCTCCTCTATGCTTACGCAATTGAAGCAATTTCTAGGCATTGTTGGTGGCAATCATGTAACAAAATTTAGCAACAAGACAACGTTATTGTACTGTGACATTATTGTTTAAATTAATCCGACCTTATCAAAATAATTTTTTACATTAAAAAAAATCAAAATAATTTGTTTTTACTATTGGCCCATCCCCTTTGAGAGAGGAGCCACCCAATAAAAACTATTGTTTACATACCATTGTTATGTAGTCAATAAACTAGTAAAAAACACCAATCAACAAATACTACATAAAAATATTATTCTTCTAAAATAAGAATAATATAAAGTTAAATATCGATTTCTAAGATTAAATCCGTAACAGTAATATTGAATTAAATTACCATAAAATAATGAAATTACTAGATCACTAATTTTGATAATTCTAACAAAATTTTTCATAACTTATGCAGTCAAGTTATTAGTTAAACTTTGAGCCTACAATCTCACATATCAGATCGAGTATGTTTATCCATTTAATTTTTCTTTAATAGATGGTGGAAGCAACTAACACATTATAAAAATTTAAAAAAAAAACTTGGTTTTATATTTTGTAAATATATGTAAATATACTTAACAAAAAAATATAAGTGGAAAAGGAGGTTTTAAGCTTAACTAAAAAAAGGTTATCAGATTAAATTGTTCACAAAAAAAAAAAAAAAAAAAAAGAAAAAAAAAAGAGAAAAATAAATAAAATTGAAATAAACTATGTGGCAATTTTGTATTGTGATTCGCATTGAAATTGTGAAAATTGGATGGCTTCCAAGTTCCAACCATTAATGACGTTTGCAACCACTTTTTTCACAGAAAACTTTGCAGTTCCTTTTTCTTCCTTTTGCTGATTCCCATGCATTATATCAGTACACAAAAATTATTAAGTTATAACCTCTAATTTCAACTATAATGCACGCAAATAATGAATAAACAAATTTGAGATTTTATATATAGGAATCGAGAAGGATATGGTTACCCTTGATATATATATGTGTGTGTTGGAATACATAGAAATTGATTGACTTAAACTATAAACTTCATAATTATTAATACATTTCGTAGTTAGTTGAAATATGTTTATTTCATCCAATTTTATATGGTTTATTTTATTAACTCTTATATTTTATTTTACAATTTCAATTTTTTTTTTTTTTTTTTTTTTTAATGTTCATTGTTTTATAGCAAGTATTATAATCAATTGCGATAAATTTTTCAAAGAATAATGTAAATTTTAAAATTGATCAATGTACTTTTTAGTGATCGAATGCATGAGCCTTCAGGGTGTGCTAACTTCCCTTGAGATCTTAAATGTAATGAGAATGTGGAGATTAAACTCGTGACTTTGATGTTGAAACTCGGTTCAATCTAACTATTAGATATTATATATTTTTATCTCAAAACTAATTAATAAAAAGTCAAGTAACTACTATATTATAGATGTTAGTTGGTCTACTTACCTTTCCAATGTGATATAAGATAAAATTCTCAGATTATTTTAAAAATTAAATTCTTACACATTTTCTTAATAATTAAATATTTTTAAAATTGTATTTTAACTAAAGAAAATGAATAGAACAATCATGTTGAAGATTCTCGGCTAGAAAGAGTTTATGCACCTACATATATATATATATATATATATATATATATATATATATATATATATATGTAAGATTCTTGTGTTGCATCACGTGCCGT
>JBBMKA010000001.1:8350976-8393801 GCA_037833695.1 Sechiopsis laciniata
AGAATATAAAAATAATGTGAAGCAGTTCGAACTAACGGGAGAGGGCTATAATGGAAAGGGAGTACCAAAATAAGTAAAATATAAGATGAAATATAAATTCAAATTATAGTTTAATTCTTATAATTTAAGTTATTCATATATCAATGATAAAATTATGAGTTATGTGACTGATATAACAAAAAAATCATAGCATTTATGCATAAATAATGAATTTTCATGTACTAAATGCACGGTCGATTACGTACCATAAAGACTATATTTTAAATTTTATAAAATTAAAAAAATTAAATTTTAATTTTTAAAATAATGAGGATTAAATTATAACATTATTCAAACTTATAAAAACTAAATTCTATATTTCTTCCAATTATAGAGACTAAAGTTAACTTTTTTTTAACTAATGTATAGTTTACCCTTCTTTAAAAAAAATGTATATTTTACCCTAAAATATAAAAGAACAATATATATGTTGAAAAAAAAAAACATAGATGGGGCCAAGAACTGCCCTTCTTATCTTGGCTTCTAAAACTCATTTCTTGAATTTTTTTTTTTTTACAATAATTGCTAAAGTTAAAATAAATTTACTAAAAATAGATGTCCATCCCAAATTCTCTTAATTGTGTGCTTTGGGGGTGCTTGTTTAACATATTTAATTAGGATTTAGTTTAAGGAGTCATGTTGAGTAGTTAAAAATTGAGAGTAATATTAAAAAATTAGTTTGGATGTAGTTTTTGTGTAGAGGCTGAATTAGAGTCAAAACTTTGTTTGGATGTAAATTTAAAATAATTAGTTATTTTGAGTAGTTAAAAAAGTAATGATTAAAAATGAGTGGTTAAAAATAAGTTTTTTTTTATTAATTTGAAATGAATGATTAGAAATGAGTTGTTAGAAATGATTGAGTAGTTATAAATGAATGATTAGAAATGAATTGTTAGAAATAAGAGTTATTTTTAAAAGTAAAAAGAATGGGGAGTTAGTAAAAATTCGTTTAGATGTTGGAGTTGAAACTTCAAGTACGAAATTATTATTCTTTTTAAAATCATTTACTTTTTTCGTATCATTTTCTATCGAAATCAATAACATTTTTCATAGAGAATTTGAACTGATAAACGTTAAGTTTTGGTTACTAAGGTCTCGTTTGATAATTATTTCATTTTTTATTTTTGGTTTTTGAAATTTAAGCCTATTCTTACTCAAAAAATCTTATAATGTGTTCCACATTTCTATAATGTATCCATATTTGCTTAAGAAAGTATGTGAATGATAACCACCTTTTAAAAACAAAAACAAACTTCTAGAAGCTACTAATTTTTGTTTCAAAATTTTGATTTAATTTCTACAAATATAAGTGAGATGTAGATATCTAAGTGAGAAAAAACATATGGTAAGATACTTGTTGTAGGCTTAAATTTTAAAAACTAAAAATAAAAATACAAAATAATTATCAAACGAGGTTTAAATTATACACAATCTTACAGTTTTGTTATCTTTTGTTTTGTTCATTTTCTTAATACGATACATAGGACGAAAATTTTAAACTTCAAACCTCAAGAAAGCGGTAGCGTTTGAGAAGAAAAAGTAGGAATACCAATTTTAATATTGAAAAATCATCATGGAGTGGCTCAATTAGTCAAAGAGAGTTTTAAGGTGCATAAGGTGATGAGTTCAATCTATATTGACTACCAAGGCTTGATTGGTTAGTTTAACTCAATCAAGTTTTGTATATTTGATTTCTTTTTCTTAAGATTTTGATATCTATAGAATTGTTTTTTTTTCCTATTCATGAAAATTTTCCTTTAAAAGATAAAATAAAAAATAAGGCATTTTGCACCTCTAACAAAAAAGAATTAAAAGAAGTACACAAATATCAATTTCTAAACACGTTTATAAGAATGGTGAAAAATGGGTGACCACATTAAAATTTAAAAAAAAAAAAAAAAACCAATTACTTGATGCACGATCAATTTGTTGACTGAGAAATTTCGGCCAGTCATAGATCGCCACGTTATTATTTCAAATTTAATGGCAAAATTAAATTAAATTTTGAGACTATATTTCTCAAAATTTAATTTGGACGAAAAGTTGGTTTATCTTGAATTTGGGTCAAATATAGACCAGACCAAAGTTCGTTTAGTGAACCGAACCAAAAAGTCCAAATTCAAAAGATCAAGCCCAACGATCAAGCCCATTAAGGCCCAAGCCAATGGTCCACATGAGCTATATAAATAGAGGGGCTCTCCTTCATTTGGGGGGTCAGAAATTGGAAGCTCGAGAGAGAATTCTACCAAATTGAAGACTCTCCAAATTTCCAAGGATCAAGCAGCCTTTGAAGTCCAAAATCACTTCGAAAGTCAAGCAAATCCGCAAACAAGCAACCAAATACGAAGAACGCTCATCTTGTTCTTCAAATCAAGAACAAACATTCAGAGAGAACGAATCAGATGATCAAAGTATAAAGATCGAACCACATTCGCACAAATCATCTTAAAACTCAAGTTCAACTCCACGAATCAAAATTTCTCGAGAATTGTAACGGCCCAGTTTTTCATTCCGATTCTCCAGGTATGTTCGGTCGTTCATTCCGGTGTTCGGTTGGGCCGTTAGGGCAGTTTGAGCCTTTAGGGGCATTTTGGTAATTTTGGCCTTCAAGGTCTAGGGCTGTTTTTTGATAAGTTTGGGTTATTGCTTCGTTTTCAGGTTTTCAGGTTTTCAGGATTAGAGTTACTTTTTAGGAAGCTTGGAGGTCTTTTTGGTTAAAAAGAAAAAAATGGAAAAAATGGTTGTTTATTTCTTCCTTCGCTGGGATTCGAAGCCGGGTTCTCTGAAAACTCTATTTAAGCCCCTCATTTTCCAAGTTTCAAAACCCTAGCCGAATTCCTCTTCTCCATTTGCGACTTTCTCCTCTTAAATTCTCTCTTCTCCTTCCTCTTCTCCACTGCCGAAACCACCATCTCAAACCCATCGCCAAGCCTCTTCGTCGAGCTCCTCACCGCCGAGCAGCCTTCATGCCCGCGCAGACGAACGCAGCCACATCGCACCTCACCAGATCCCCTTAGTCCGTGAATGTCAGCAACGATCGCAGCCTTGCGATCGAGTCCCCGCGCTCAGCCCCGCACATCTTCATCGGTTCCGGGCCTCCATCTTCCTTGCTCATCTGTAGCCTCGCGATCGCAGCATCGCGATCTCCCAGTCCCGCGCACCCTTCGTCGAGACGTTTTAAGCCCCAACGTCTTCGCGAGTAGCCCGTTTGCCTCAGGTACATTTTGCCAAAAACCTTTCTCGTTCTCCGTGGGTATTTCTGTGGCCTGATGTTAAGATTTTTTGACCTTGTGCTATTCGCAGCCTCGCGGTCGCCATCTCGCTTGCCGCTCGCCTTTGCACAGCAGTTCGTCATACGCTCGAGTTCGCAACCGAGGCCACGCCCGTTCGCTTGTCTGAGCTGATCCACCATGCTGCTCTCACTTTCAATTTTTACCTCAGCGAACCCTTCGCCCCAGCGAGACGTTCTCGCTCAGCTTCACCCTCGTCGAGCCTCACCTGCTCTCGTTCTCGCGCACGTCCGCGAGCAACTTCACCTTCGCATTCGCCGAAGCCTTGCTGTCAAGCCTGTCTTCTCGGTTTAGAGGAATTGTCTCCCGAGCCTTGTGCGTTGGTCGACTCTTTGCTATGCTGCTTAGATGTTATTTAATTGTTTGCTACTATTATGTGCCTAGGTTGTTACTCATGTTGGTATTCTACAGCTCAAAGAGCATTGTTTGTGTATTCGTTCTGCTTCCTTTCCAGGAAAGAATTTTCTTGCCGGGGTTGTGTGGACTCTGCGCTTGCCACGGATAGTTTTTTGGTTGTGTGTTACTATTTTCTGAGCATGTTAGTGGATAGGTGCTTGAATGATGTTTCTGTTGATATACTTGTTAGTGGATAGGTGATTGAACGATATTTCTGTTGATATGGTTGTTAGTAGATAGGATTGTATGGCTTGTCTGATAAGACCTGGCATGTAGAATGTTTGTATCCTGATTTGTACTTTTCTGTTTACAGTGACTGTTATGTTTATCGACTGTTTCCATTCTGTATGTTATTGTGCAATGTTATTGATGCTAAACTCTGTTAGCTCTAGGGTACTTCTTCTTAGCTAGATCTTGTTAGGTTGTCATCACCTAGAGACTGAGAGTGGACCAACGTATGTGTCCCCACCGATCGGGCTGTGAGGACAGATTCCTTACCCCCATCAGCCGGGTGTGAAGTAGCTACCACATCAGCATAAGCCTAGTTTATGGTCTACTAGAGCAGGGTCCTTTCCTTGGTGCAAGCCTGCCTTAAGACGACTTTTAGCTTCAGGCGTTGGGTGTGATTCAGGCTGCCATAGTATGGTGTCGAGGGCCTCCCGCTTACTGTGGATCAGAGCTCACCTTTTTTAGTCTTAGGCATGCGCACTTGGACTAGCATAGTTTGTGTAGGCCTACATTTATCCAGTTTGCAGGAACATGTGGTGTGCGCGTATGTGCATTAGGTGCCGGGAGGAGAGCTCCCTCAGGCTAGTGTATCAGTACACCTTTCCGTTTAGATAGAGCCCGACACTTGGGTACTCTCCCAAGTGTCCATGATCAGCATAATGAGCTGATCACCTTAGCCGAGAGTTGGGGACTCTCGAAATTCTGGGGCTTATATCGATAACCTATTTGGAAATCCACAGTGGATCCTTAGCCGATAGTTAGAAACTTTCGATTGTTTGAGCATGCTGTGATTGTACTTATGTTGAAACTGCCCTTGTGATGATGTTTTGCTTGTATGCTAGGATGCTAGATGATGTGACTTGCGTACTGTACCCCAGTTGGGGATTCGTACTGAGTGCCTTTGTATTCACTCTTATTTCTGTGGTTTTTCCACCAGGTAACTTGGGACAGCATCGGGGCGGCTAGAGGAGGAGCTGACTGATCATAAAAGTCCGTCGCATAGTCTCTTTCGATTATTTTATGTTTTCAATATGTTTAGACTATTTTGGGAGAATTATTTTAGTACTGTTTTCATATACTCTGGCCAGAGGCTTTAAATTATATTGGTATTAATAACGGTTTTTGGATTGCCATTTTCCTATCAAATGTTTAAGTTTCTGTTGCTTGTCTTACTTGTCGAATTTAATGGTTTTTAAATTCATGTATGCTGAGTAAGGACCGAGATTAGAACCATTTTAGAGTCGAGTCTTTACAGTTGGTATCAAAGTTTAGAGTCATCGATTCGGTAGACTGACCAATTAAGTTAGGTCGTAGTCCCCAAGATCATCAGCACTCCAACAGCCGTCAGGTATGTCATCAGTTAATTTCTTTAAGGGTTTTGCTTACAGTACTTGTATCTACATACTTGCCTTGTTTTATTGTTGGCAGTATTGGTCCGAGCATGGACTGACTCAGTGTTGTTTGGGTGTAGATCGTGAAAGATGTCGATCACACGTAGTGGAGCTGGAATATTAGCTGTCGCCAACAGAGATGGTAGCACCGCACCAGATATTGAGGAGACGTCGTCTCGAGCTGTTCCGACAGTTAGGCCACCTTGGGTCCCGATTGGAGTCTTGCCTAGAGGAGGAGCAGAGTGTGTTCCGCCTCAGATTAGCGCTCTTGGAGCAAAGTTTGTTGTGGCCATGTGAGAGAAGGTTACAGGCATGTTACGGAGTAGAGGGCTGAGACTTAGGCATTTTTGGCAACGCAGCAGGCAGAGACCGCCCAGTTTGCCCAGTTTTTCCAATAGGCACCGCCAGCGGTTCATGTAGCACAGCCCAATGGTGCAGCAGTTCTTCTAGTAGGGCAAAGAGTGCCCTAGCCCAGCCAGCTCAACAGGTACCTGATGTTGAGCCAGAGATTCTCGAGGGTGCCGCCGAGGGTGGCAAAAGGCTAAAGGATTTCGTTAAGTGGAAACCAAGGGAGTTTGATGCATCTAAAAACCCTCTGGTAGCTGTTAAATGGTTGGCGCATCTAGAGTACATCTTCCGAGTGATGGGTTGTCCAGGTGTGCAGAGACCGAGGTGTGTAGTACACGTTTTGACAGAGACAAATGTTTGGTGGTGGTAGTCCACTGACGGGGCCAGACCTGAGGGGTCCCCACCAGCCACTTGGAAGTTCTTCAAAACTGAGTTCAGGGCTCAGTACATTAGTGAAGAAGCCCAGTAAAAGATGGTAGAGGCTTTTGCAAACCTGAAATAGGGTGATGACAGTATTGCCGGTTATGAGAAATGGTTCTCTGAGCATAGTTATTTTGCTTCAGAGCTAATTGTTACAGAGGAGATGAAAATTAAGAAGTTCATTGGGGGACTCAAGTTGGAGGTTGCCCAAGATGTTAGGGCATTCGCTCTGAAGACTTACGCCAAGACTGTGGCATTGGCCAAGATCTATAATAGGAAGTACCCTTTGGTGAAGACCCTAGTTGCAACAGCTTAGAATGTGGCAACTAGTTCCAAGCAGAAAAGGAAGTTTGAGCCCTTTAGGACTTCTAGGCAGAGAGGTCGGCAGCAGCACCGTCAGGGCCATTTCTAGGGCAAAGATTAGGGGCGACAGCAGAGTCGTCAGTAGGGGGCCGCTAGGCATCCACCCCAGTGCCGGACCTGTGGTAAATCTCACTTCGACTTGTGTGAAGCTTCTTATAGAGCTTGTTATAAGTGTGGTGAGGAGGGGCACATAGGCAGAGTGTGCCCACAGATTGGAACTGATGTTAGACCGGCTCAACAGTAGGGCCGCATGTTTGCCATGATCCGACAGGAGGCCGAGAGGACAGATCCAGCTGTCACAGGTACATTACTTGTCTTAGACCACTATGCATATGTACTATTTGATTCGGGCTCAACCCATGCGTTTATTTCTAAATTATTTGTTAGTCAATCCTATTTGGAACTTGAACCTTTAGGGTTCGAGTTGTGTGTGGCAACTCCTTCGGGGGAGTTAGTATGCTTGCTAGTGAAAAGGTTAGAGACGGCCAAATCTTGGTATCTGAAGAGTTGTTAGCAGCCACCCTCATAGTTCTGCCTATAAGTGGCTTTGACGTTATACTTGGCATGGAGTGGTTAGCGGAGAACCATGCGATGACTGACTGTCGCCAGAAAGAAGTCGTGTTCAGGCCGCCCAAGAAGCAGAGTTTCAAGTTTCGCGGTGTCCAGGGCAGAGTGTGTCCGCCGTTGATTTCTGCTTTAAAAGCTCACCGTTTTTTAGCTCGAGGAGCTAGAGGTTATTTGGCAAAGTTGTCTGCAAAAAGTCACCCTTCGTTGACTTTTGATTGAGTGCCAATAGTTCAGGAGTTTGCAGATGTGTTTCTTGAGGAGTTACCAGATTTTCCCCGCAGAGAGAGGTTGACTTCACCATTGAGTTCGAGCCAGGGACTCTCCCTCTCTCGAAGGCACCATATCGTATGGCGCCAACAGAACTAAAGGAGTTGAAGGTGCAGTTGTAAGAGATGCTAGATAAAGGGTTCATCTGCCCTAGCGTGTCCCCGTGGGGAGCACATATTTTATTTGTCAAGAAAAAGGATGGTTAGATGCGCCTTTGCATAGATTACCGGGAGTTGAACAAGGTTACAGTGAAGAACAAGTACCCGTTGCCCCGTATCAACGATTTGTTTGATTAGCTTCAGGGAGCTTCTATGTTCTCTAAGGTAAATTTGAGATCTGGTTACCATCAGTTGAGAATCAGGGATGCAGACATTCCCAAGACGACGTTCAGGTCGAGGTATGGTCATTATGGGTTTGTGGTTATGTCATTTGGGTTGACGAATGCTCCAACAGCATTTATGGACATGATGAATAGGGTGTTCAAGGCATTCTTGGACAGCTTCGTCATCGTGTTCATAGATGATATCTTGATTTATTCTAAGACCAGAGAGGATCATGCCACGCACCTGAGGCAAGTGTTGACAACATTAAGAGAAAATCAGTCGTATGCCAAGTTCTCCAAGTGTGATTTTTGGTTAGAGACAGTGGCCTTCCTTGGTCACGCGGTCTCTAGAGATGGCATTGCAGTGGACCCCGCTAAGATTGATGTAGTGAGTTCATGGGCCAGACCGACCACAGTCGCAGAGATTCACAGTTTTTTGGGTTTGGCAGGCTATTACTGGAGGTTCGTTAAGGACTTTTCTGCTAAGGCAGCACCCTTTACTCGGTTGACGAGGAAAGGTGTTGATTTTGTTTGGAATGCCAGTTGCGAAGAGAGTTTTGCTTTGTTAAAGCATAGTCTAACATCCGCACCAGTGTTGTTAGTTCCAGAGGGAACATGTGGGTTCATTGTGTACAGTGACCCTTCTAAGTCTGGGTTAGGTTGTGTTTTGATGCAGCACGGTAAGGTAATTGCTTATGCTTCTCGTCAGCTGAAGCCTTATGAGAAAAACTATCCGACTCACGACATGGAGTTAGCAACAGTTGTGTTTGCCCTGAAAATCTGGAGGCGTTACTAGTACGGTGAAAAGATTAAGATGTTTACAGACCACCAGAGCCTTAAGTACTTCTTCACTTAGAAGGAGTTAAAAATGATACAGAAAAGATCGCTTGAGTTGGTAAAGGACTATGACTGTGAGATCTTGTACCATCCAGGTAAGGCCAATGTTGTGGCTGATGCCTTGAGTAGGAAGACGTCGCATTCCAAAGCCTTGTTGAGTTCCCAGCTTCCATTGCGGAAAGAGTTAGAGCGAGCTAGTATAGCAGTGTTGTTGGGAGAGGTTACTGCCAGGGTAGCCCAGTTGACTGTCCAGCCTTCGATCAGACACAGGATCATTAATGGCCAGCTAAGTGATCTCGACTTGAGCAGGTTAATTGCCAGAGTTCAGGAAGATGGTGATATTGATTTTGTGGTAGCACCAGATGGTGGTTGAGGTTTAGAGGACACATTTGTGTACCAGCAGACGCTAGACTGCGAGCTGAACTTCTCACCGAGGCTCACAGTTCCCCGTTTACTTGGCACCCGGGGTATCGAGATGTATCAGGATCTTAAACACACCTTCTGGTGGAACAACATGAAAAGTGACATTGCAGAGTTTGTTAGCCGGTGTCTCACTTGTCAGCAAGTGAAGGCTCCTAGACAGAAACCCGCAGGTTTGTTGCAGCCACTGAGCGTGCCTCAATGGAAGTGGGAAGAGATCTCCATGGATTACATTTCTGGATTGTCGAGGTCACCAAGAGGGTTTACTTAGATCTGGGTTATTGTTGACCGTTTGACCAAGAGTGCGTACTTCATTCCCAGAAGGATCACTTGTACCGTAGAATAGTGGGCACAGTTTTCTTGGAGCAGATCGTTCGGTACCATGAGGTGCCAACGAAGATTGTGTTTGATCGAGATTCTTGCTTTACTTCTAGCTTCTGGAGGGCACTCTAGAATGGTTTGGATACTGAGTGCAGTTTCAGCACAGCATTTCATCCACAGATAGATGGGCAGATGGAGAGAGTGAATCAGATTCTTGAGGACATGTTGCGAGCCTGTGTGCTAGATTTTACGGGCAGTTGGGACCAGTACCTGTATTTGATGGAGTTTGCCTACAATAATAGTTACCAAGCGACGATTCAGATGGCTCCATTTGAGGCCTTATATGGTAAGCGTTGCAGGTCTCTAGTGTTCTAGGAAGAGGTTGGTGACAGACAGGTTTTGGGTGCCGAGTTGTTACAGCAAACTAACGACGTAGTTTAGAAGATTAGGGCTCGTATGTTGACAGCACAGAGTAGGTAAAAAAGTTATGCTGATGTTCGGCGTCGAGACTTGGAATTTGAGATTGGCCAGCATGTGTTCTTGAATGTCGCACCGATGCGTGGAGTTTTGAGGTTTGGCAAGTGGGGCAAATTGAGCCCCAGGTTTGTGGGGCCTTTTAAGATCCTTGAGCGGATCGGTTCGGTGGCTTACCGGTTGGCCTTGCCTCCATCTTTGGCAGCAGTGCATAATGTTTTCTACGTGTCGATGCTACGTCAGTATGTGGCAGATCCATCTCACATTGTTGATTATGAGCCGTTAGAGCTGAACAAGGATTTGAGCTTCGAGGAGAATCCAGTGCAGATTTTAGCCTGAAAATGCAAGACTTTGGGCAACCGGGAGATTAACCCAATTAAGGTTCAGTGGAAGAATCAGAGAACAGAGGAAGCCACGTGGGAGTTAGAAGACAAGATGAGGACACATTTTTCGGAGTTGTTCCAGTCTTAGGACTTTCGAGGACGAAAGTCTTAAAATGAGGGAATATTGTAACGACCCAGTTTTCCATTCCAGTTCTCCAGGTATATTCGGTCGTTTATTCGGGTGTTCGGTTGGACCGTTAGGGCAGTTTGAGCTTTAGGGGCATTTTGGTAATTTTGGCCTTCAGGGTTCAGGGCTATTTCTGTCTTTTGATAAGTTCGGGTTATTGCTGTGTTTTCAGGTTTCCAGGATTAGAGTTACTTTTTGGGAAGCTTGTAGGTCTTTTTGGTTAAAAAGAGAAAAAAAAGGGAAAAATGGTTGTTTTTTTCTTCCTTCGCTGGGACTCGAAGCCGAGTTCTCTGAAAACTCTATTTAAGCCCCTTATTTTCCAAGTTCCAAAACCCTAGCCGAATTTCTCTTCTCTATTTGTGACTTTCTCCTCTCAAATTCTCTCTTCTCCTTCCTCTTCTCCTCAGCCATCGCCAAGCCTCTTCGCTGAGCTCCTCACCGCCGAGCAGCCTTCATGCCCGCACAGATGAACGCAGCCACATCGCAGCTCATCGGATCCCCTTCGTCCACAAACATCAGCAGCGATTGCAGCCTTGCAATCGAGTCCCCATGCTCAGTCCCGCACATCTTCACCGAGACGTTTCGTGCCTCAGTCTCTCTTGCACATCCGCAGCCTCACAATTGCCCAGTCCCATGCACCCTTCACCGAGACGTTTTAAGCCACAGCCCGTTCGCCTCAGGTACGTTTCGCCTAAAACCTTTCTCGCTCACCGTAGGTATTTCTGTGGCCTGATGTTAAGATCCGTTGACCTTGTGCTATTCGCAGCCTCGCGGTCGCCATCTCGCTTCGCCGCTCGCCTTTGCACAGCCCTTAGTCGCATGCTCGAGTTCGCAGTCGAGGCCACGCCCGTTCGCTTGTTCGAGCCGATCCTCCGTGCTGCGCTAACTTTCAGTTTTCGCCTCAGCGAACCCTTCGCCCCAGCTAGACATTCGACCGTAGATTCGCCCTCACCGAGCCTCGCCTGCTATTGTTCTCGCGCACGTCCACGAGCAGCTTTGCCTTCGCCTTTGCCGAAGCCTTGTTGCCGAGCCTGTCTTCTCGATTTAGGGGTATTGTCTCCCAAGCCTTGTGTGTTGGTCGACTGTTTGCTATGCTGTTTAGATGTTAGTTAATTGTTTGCTACTATTATGTGCCTAGGTTGTTACTTGTGTTGGTATTTTGCAGCTCAAAGAGCATTGCTTGTGTATTCGTTCTGCTTCCTTTCCAGGTAAGAATTTTCTTGCTGAGGTTGTATGGACCCTGCGCTTGCCACTGATAGTTTTCTGGTTGTGCGTTATTGTTTTCTGAGCATGTTAGTGGATATGTGCTTGAATGATGTTTCTGTTGATATACTTGTTAGTGGATAGGTGCTTGAACGATATTTCTGTTGATATGCTTGTTAGTAGATAGGATTGTATGGCTTGTCTGATAGGACCTGGCATGTAGAATGTTTGTACCCTGATTTGCACTTTTCTGTTTATAGTGACTGTTATGTTTATCGACTGTTGGCATTCTGTATGTTATTGTGCAATGTTATTGATGCTGAACTCTGTTAGCACTAGGGTACTTCTTCTTAGCTAGATCTTGTTAGGTTGTCATCATCTAGAGGCTAAGAGTGGACCAACTTGTGTCCCCACCGGTCGAGCTGTGAGGACATATTCCTTACCCCCGACAGCTGGGTGTGGAATAGCTACCACCCCGACATAAGCCTAGTTTGTGGCCTGCTAGAGCGGGGTCCTTTCCTTGGTGCAAGCCTGCCTTGGGACGACCTTTAGCTTCAGGCGTTGGGTGTAATTCAGGCTGCCACAGTATGGTGTCAAGGGCCTCCCGCCTGCTGTGGATCAGTGCTTACCTTTCCGAGTTTTAAGCATGCGCACCTGAACCGGCATAGTTTGTGTAGGCCTACATTTATCCGGTTTGCAGGAGCATGCGGTGTGCACGTATGTGCATTAGACACCGGGAGGAGAGCTTCCTCGGGCTAGTGTATCATTACACCTTTCCATTCAGATAGAGCCCGACACTTGGGTACTCTGCCAAATGTCCAGGATCAACATAGTGAGCTGATCACCTTAGCCGAGAGTTGGAGACTCTCGAGATTCTGGGGTATATCGATATCCTATTTGGAGATCCACAGTGGATCCTTAGCCGAGAGTTAGAGACTTTCGATGGTTTGAGCATGCTGTGATTGTACTTATGTTGAGACTGCCGTTGTGATGATGTTCTGCTTGTATGCTAGGATGCTAGATGATGTGACTTGCGTACTGTACCTCGATTGGGGATTCTTACTAAGTGCCTTTGTACTCACCTTTATTTCTGTGATTTTTCCACCAGGTAACTTGGGACAGCACCGGGGCGGCTAGAGGAGCTGACTGATCATGGGAGTCTGCCACATAGTCTATTTCGATTATTTTATGTTTTTAGCATGTTTAGACTATTTTGGGAGAATTGTTTTAGTTTGTTTTCATAGACTCTGGCCAGAGACTTTAAATTATATTGGTTTTAATAACGGTTTTTGGATTGCTATTTTCCTATCAAATGTTTAAGTTTCTGTTGCTTGTCTTACTTACCGAATTTAATGGTTTTTAAATTCATGCATGCTAAGTAAGGACCAGGTTTATGACCATTTTAGAGTCGGGTCTTTACATGAAATCTCGTATAAACACAATTAACTAACCTCATTTATGTTATATTAGTAATTGGCCAAAAATACTAATTGAAGTCAATCAATGCACAATCCATTAAATTAATTTTATATTTACAATCATGATTAGAGTCAATGGGTGACATTGATTTAAAAATATATGTTTGACAAATTTATCATATTTGTAATTACTTTCAAAAGTCCCTAAAGTTGAAATATATTTGATTAAATTTGTTATCTGTCGTAAATTCTTTTAAAATTATATATTATAGATAAAAGGAAGATAAGATTTTCCAAGTTCAATATAATGTAGATGCTTTCATAAATTTAGAAGTGAGTAAGATGTGGATCACAATCATTCAAGAAACTAGGTCCAATAAATGGACCATTATTCCAATGATGCTAAATAATTAATTAATGTCTGAATTTGACATATTAGCGAACGATCCTATCACTCTATTTTCCCCTCTTATTTTTTGAACGTTTAAATTTTATCTTATCGATAAGTATCCAGGAACCAACGAATTATTGAGCAGACAGAAGAACGGTTAGCAGATTTCTGTAATTATTCCTGTATTAAATTATCTACAGAGAAAAATAATTATTTTTTAAAATTAATATGCTTCGTCAAATGTGGTTCCTTCATTATCCGGTCAATTTACCAGCACTTTTGATTATTTTCTTGAGATATTCCATCTGATTTTAAAATTATTCGAATTTGAATGAAACTTGAATAAAATTAATTATTAAATAAGTCACTATCATAAGTTAAATTTATAATATTTTATTTTTATTAGGTTCTCTAACCCATACTAACCCATTATACCGGGTGATTGGATTTTGGGGTTTGGGAAAAAATAGGACAAGAAGAGGAAATTAAAAGGAAGTGGAGTGATTTGGAAATATGGAATATTTGTTTGAGAATTGATATTTTAGAAAGGACAGAAATTTTTTTTGAGATTTGTGTTTTGAAAAAAGATCTTTGAATTTTTTTGGGAGAAATTGGTATTTATGAGAAATTTTTTTTATTTTATATTAATTTTTATTGTAATAAAGTTTGATTTGATGTTTTATATGATTAAATATGTTTGATAGGATGTGAGGAGAAATTGGAGAGAATTGAAAAAAATTGTTATGTACAAAAAATAAACACCGGATTGGATAATTTTCTTTCCTCACCTCTCTCAACTCCTAAATACAATTACCCCTACATGTCTTTCTTAATTAGAACATCTTTTTTTCTTTAGAAATTTACTTTTTCATTTTATATATATCATTGTATTATAATTTGCTAATAAAGGTAGATTCGTAGGTTGATTTTTTATTTTTTTGAAAAAAAATAGTTCATTAACTTTAATTGCAATGAGCAACAAAACGAAATTACTTGAAAGATCTCCGATTGTGTGCAATAACACCATTATCATAATCTTTATAGATTTTAAACTTTTTACACCAAAAAGCAGCAAATGCATGGTTTAACATCTTCCTGAAGTTGAGCAGGGCCGTGACATCCTTGAAAATTCTAGAATTTCTTTCACACCATATAAGCTACAGAATAGCCACATCTATTTTGGTCGGCCATATTCGTGGGCTGAATTAAGTTAGGGTTATATGTTTCTTAGATTTACTCAATTGTTTGAATGTATTCTTAACTAAATTCGAATTTTTCACTTTTAATTATTGTCAAATTTAAAAAAGTTTTTTAACTAAAATGATTGTCAGTTAAATAATAAATCCAACTTAATCTAATCATTAAATTAATTAACTCCTTCCTAAACTTTGATTAAATTTGTTAACCTTACTTTTTTCAGTTAAGAAAGAAGCGAATCATGAGACCGCGCAAAGATAGATGTTTCTGTCAATTTTATTCTTGGAACGTGGCCGAAGCAAGGACATGCACTAATTAAATTTTTTCTTTCATAATTCAACAATATTTAAGACTTGAATCTATGACATATGATGTTACTTCTTTTGGCACTAGCATCATTTTGTTGCAGTATGTTTTATTGTAAAGAAAAGTCTTGACCATTCTTAATCACTATTTTCATAGAATCAACCATCAACAAATGGCGCTGTAAAATAAAAAAGAAAACAAAATCATGAAAGCTAGTATTTAGAGTGGATAACATATGTAAAAATTTGTTAGTCGTTGTCTTTAACATCATTAACTAATTTCATTAGCACAATTTGAGTTATCTTGTAAGAGTTCTTTTCAGAGCCATAAAAAAGTCTAAGATAACAAGAGGTTGCATCTTACAAGTAATTAACATTAACCAACTTATGTTAGTAGCTCAGCTTGCTTTCTGTTCAATGGAAGGGATAATATTGGGTTAGTATTTCGCTTAAGCCAAATTGCTAACGTGTTGTGGTCAATACAAAAGGTTGATGGTTGATGTATATATCATTAAATAAAATTAGGTAAATTATTACAAATAGGCAACTTGTACCATAACAATTATAATTATAGCATTTTTTAAAAAAAAAAATACTTCATTTACAGGAAATATTTATTCCTTTTTTTATAATCTATAATTTTTCTTATTTTGATATGTTAAACTTAACTGCTTTCGATCAATTGAAACTAATTGTTTTTAATCATTTAAACTAATGGATGGCTATCAGTTTAGTTTATTTTAAGCGTGGATATTTTAGTCATTTTATAGTGATCCGCCTCATTTTCTTATAAACGAAATTTTTTCAAAATTACGTAATTCATATTATTTTTTTAGTTTTTTACATGAAAATCCCCATTAGTATAATTATTATTGCAAGAAAAAAAATTGAAGTGGGTAAAAGGTAACTTAGAAGACGGCACTTTTATTGAATAGATATATATGGAACACAATTACATGTTTAGTTTACACGTATAGAAACATCCCACCTCTTCTTAAGGTGCAACCAGATCGATATAATAATAAAACCATCTAAAACTTGGATATTAATTCATATATGATACACTTGAAACTGAGACGAATTGAACCAAATCAAATCGATTCAAACCACATTATGTTTTTAATATATATAGATAAGATAGAAAAGGATGTTTGGTTTAATTGAGTCTTCTGCAATTGGATCTAATTTCTCCCTCGTCTCCAGTTTTAGGCTTGAAATTTCCCATATTGATCATGGACTGGCCGAAGCTGTCGAAGAACTGTTGTTGGTTGCCGGCGAACAAGTTTACGATTTGGACAGTATCCCTGTCTCCTTCAGAGAAGAGGACCTGGTCGCTGCCGAGAAGGCCAAAGTTGGACCGAAGATTAGTGAAGTAGTTTTTGTCGAAACCATTGGGTGTGGTCGGATCGAGATTAACAAAAGTGTCTCTGCCACTGGCACAAACTCGACGCAGCTGGGCTGCATATGAGGCATCCAGTGTTCTATCTGGGGCTGAAACGTTCAATCGTCGGTCGAAGAACCGACATCTTGACCGCCCGAATGTGTGAGCACCTATCACATTTTCAAACAAATTGTTTCAACATAAACAAATATTAATGAATTCTGAAAACAAAAAACAAAATAAATGTTAATGAACGAATAATCAAATAATGAAAGAATAAGCCAACAATGCACGATTCAAGCTCATGACCTCTTATTCATGAGAATACATTAATGCATCTAACTATTGTCTTTGTTGACCATTATCATAATATATATTTGAGGTACATATTATTAAAAATATTATAATGGAAAATCATAAAGGTTCTATTATAGTATTGGTTATTATAACCATCTTAAAAATTATTATATTCTAAAATAAAACTTAAAAATTATTATCATTAAAATGAAGTGGTTATGAAATAATTCAAGAATTATTATAATCCGAATTGAGTAATTATAATTTAATCCACGTTGCCCAAACAGCCCCTATTATCAACCACAAATGAGAATATCCTTAGCTATTTCTTAGCGAACTACAAGGCTATGTCACTGTGGCCGACACAAGAAATAAGATATATAGAATCTTTTCACATACATCATTGTCATAAGTCATATTTTAGGGTCAAAACAAAAATACGCTTGCTCAATAATTCTAAAAAGATAATGTCTAGAAAACACCAATGATTTTTAGTATTTTGAGAAGCAATATTTAGAGTAAAGAGACTCATATCTATTTGATACTATTTTTTTTTTTCTTTTTGAAATAAGTAATATCATAAATGAGTTTCGAATTCAGAACCTTGAAAGTAAAATATTTTTAAAATCCAAGTCTTTAATTGTTGTGTCACCCTTTGGAACATATTTATTTGATACTTAAACTACACCTTTTTAATACTATAAACAAAAACATACTATACCTTTTTGACAATAAAACTTCCTTACCAACAATTAGTAATTAAGAATGTTTCTTTTAACCATTGTTAAAACTTTCAATGTTATTAATTAACAAAATAGGAGAAAAAAAATTCTCTTATTCCTATGCTTCTCTCCCATGGTCGGATCAATACATAAAGAAAATGAAATTTTGAAAAAGGTGACGGAACCATAATTTAATCTGTGTTCTTATTCATTTCTTAATGTGGATTATCAATTTCTGAAATTGAAATAGTATATATGGGTTTAGACTT
The DNA here is from genome assembly GCA_037833695.1 of Sechiopsis laciniata. Lineage (NCBI taxonomy): Eukaryota > Viridiplantae > Streptophyta > Magnoliopsida > Cucurbitales > Cucurbitaceae > Sechiopsis > Sechiopsis laciniata. Next base: position 8,368,353 of record JBBMKA010000001.1, read on the forward strand.
TCAGAAGTGTAAATATAGAAATATTATTTGAAGTGAAATGATATGATTAATGATTATCAATGAAATAAAATTCAAATATTCTATCACAAACAATTATTGTAGACCAGACAAATTTTGACAAATGTTTCTTGGATTGGTAGATCGTGACCATAATTAAATTAACTGTTTTGAGGATATATTATAGTATTTTGGGAAAATTTTGCCAACCAAATAATAGAGAATAATATATCGTCCGAATACGCATAGTTTAATTAGTATTATACTCGAATTATAAACAATACTAAAATTGAAATGAGAAATATTTAGTCGCAAACATATGACCTAAAATATGAAACCTATTTATGTGACCAAATATTACAGATATTCTATTTTTTTTAATTTTATCATTTTAGAGTTGAAATAAAATAGAGAGAATTATATATCTTGCAATCCCTTAATATTTTTCAACTAAGATTAAGTAAAAGAATCGTAAAAGTGCTATAAAACCTCAACAAAAAGTAATCATAATGAGGATAAAATTGTGATTAGGACATTTATAGTTTTTTTTATAGAAAAGAATACATAAAACATGTGCACACAACAAACCACATATTGCCAGCTACTACGCAATATATGATACAATTTGGTTCAAATAACTTTCAATTTCTTTGTTTGACTACTCTAGTTGATCATCATTAGTAAAATACAAAAATATGCGTCACTTTCAATTATAGTAAAAAATGAAGGAAAAAAAAAACTAAAAAGAATAATCAGAACAAAATAATTTTTAAAAGGTAGGAAAAGAAAAGAAATGAAAATTTCGGTGAGTTAGACGTGATGATTTTGAAATCCGACCAAAACAGCATAATGAGAAAGGAATCAAAAGCAGCCATGCACGTCGCAACAACAGCAGTGTGGCTAACAACAAATTATCCAATAATATCATCATATAATGTAATTGCTTTATATAGATTCAATAAATTTTATGTCTTTATAGTTAAATCATATAGAACTGGGGTCACCCAATAACTAAAAAAAAGAAAAGAATTCCTTGAAGAAGAAAACAACCATTATAGATGGTTTATTAGTCAAAAGTCTCTTTAAAAAATAAAAAAAAATGACTGAAAAATAAAGTGCGCATAAATTAGTCTAAATATTCACGTACCAAAATAAAGTTAAAATTTTTGTAATGCGATATTAATTTGATTGAAGATATTTATACTGGCCTGATAAAGCAACAAGATCAGTAGAATCAAGATTCACAGCATGGAACTTTCTTTTAAGAACTGTGACATTCTCGAAGGGACTTGGAAGCCCATTGATCGCTCCTTGTAAGTTGGCCGATCGGCTATCTCTTCTTCCCAGTTGAACCTCCCAACACGGCCCACCTGCCTGAAAAACACAACCATTTTCTTTACACAAGTTTTTTTTTTTTTTTTTTTTTAAATAAGGAATTATAATTTGAGTAAAAATGATTATTAATTATTTTAATTACCAAGGAAACAGCTTCTACAGAAGCTATGGCTAAGATGTCGGCACAAGACACAACTCCAGGACAAGCCTTTTCCAGAGCAGCTTTGATGTCATTAACAATGTTAAATCCTGTAATATTGGCGTTTCCAGGAGCAGCTAGCTCGCTCACTACACCCGGTTGGTCTACTAGTAAAACCGACCCATCACAACCCTAAAAATTTTAACCGTTAAGAATCTCACGTTAAAAAAAGTTAAAAAGTACGATTTTTTTTCATTGTCAATTGATTTAAATAACATTTTTAGTAGAAATAAAGAAGAAAAAGCTAAATTTACGTCAACAAAGCAGTCGTGGAAGTGTAGACGGATGAGCCTAGCGCCAGCGCGGTCGTCGGTCTGCAAAGCTCGCCGCACAACGTCTCGCACAATGTCAAATACATAGGGGCAGGAGTCGTCGTAAAACGTGGGACAGAGTTGAGCTTTACAAGCTCCGACCATCAACCCGACAAGCAAAAAGAAGGCAATGGGTTTGAAGGAAGGCATTATTCTTTTAAGGGAATCTTAGTAGTAGAGATGGCTTTGGTGAAGTGCTATGCAAAAAGGCACATCCTTTTATAGATTAAAAAAAGGGCCCTTTTTTCATTTGAGAAAAAATAAATAAAAATATGTGAGAAGGTTATGAATAATGACAAAGGTGGTGGTGGCGGCTAAATCACCGGCGATGGTTTACGTGCTAGGGCCGATGGAAGAGAATATTCGTCCGTTTACTTTTCAAAAATATTGGAAGGGAATTATAAATTTTGAAACCATAATTATGTGTTTTTTTTGTGTGTGTGTTTATTTTCGATATTTTTGTGACACAATGAAGCCCTGTCTAATGTATGTATTGGTGTAGTTAACAAATAGGACTTGATGATGGCTGTAGTCAATTGGTACATGTAATTTTCTTGATTGAATGAAACATCCTCTCTCAGACAAATTTGAATAGTTGTTTCGATAGTGACATTCAAAATATATACATGTATACTTCAATCGGGAATACCATGTATAATAGTTATATTTTTGGAAATGAAAAAAGTTGATATAAATTTGTATACGGATAAGGCTTGGATGAATATTGAGCTACACCATTTTTATGCAGCCCAATTAAACCGTATGATAGAAAAAATAAAATGATACTCCCCCAAAAGAAAAAAAAAACAGATTTTTTGGATTAAACAACCAAAAAAAAACTTAGTGCTTTTTTCTTGCTTGAGTAAGAGATTTCAATACAAATAAATCAAGATTTTTTTATTTTCTTGCTTTATTTGTATTGAAATCTCTTTAAACTTATAAATTTTATGTGAGCTTTTAGTGTTGGGTTTATTATGCTTCGAGTTTAATTAAGATGTGTTATGCATATCTTTTTAAATTTTATTTGGTTGTTTTGTGCTCCTTTAATTTAATAATTATTCTCTTTGTTTGTAGAACGTAGCTGACACACACCAAATTAACTATATAAATTTATGTTCATCCTTTTTATTTTATTCTTTTTTTTTTTGTCCATATTTGCTTCTGTCAAAACAATTTGAATGGTACCTTAACCTACTTTTGTCTAATAAGGCTTTCCACATGTATTTGTAAAATAAATCTATAGTTAGTATTCTTTAAATTATTTATGTCTCGTTTTTTGTTTTTATCTCGTCTTCTCTTTTTTTAACATATTATTAATATTCATCTGAGTGTTTTTATTCGTTTAATTTGGTTTCAATACTTATTTTCATGTCTAACATTTCATACTTCTATTTTCAAATATTTTTTTATAAAAGTTTGGGGGTTTTATTTATTTGGTTTAGACAGAAAATTTTACATAAGATCTTAACTACTCTATTCATAATGTTTTTTAATAATTATTTTACAAAAGCTTAACCACTCTGTTGACAAATTTTATTAATTATTTAACACAATATATATAGACGTCTTAAAATTAAAATGACAACATGAATACAGTTTTTATTTAACGAGACATTATGAATATCGTTAATTAGTAGTAACTAGTACATCTCTTGCAAATTGTAGATTTAAACTTTTATTCTCCAGTTTTACTAGAAATATAAAAAATAAAAAGATTCTGCAATTGTTGGGTGGTTGGAAGATTGTGATTTTGCATTTGCAAGTAGTTTATAAAGAAGTGCATGTTTAGGAAAATAAATAAAGAAATAAAAGAGAAATCGATGTTTATAATTGGCAGGGGGTCCCATTGTCCGAAAAAGTCAAGAAATTTATGAGTGATTACTTTTCATGTTTACAGATTAATACAACTTATAAAATATGCAATTAAAAAAAGGAATAAAATATAACTACACTGAGATTTATTTTCTAACTAGCATTTTTAAGTTTAAACACATAAAATTAGTGTTTATGAGGAGTAAGAATGGAGAGAACGGAGTAATTGTTGGGATTTTCTGAGTCTTATTAGTTTAGCATCTTCCTTGTAAAGATAAAAGAGTAACGGCTAGTGCACAAGAATGTGAGGTGATATCGTTATTATAAACGAACTTGGTCTTCGAGAAATACTCTCTTCAATTAACTGTTAGGAAAAATTGACTCAATGCTATCAAAATATAATCAATCCAAATTCACAATAATTTAGACAAAAATATTCTTGTCTTTCTTAGATCAAATTTGAGTTACAAATTGCACAACGAAATTATCAATTTGAAACGACGAGCTTAAAAGCATCGATAAAGCAACCTAAACTTTCAAGCAACAAGAACGATAATTAAATCAAGTTTAAGGGATGAGAAAATTAACATCGAATTTATACTGGGTTCACCCAATGAAGGCTACCTCCAGTCTTCTAATACCGATGCAAGTTCCACTAAAATATCATGGAGAATGATACAAGAGTTTTACAATAATCAAGAATGATCTCTCTCACTTTTCTCTCAAGGAAAAGGCTCAAGAATCACTCAAGAAAATACAAACTCTTCAATGGACAAAATCACTTTTGCAACCACACTCAAAGAAAACAAAGAAGAAAAATAAAACTTTCAAATTTCCTTTTTTCCTTCTTTCTCGTCAAACACACAGGGGGTTACTGACGTTTTTTTTCATTTTATGTTTCAACTCACTGTGCGACAGCCTCAATCTCACACACACACATGGCAATTGAGTAAATTCTCAATTTATATCAAGCCTTTTATGGCTGTTGTAGAGCAAAAGGAAAGAGAAGGCTAATGGGCCCACATCGGCTCATTCTTGTTTTTTACTCCAATATTAACAATCTCCTACTTGGAGACAAAACAAGCAACATGTCTCCCCTGCAACGGTAGCAACTCTTCTTCTACTCATGAAGAAGTCCAACTGAAGTTGTACACAACTTCAGTTTATCAACAGGAACAGTCTTGGTAAACATATCAACTGGATTCTGACTCCCTAGAATCTTCTCAAGCATTAATAATCCATCTTCCAAAGTTGATCTGATAAAATGGTATCTAACATGTATATGTCTCGTTTTCGAATGAAACACTGGATTCTTTGCCAAATGAATAGAACTCTGACTGTCACAATGCAAAGTTTCCTTACCCAGTTTCAAGCCAAGTTCATTAAAAAAAGACTGAAGTCATATCATTTCTTTACTTGCCTCACTCACTGCAACATACTCAGCTTCTTTAGTAGAAAGAGCTACTATCTTCTGCAATCTCGAAGCCCATCTAATTTCAGTATCACCTAAAGTAAAAACAGACCCGGTAGTACTTTTCCTGCCATCTGTATCACCAGCCATATCTGCACCAATATAACCCTGCAGTTTAAAACTCGACTTCTTAAAATGCAGAGCATAATCAGTTGTCCCTCTTAGATATCTAAAATCCACTTAACTGCATCTGAATGTTGTTTCCCTGGTTATTGATGTACCTACTGACAACTCCCACTGCATGTGCAATGTCGGTTCTTATGCAAACTATAGCATACATCAGGCTCCCTATAGCTGAAGCATATGGCACTCTAGCCATATCATTTATGACTTGCTCTGTAGTGGGTGAGTGCTCCTTAGATAATTTAAAGTGACAAACTAAAGAAGTACTCACAGATTTTGCATTTTCCATGTTAAATCTCTTTAACACGTTTTTCACATATTCTTCTGGTGACAAAGTCAATATACCATCTTTTCTCTCAATCTTCATTCCTAAGATTTGTTTGACAGCTCCCAAATCTTTCATATCAAATTCTTGAGATAATTCATTTTTTTATCTTTAGAATTTCCTATTTGTTCGCACCTGCTATCAACATATCATCAACATATAGCAGTAAAATAACATACGAGTTACCTTGAGACCTTATGAAGCAACAATGATCTACCTGACACCTTTGAAACCAACTGTTGCACATAAAACTATCAAACTTCTTATACCATTGTCTGGGTACCTGTTTGAGACCATACAGGTTTCTCTGAAGTTTGCATACCATTTTCTCTTTTCCCTGAACTGTGAAACCTTGTGGTTGTACCATGTAAATTTTTTCATCCAAATCTCCATGAAGAAACGCAATCTTTACATCCATCTGTTCCAGGAACAGATTTTCTTTACCACTATCGGTAATACAGTTCTAATAGTAGTTAGTTTAACTATAGGAGAAAATATCTCATTAAAGCCAATACCTTCCTTCTGCTAAAAGCCTTTGACTACAAGTCTTGCTTTATATCTCTTGCTACCATCGAGTTTTTTCTTGATTCTATAAACCCATTTATTTTGCAAAGCTTTCTAACCTCTGGGTAACTCATCTAGTTGTCATGTATGATTCATCATAAGAGAATCCATTTCATTTTTCATGGCTAACTCCCACTTGACAGAATCTTCAACTTGAACCCCCTCATTATAGTATTCTGGTTCACCTCTGCTAGTCAATAATATATAATTTAGAGTAGGGGAATACCTTTGTGGTGGTCTAATAATTATGCTAGACCTCCTAACTGGTGGAGGTGGGGTTCTCTGAAATTCCTCGTGTTCCATAGTCTGTTCTTCAATTTCAATAACTGATCCTTCAGTTTCTACAATTGTTTCTTCAGTTTCCACAAATGTTTCATCTGGAGTAACTGCATTCTGATCTTCAACCCTTGTTGTTTTGGTCTCAACATCAGGAAAACTTATATTACGAGTCTTCTCTTCTTTACTCTCATCTGTATTTGAATCAACTGCAATTCTGTTCTTATACAGAACTTCTTCATTGAAGATCACATTTATGCTTTTGACTATCTTCTTATTTTAGTCATCCCAAAACTTGTAGCCCATTTCAGCACCACCATATCCAATAAAGTAACACTTTTTGGATTTAGCATCTAGTTTACTCCTGTCTGCAGCATCAATGTGAAGTATACAGGCAAAAACCTTTAAATGAGAAAGGTTTACCTGTTTACCGCTCCATACTTCTTCAGCCAATTTGAAATCTTGTGGTATGGTTGGGCTTCTATTGATCAGATAGGTTGCTGTGTTAATCGCCTCAACCCAGAACATCTTAGGCAATCCTGCATGTAATCTCATGCTCCTAGTATGCTCATTCAGCGTCCTGTTCATTCTCTTTGCCACACCATTCTACTGCGGTGTCCTTGGAACTGTCTTTACCATCAAAATACCATTGTCTACACAATATCTTTTGAATTCCCCACTAACATATTCGTCGTTGTTATCTGACTTCAAGCTCTTAACTTTCAAACCTGTCTTATTCTCAACCATAGCCTTCCAAGTTTTGAAAACAATAAATACATCTGATTTATGTTTGAGAAAATAAGTTCATACCTTCCTGCTTGAATCATATATGAAGGTCACATAATATCTGGAACCACCAATGGAAGATACTTCAGAAGGTCCCCACACATCACTGTGAATTAACTCCAACCTTGTTGGTTTTAGCTTTGCTCCTGTCTTTGAGAAACTGACTCTTTTCTGCTTCTCAAATACATAGCCCTCACACAACTTGTGTTCAACTGCTTTCAGTCCATGTAACTTCCCTATAGAGTGAAGAACTTTCATACCTTTTTCACTTATGTGTCCTAACCTGTTGTGCCACAAGTCAATTTAACCTGAATGATCTACAATGGCCACCATGTCTATGTCATTGTTGCTAACATACAAAGTTCCTGACTTGCTTCCTCGAGCAATCACCGTGGCTCATTTTGTAACCTTCCAATTTCCTTGGCTAAAACCAATCTCATATCCATCACTGTCTAACTGCCCTATAGAAATCAAAATTTTCATCATATTTTGAACATGAAGTACCTTGCAAAATTTTCAAATCAAACCATTTGCCACTTTCAATTTCACGTCACCGATCCCAATGATGTCTAAAGGTTCCCTACCAGGTAGATAAACCTTTCCATGATTTCCTGCAGCATAATTCTCAAGAATGTTACACTGACCTATAGTATAAAATGACTCACCTGAATCTATCACCCATGTTTCATGAGCACATTTCACTCTTAGAACTTGAGCATCTTGTGCCTCATTAGCAACAACGTTTGCACCAGCTTCATGGCCCTTAGTTTTCTTTAGGCCCCTGCAGTCCCTTCTCAGATCTCCTGTCTTACCATTATTACAACACTCAAATCTTCTATTTCTAGGCTTACTTCTTTTATTTTTTTTATTTACCTCGATTCCCTTGACTTTTTTTATTACTCCTGCTTCTATCCACATTCAACGTTGAACCAGAAGTAGAAGCAACACCCGAGTCCTTTCTGCGATTCTTTTCTGCAATAGCGGAATCTCTAACTTGTGAAAACTCCAATTCCTCTTTTCCACATGAATTCGAAATTGTAGCTTTCATAGTTTTCCAACTGTCAGGTAAAAATCTCAACAACAAAATCACATTTACTTCATCTGTAAAATCTAAGTCAACGTCAACTAATTTATTTATCAATAAATCAAACTCATTAACATGGGCAGTCACAGATGTAACTTCAGCCATTTTTAAAATAAAAAATCGAGTTGCGAAGTACACCTTATTATTTCTCGAGGGTTTTTCATACATGTTGGACAAAGCTGTCATTAGCTCTTCTATACTCGTCGCTTTCACAACACTACTTTGCACATTCTTTGTCAAAGTCAAGCGAATGATGCCTAACACTTTCCTGTCCAACTTTTTTCATTCAGCTTCTCCCATGTCATCCGGCTTTCCTTCTAATGGAAAATGCAAATCCTTCAAATATAGATAATCCAAAATCTGACACTTCCAAAACAAAAAATTTGTTCCATCGAAAATTACCAATTTCTCATCTCTTCCGTTCATCGTTCTACAACTTGATGCTCTGATACCACTTGTTATGCAAAATTGGCTTAATGTCGCCAAAATATAATCAGTCCAAATTCACAATAATTTAGACAAAAATATTCTTGCCTTTTCTAGATCAAATTTGAGTTCCAAATTGCACAACTATCAATTTGAAACAACGAGCTTAAAAGCATAGATAAAGTAACCTAAACTTTCAAGCAACAAGAACGACAATTAAATCAAGTTTAAGGGATGAGAAAATTGACACCAAATTTAAACTGGTTCAACCAATGATGGCTATGTTCAGTCTTCTGGTACCGATGCAGGTTCCACTAAAATATCAAGGATAATGATACAAGAGTTTTACAATAATCAAGAATGATCTCTCTCACTTTTCTCTCAAAGAAAAGGCTCACGAATCACTCAAGAAAATACAAACTCTTCAATGGACAAAACCGCTTTTACAACCACACTCAAAGAAAACAAAGAAGAAGAATAAAACTATCAAATTTTCTTTTTTACTTCTTTCTCATCAAACACACAGGGGTTGTTGACGTTTTTTTGTTTTTTTTTTCAACTCATTGTGCGGTAGCCTCAATCTCACACACACACGACAATTGAGTAAATTCTCAATTTATATCAAGCCTTTTATAGTTGTTGTAGGGCAAAAGGAAAGAAAAGGCTAATGGGCCCATTCTTGTTTTCTACTCCAATATTAACAATCTTTCATTTTGACGGAAATGATTTAATTTGACTCATCTTCTCCAACATCATCTCTCAAGTGAGTGTAGGAGTTTTTCAGACCGAGCATATAATGCAAGTACAGAATTGATCATGAGAAAGAGCTTTCGTCAGCCCAGTCACCAGATTTGATGTTGAAAGGATATACTTAATTTCGAGGAAACCAATTAGAACTTGTTCCCATACATCATATATATTGATTTCGATGTATTTATTGTGTGTGTGAAATATATGATTATCAACCAATGCTTTAGCACCCATATTGTCGCACTAGAGGATAGGTTTGTGTAGAAATGGTCTACACGTTTCTCTGAGAAGTTGAGTTAGCCATATAATTTCTGTAGATGTCTAAGCTAGTGCTTGATAATCTAATTCTATAATGGATCGGGCAATAATAGATTGTTGCTTTTATGACCAAGAGATCAACATTTCATTTCGAGCAATATATAGTAAGTGACAATGATTTTCGATAATCAAGATTGACTACCCAAATTGCATTAGAATAGTTAGGGTTTGTGTTTTAAATGCTTAGTAATTTGTAATTAAAGAACATTTATTGTAATTTCAATTGAAATTAACAAAGAGTTATTTTTTAATTCAAAACTGAACACATTAATTAGTTTAATGGTGTGCAACCCAAGGTTATTGATAACTCTTAACTAGATAGTTATTTAAGCTAATATTTTGATGAAATTCTAAGTTGATGTGCATGAATGGAGTACTTTTAGAGTTAAAATAACATTAAGTGAGGAGTTTTTCGTATAAATGCAATGCTTACCTAATTAAGAGTTTTGATTAGAAAGATTGGATTTTCTTAGGGTCAAAAGTCCAATGTTGAAGCCATTTATGATGAAATGCTAAAATCACAAAGTCTTGCTAATTTATTGTTATAATTGTAGAATATGGAATGTTGATGGGCAATTAGATGAATAGACAGATCACGATACGATGTGGAAGGCATCGTCAGCGATAGAATCTAGCAGATCAAATTGATAGAATTGCGCAAATCTAAGGATCTACTACATGAAGATAAATAGGAAATAAAATATTTCTAAATTTAAATTTTTTAATTCGCAAGATGCAATTTTCGAGGTCTATAATATGAAGAAGAAAGAGAAATGCGGAGTTGATTTTTGGGAGTGACAACAGTGATAGAAACATTTTTAGGGTTTTTATGTTTTCGATTCTAGTTGGAAACATTGTTGTTCTAGCCATCGCTTAGTGCTTTCACAAGTTCATCGTAGTTTATGTTTTGGTTTTGTCTTTGATTTTATTTGTTGTCGAACGTTGTTAGGAGTTTTTCGATTTTAGTGTAGTTGTTTATCTTTTCGTACTGTTAGTTCAATTCACGTATGGATTCTGTTACTGGATGCGTACGCCTACTTAGTAGTCCATTCCCATTTTCTGCTTGATTTCAACTGTTGTTAATTATTGCTTACAATGTCTATCGTATCTACTATGTTTACTGTTGTCCTAAATCAATGAGGAACTAAACGTTATGGATGAAACTTAAGGGAATGGGAATGTAGAGAACATGTATTAGGGATACAAGGGAGTTGTGAAGTTAAGAATGATAGTTCACTTAATTAGCATGTGTCGACCGGCCATCGACATGTACTTGTTTATTGTTTTCCTAGAGAGAGGGAACGATTAAAGGTCAGCTAGTCATGTTCATTAGTTCATGCGAGAACTCTTGCATGTTAAATGAGAGGTTAGAGATAATCATCCCACTAATGTGTGCAACATACTGTTTAAATATTGTTGATTTTGAATGAGAACTGAAGTCACTAAGAATGAATGGGAGAGCAAGTACTAGATAAAGTGAAGTGCGGAGCTGTTGCCCTACCTACTAGTTATCCCTAAAAAGTGGTGATCACATCCCAAAACCTTAACTAGAGCCTTAATTTCATATCAATATCTTTTTTAATCTCTGTTTTAATTTACAATAGTTTCATTCCTGCAATTCCTGTTAGTAATAGTTAAATGTTTAGTACATCGCATTTACTTAATATTGCACTTAGAATTTAGGACCAAAAATCTAAAACAATCACCTTTATTTTTCTGCGTGACTCTTGAGATCTAATTACCACTAATGCATGATTAGCATCTTCTGCATTTGCATTTTTACCTATGCTCAGCTGCATTTCATCTTTTAGAGTCTTGAAAAATCCAAACAATCATCAACAACATTCGTTTACATATTTTGCATAACTCTCAAGTTAGTAGTAATAATTCTAGACATCAATCCCTGTGGAGAATGATAAAATAAACACTTATAACTTGCTGTATTTCTGACCGCGTATACTTGCGTGAAGTGATTCCAAAGTCAACACTTAGCAATAGGTTAAACCTAGAATTCATTATTATTTAGTTATATTCGCATCAGGAAACCATAGACCACCTATGGAGAACGATAAAATATAAATGCTTATCATGTTTTGTAACGAACCAGGTTCGCTAATTTCCCTTTTATAAATTATTTCCCTTTTTAGCATTTGTTTAAATAACTCATTTGGGGATTAAAAATGTTAATTAAATTTTAGTGATTATAGGCTTATAGAATTTTGCATTTAGCTCAGCACATTGTTTCAGCGCCTCAAACCCCAGTGCCGTTTCACCCCCTTCATTGAAATTTGAAGCTCTGTCACTAGAAATGCACTCAGAGTCTCGCGATTCAGGCTTCCCCATCCATTACGGCGTCGTCTGCGAGAAACCAAGCCAAGTCTCATCAAAATTCTACTGCCTACCTCCACCACCTTCGACTTTGCCCAGATCTAGCGAACTCATGTCTGAAAACTCTTCCCCCCACTTGCCAGAGCTCGGTCACACAATAAGCAGTGCGTTGGCCGTGCGAACACTACGAATCGTACAAAAATCACGTGTAGATCTGTGAAAGACCCACGATCCGCCTGCTGACTTGTGATGTAACCCATCCTCTAACCTATGCGTTGACTTGCATCTGACTCGCTTGGATAGGTACCTTAGGCCCCTTGTGTTGGGCTTGTTCTTTTAGTGTATATGAGGGTTTTTGGGCTCCTTTGTTTTAGGTTGTTGTTATTATTAAAAAAAGGGCTTCTAGAATTGTTTTATTTAGGCGATGAGTTAATAAGGAAAACCGGTTGGTAATGTGATAATGTGTCAAGCTAGGGGCTGTTTTAGAAGGAATAATTATTAGTCTTTTTAATTGGGATTTTATAGAGCATTGGTAACTCTCAATCAGAGAGTTATTTAGTCCTCCATTATGGTATTTTCTATGAAAATTTGTGCATTATTATCTTATTTTGATAACTAGAATCACCTTAGAATAGGGAATTATACTCAAAATACATTGCATGTCTACCTTTAGGATCGGATTAGAAACTTAGGCTAAAATGTTAAATTATGTTCTAAATTGTGGAAGGTTGAAGTGTTGTTATTTATTTCAAGATTTTGAAATGCTGAAAGCTTTGATCAAAGCCTAAGTCAATGGAAAAGAGTTCCAAGAAGTAGAAAAGCCTAAGCTGAACCATAAAGCACTAGCATTGGAAAAATTCTAAGAACGCGATGTCAAGACATTTGATTTCCAGGACTTAGCATCTATTTCAAAAAATACCAAATTCTGCACGTGAGAATATTGAGCACGAAATTAAAGGTGCATCTGGCCCTTGAACACGTGTCATTCCCAGGCAAATGAGAGAGGAAATCAAGTATTTTGCCCTAGAATCTGAACCATCGATCTTGGATAAAATTGAAGATATAAAATGGGCATTTATGGAAAATTAGAGGGGTTGAAAAAAGTTCGTTGGCAGTGTCAGCTGGGCTAGTGGCGAAGAAGCTCTTGCATTCTTCTCAGCAGAGACTGTTTTGCCAACGTTTTACTCTATTTTCTGCACTTTTCCTAATAGTTTTCATAGAATATAATTTTTGTATTTCTTCAGCTTTGTTGGTTGTAGTTATTCTTTATAATAGATTTTCGAACAAATAATATTTGAGTAGTTGTTTAATAGCTAGGTGAACTCATTTTTGCTCACCTTAACTTGATATAAAACTGTTGAAGTTTCTTCTCTATTTATCGTCTTTGTTTTGTTTCTCTTAGCATTTACTATTTCTATTCATTTGGTGTTTAAGATTTCTGCTCTGTATTTTTGTTGCATCGATAGCTTCTACTCTGTTTTGATTATTATATCTAAGCTTTCTATTGCAAAATGTTCTCTGCATCCATATGCCTGTTCTTATTCTTTTTGTTCCGAGCATGAGCTAAGTGCATGTGGGTGAAGGTTAAGGAGAGAGTGTGTGTTGCATGTATATCGGGTAAGTAGGGGATGTTGAACTAATCATGGTAGGTATTTTAATTAAAAACATGTTTCGATTGGCTCTCCATTCATGTTTTCTTTTCACTTCATCTCAAGAGAAAAGAGGATTAGGGATCTACTATCCATGTCCACCAGTTTCATGTTTAAGAGCTCTTGCATGTTAAATGGGTAGATTAGAGGTAATTATCCTGCTGGTACACGTTTCACTATTTTATTGCTTCTAACATAGATGCGAGAGATCATGTTCTTAGAAAATGACTCTCGAGAAAGAGCATTTGATCGATTGTTGTATGGAGTTCGCTTCTCACCATAAACTTACCCTTGATTCATGTTAACCGTATTCACAACCCTTAACCCGAACCTTATCTTTGAATCGAGGTATTCCTCCTATTTTTTGTGTTCTATTTAAGTTTAACTCCTTCATAGCGACGTTTGTAGACACTATGGTAACTGTTACTATGTGTTTCCTTGGAGTTTGAGTATTGCATATGTTGTTATTTATGTTATCATCGCTTAAAGCCTGGATCAATTACTATTCTTTTATAGTTTTTAGCCTAATATCTAGTGTGGAGAACCATCAGAACGACCTTTAATTTCCCGCAATTGACTTTTTATTCAATATTAATTTGGATTATCCCTAGTCTTTGAGGAGAATGAGTATACTTTCGTATATATTTGTTGGATGCTTGAACATTGCATTTTGTATGAACCCATTGTCAGATTTTATACTTAGTATCCAACCAATAGTAACAACCGATCAAGCATATAATAGGATAAATAATTTAGGTACTCTTACTAAATTCTGGTAAGTTGATCTTCAAACCCCTCGCTCGTGGGCTTGGTTTAAGAAATAGTATTAACGCTAGGAATTTATTGTGGCACGTGTTTCAAAAAGTTCTTTATTGCCAAAGGTAAGGATTCCTTACCTGGAGTTGTGTGGACCCTGTGCATATATTTACTATTGACTAGTTTGGTTATGCTATTCTTACTTAGCTTATTGGTATGTCTGAAATGAGAAATGTTCTTATGAATGAGTTGATTTGTATCTCGATGACAGTATGTGTTAGTAGTTGTGGCTTTGACCGAGACAACATGTTTTGGCTGTATAGATTATTATGTGAATGTTGTGATGAGTAAGTGGATGTGATGATCTACCTCTAACCAGAGAAGTCGAGGGAATGTCGCATCTGGTTGGAAACGTAATAGACCGCACCGCCTCCGAGCTGGGGATATTGAGGGATATGCTGCCCCTGGTCGGGGTAAGTCAATGGGTCGTATGCCACTACCAGTGTCTCGTAGTGTTTGGCACTCTGAATGGTCTTGTAACGTAACTCGAGATCCAGTTTTTATGGATTAGCTTAGGTAGTGTGGTTGAATGGTATATCTGTGATTGAGTTGTATATGCATATTGTACCCTTGGTTAAGGATCCTTACTGAGTACCTTTGTACTCACCCTTACTATGGTTTACCTGTCAGGTAATCAGGGCATGTACTGGGGTAACTGAGCTATAAAGAGTTGTCAGGATCATGAGATAGTCCGTTTATTTATTCTTTTATTGTTTTTCAGCATGAACTATTAGGTGGGAGGTTGAATTTCATCTCCTTATTCTTTAGTAAAAACTCTAGCTAGAAGATTGTTATTGTTTCAACTGTTAGCTAGATTGCAGCTTCTTCAAATAAAGCATGGATTTGGTTTTAACTGTTTTGAGATGCCTAATTGTATTTAATCATGCATGCTGAGGTAAGAATCCATGTCTAGGACTATTTAGAAAGCTGGATTCTTACATGTTTAGAATAAACCTTTAAATTATTCATATAAGCACCAAATTTTGCATCAGATACCAAAGCACGAAGCATCGCTACTAGACCTATTGCAAAAACATAACAAAACAATCGGTTGGACATTTGTCGTTATAGAAGAGATTAGCCCAACATTCTATATGAACAAGATAAATCTTGAGGAAGATGTTAGACAATCTGTGGAGCATCTGAGGCGTTTAAACTCGGCGTTGGAGGAAGATATCAAAAAGGAAATCATGGGTTAATTGTGAAAATGGGTTTTTTTAAAAACTTACTATTAAAATGGGTCATTTTTTAAACCTATTGTCAAAATAGGTCTAATTTTTTGTCTTTATGCGATGATGACATTAGTATAGTCAGGGCCCATCTTGAAAATTTCAAAAAAGAAAGTTTGTGGTGATGACTATAGAAGAGTCATTCTCTTCTTGATTTTTGGTGCTAACTATAGTAAAGTCATCTTCTTCTTTGTAAAAAAAAATATATAATATTAATAAATAAAAAATTACTTCTTTCTCCGTTAAGCTAGGTAGGGTTGAAAAAAAACTGAAAACCGATTGAACCAAACCAATCCAATGGTTCGGTTCGATTATTTATAAGAGAATTAGATCCATCGGTTTGAAACAGTAGAAAACTAAACTTTTTCTGTTCGGTTCGGTTCGATTCGATTCGGTTTTTGGTGGAAAAACTGATAAAAAACCGAACCAAATCGATACACTATAAATAGTTTAAAAAATAAAACCCTAACCCTATCTCATAATCTCCTCTTCATGCGTCTCTCTTCCGTCATTTCCCTTTTATTTCGATTCTTACAGAAACTTGTTTCGATTCTTGCCAATCGACGATCATGTACGCGTCTCCCTTCACACGTCTCCTCTTCACGCGTTTCCCTTTTGATTCTAGTGTATGTGTTTGATTTTTTTTTTTTTTTTTTGTTGCAGATAAGGATAGAGAGCTTGGGAAAGCTCAGACGAAGATCAAGGCTTTGAAGTTGTCTGAGCAGCTTAGAGAGAAGGCACTTGAAGAGGTTAATGTTTCGGTATCTTCTTGAAGTTTCTTGTTCTGTGTTAGGTGGGATGGAATTAATTATGTAGATTCTTCTCGATTATTCTAAAGAGGCTGAAGAAATTTCTTGAAGTTTCTTGTTCTGTGTGAGGTTGGATGGGATTGGTAGTGAAATTCAACACCTCTATATAATTGGATACAAAATAGTAAGTTTTGTTTATCTCTAAATCAAAGAATCAGTGACTCTGTAATATCATCTGACTATCCTTTTTCCTTTTCTACTAAATTCATGACTCATTTTCTTGTTGGAGTCATTTTGGTAGTGTATATCTACTTAATTCTGTTATGATCTAGCAATAATTTTATCTTGTTTTCTAATGTTTTAGTTTAAGGAGAATTTTGTGGTTATGTTGTTGATGACTAATTCCAACTGGGACTGTCATGATGATAAATCACATTCTGAAACAAAATAGTAATTTTATAATTGGATACCACTAAAAAACTAAATGGGCATTTGTGAAGTGTAGGATGGAGTATTTTTCTACTAATAGGTTGGTTTGGTCTTTGTATAATTAAATTGACAAAACTCTTTCAAAAAAATTCAATAACTAGAGGTCCCCTACAATATTCTTGTGTACAGCCATATAAATTATGGTTGTTGTTCTAACAAGTAAAATATGATTTCTTAAACATGAAATTCTCCTTATGCTATCAAATTGTCAAGAAATGAAAATTATGCCATAGGATTTCTTAAACATGAATAAGGGTATGGTTTTAACCAAGAAGCCAAATGGTTACTAAGTGGTGCTACACTTTTGGCCTTTAACCACATTCTTATGTATGGTTTTTGGAATGGATATGGTTCAATCAGCTTTCTGATTTAATGGCATGCTTATTTTATAGATACAATACAACATATTTTCTTCCCACATTTTGGAAACAAGGATGTTATATTAAACCAAATGTCTTATTTAGGCATTTGATTTTCTATTATATGCTCCTAGTTGTTCAATGGAGATTGTAAAGTTATGCTCCTTTCATGGATAGTAGAAATGGTGGTCCTAGAATCTATAGGATCTATTAGATAGTCTGGATTTCATTTCACCTCAAAACTAATTGGTAGGTTTGGTAGTGAGGGGAGTAGTTCATATATCTTATAAATATCTCATTGACATTAGTGTATTCAACATGCAGCATGCAATATAATCTTTTTATGATATTGATGACTTTATAGATGGAGTCTCAAGTTCAACCTTCTATTGATATTGATGTTGATGACGAAGTGGAAGATTACATAAGAGAACATGAGGATACAATATCAGGAGAGGAAATAGAAGATATTGTAACACAAACAGCAACAATCCAATCTCTAAAGAACAATAAGAAGGCTAGGAGAACAACTAAAGCTTCAACAACATGGGAACATTTTATCAAAATTGGTACGCAATATAATCCTAGAGCTCAATGTAAATATTGTCGCTCAAATTTTGCATGTGACACTCAAAGAAATGGAACCACAAACTTGTTGAAACACATAAAAATTTGTAAGATGTATCCAGGAAAAGTGAATGAAGATAAACAAAAAATTTTAAGTTTTGTTCAACCAAAAGGGGAAGAAGGGAGTTCTTGTTTAACCACAACTACATTCTCTCAAGAAAAATGTAAGATACTGCTTGTTAAGATGATTGTGAAGGAAGAATTGTCATTCAAATTTGTAGATTCTAAAGGACTTCGATAGTATAGTAATACCCTTCAACCAAAATTTGTTTTACAGAGCCTTATGACTATTGCTAAGGAGATTTGGAATATGTATATGAGTGAACAGAAAATATTGAAGAGAGCATTGACAAAACCAAATCAAAGAATGTGTTTAACAACGGATACATGGACATCAATTTAGAATTTGAATTATATGGTAGTTACTGCACATTTTATGGATGATAATTGGAAATATCACAAGCGAATCTTAAACTTTTGTTCAATTTCAAATCATTGAGGTGATATGATTGGAAAATGTTTAGATAGATGTATGTTAGAATGGGGGATTGAAAGAATTCTAACAGTGAAAGTAGATAATGCAAGCTCCAATGACGGTGTTATTTTATATCTTGCTAGAAAAGTCAACAACTGGAATGGAGACATTTTGGGCGGAGAATTTATGCATGTTAAATGTTTTGCACATATTCTAAATCTTGTAGTTAATGATGGCTTGAAGGAGCTTCATGAATCTATTAGAAGGATTAGAAATGCAGTAAGATATGTAAGATCTTCACCTTCTCGGTTGGCAGCCTTTAAAAAAAGTGGAGCGGATGAAAAGTTATGTACCAAGAAATCTGTTTCTTTAGATGTTCCAACAAGATGGAATTCTACATATACCATGCTGAGTGTTGCTGAGATGTTCCAAAAGGCATTTGAAAGACTAAAGCTTAAGGATGAACATTATTGTATAGAACTTAGTGAAGGTGTGAACGATAATGATAAAGGAAGAAAAAAAGGACCCCCTATGAGTGAAGATTGGAATAATGCTCGTGTGTTTATAAAATTTTTAAAGATCTTTCGAGACATGACATTGAGGGTTTCAGGTTCTTCAACATTGACAACACATAGATATTTTCGAGAAGTTTGCTTGATTAAAAAACAAATTCAAATATATTTTACATCCAATAACATTTTTTTTTACTAATATGGCTAGAAGTATGAAGTCAAAGTACCTAAAATATTGGGGAAATAGTGGCAAGACAAACTTTCTCTTGTATGTGGCAAATGTGCTTGACCCTCGTTTCAAGTTTAAGTTTGTATTGTTTTCTCTTTCTAAGTACTTTAAGGAGGATGACTTTGTTAATGTTGAAGAAACTATACGTGAAGTTGAAAGGGTGCTTCGACGTATTTTTTAGAAGTATAAAAATTTTTATATGGAAGATGAGGTTGGAAATATTAAGGTTGTGAATCCGAGAAGTAATTATTTGAACATTAACAAGAATGATGAGGAGATTATGGATGTAACTTCAGATTTTACTGACTTTTTGGATACAAATGGTAATGTTGAATGTCAATCTGAATTGGATAGATATCTTTCTGAGACATGTGAGAGAGGTATGGATGCTGATTTTGACATTTTGGGTTGGTGGAAACAAAACTCTCATAAATATATGGTTCTTTCTAAGATGGCTAAAGATATATTGGCAATTCCACTTTCTACTGTAGCCTCATAATCAGCTTTTAGTACTCAAGGTAGAGTACTTGATTCTTCTCGTAGTTCGCTAGCTCTAAAAACAGTTGAAGTATTGATTTGCTTACAAAATTGGATTCGTTCCACACCTATCGACAACATTGAAGAGATTATTAATGGCCTACTGATGATATATCAATGATACTAGCAGGTATTGAATTTTAATTATTGTGATTCGATTATTTTATTCTTGATTTATACTATATTGTTATAATTTTAATATATTCGATTTGTAGAAAAGAAATCACAAGTTAGTGAACTTCATTGATGGTTGTGGCGTGAGAAGGAGAATTGGAGATGAAACGCAAATGAGTTAGTTTATTTCAATCAAATTCTTAGTTCAAAATGTTAGTTTTATGTTTTTAAATCTTTGTTCATTTATTGTTTTTTTTTTATTTTGTTTTTTTTTTTTTGTAGAGCAAGCATCTCCAATAAGTGGAATTCAACTCAATATTTAATATGTGGACTTTTATTTAATTGCCTTAATTTAATATGTGGACTGTTAACACTGTTGACTTTTATTTAATATTGTGGATTTTTATTTAACTGTCTTAATTTCAATAATTGTATGGTATTTGGAGATGTTAATTGTGTTTTTTGCATTTTTTGATTTACAGGAGTTTTGAATTTTGTTGACTGTGGGTAATTGAATTTGATGTTTGTAAATCATATATGAAGGAAATGTGGATTTTGTTGACTGTGATTGGCATTAGTAAAAGCATGTTGTGATTGGCATTATGAGTGCAGATATGTGGGTATTTGAAGAAATGTTTGTAAATCATAAGTTCCCAGATTTTTAATTTTCAAAAATGAAAAAATGAATTCAATTCTCGTTGAAATCAAAATCGAAAACCGATCCAAAATCGAACCAAACCAATAGAAAACCGATTCAATGGTTTTATACTTTATTAGACATTGGATTGGATCTATTTTTTGAAAACCAAAGATATCGGTTCGGTTATTGGTTTGGTACAAAACCGATAAAAACCGAACCGAAATCACTCCTAAAGCTAAGGGCCCATTTGATAATACATTCACTAAGGAATTATTCCACTGTTGATTAATTTATTAAATAATATTTAGAACTCACTTGGAAACTTTTAAAATAATTTAAAAGTAGGTATTTTAAAATAATATTTTCAAAATTTAAAAACCAAAAGTCAAACAACAGAATTAAAAAATATATAATTAAAATAAGTTTTTATTTCAAGTTTTAAAATATGTTTTTACATATATATTAAACGCCTAATTTTGAAATATAATATTTTAATTTTTTTTTTTTCAAATAATTTAAAAGCTAGGGTCATGGGTTCAAATATTATTAATGAAAATGCATTACAACTAAAAATATATACTTACATGTATTTAAATAATCCTATTCTAAAATTATTTTGTTATGATTTAGGATATGATTATTTAAAAGTGTGTTAGTAAGACATGATTATTTAAATGTATGTTAGTATATATTTTTAATTGTAATGCATTTTGGCTAATATATGATTTTTAAGTAAAAATATTTAAAAAATGTAATTTTAGTTTTTTTTTTTTTTAAATCGTTTAAAAATAGTATTTGAAAAAAAAATATTTAGAATATTATTTTTTAAGTTTAGGCTTTGAATATGAATGTAAAAAAATATTTTAAAAAGTTGAAATAAAAACTTATTTTAAATGTTTTTTTGAAAAAATTCTATTGTTTAACTTTTGGTTTTTAAATTTTGAAAATATTACATTACATACTTTTGGCTTTATAATACATCTTTTAAATTATTTTTAAGGTTTTCAAGTCACTATTCTAAATATTATTTAATAAATCAATCAGCAACGGATAATTTTTTTTGGTGGAGGCACTTTCAAATGAGCCCCTAGCTTAAGGTAGAAAGAAATATTCGCCCCTAGCTTAAGGAAGAAAGAAATATATTTTTTTATCAATATTATGTTTTTTACAAAGAAGAAGATGACTTTACTATAGTTATCACCAAACATCAAGAAGAAGATGACTTTTTTATAGTCATCACCACACACTTTCTTTTAACTCAGTTACTTTTTTAAAATTTTCAAAGTGGTGGTGACTATACTAAAGTCATCACCACATAAAGACAAAAAATTAGACATATTTTGATATGTTTGAAAAAAGACCCATTTTAATAGTAAGTTTTTTAAAAAGACCCATTGTCACGATTAACCCGGAAATCATCAAATGGCTGGATGTTGATGTTATTTCCTCCATATCTGATAGCAAGTGGGTCAGTCTGGTGCAATGCGTGCCCAAGAAAGGAGGCATGACTATTGTGAGAAACGAAAAGAATGAGCCGATTTCAACTAGGACAGTTATTGGATGGAGGGTATGAATGGACAACAGGAAGCTGAATAAGGTGACTAAGAAAGATCATTTTCCATTACCCTACATCGATCAAATGCTTGACTATATCACAAGGTATGTATGGACTTAAGGTAGTTGAAATACTTTGGGTCACCTTTTTACTCTCTGAAATTGGCTTGCACTCTCAACCAACGTCGATGATTTTATGTGACAATATTAGTGCCACATACATTGATGTCAACCATGTCCTTCATCAACGAACCAAACATCTTGAAATTGATCTTCACTTTGTATGCAAGCGCATGTAGACCAACCAATTATCTGTACGTTTTATGCCTTCCAAAGACTAGGTAGTTGACATTTTGACCAAAGCGCTATCAACCACAAGATTTCAAGGTTTACGAACCAAGCTCACCGTGCTCACAAGCCTATTTCGCTTGCGGAGGATGTAAAACAAACTGCTTAATAGGATTATTGTGTTATTAGTTACTGCAATCTTGTTTACTCTAGTTTAATATATTTGGTTTCTTTTATTTGTTTCTCTCTCTTATAAAAGTCCCTATATAACCATTATATTCTCCAAGTTGTTATTTTGGATAATTCCCTTTAATCAAGAATACATTTCTCCTTCAGCTCTCTTGCCTAGGGTTTTTCTCCCTTTAGAGAACACTGTTTGGGGTCAGACCAAGGTAAATCAAGTTGTCTATGAAGTGTGACAACAATAAGGTTATACTCTTCATCGAGGTTGTCAAACTTCAAATTAAAAATTCAATGATGTGTGACAACAATAAGGTTATACTCTTCATCGAGGTTGTCAAACTTCAAATTAAAAATTCAATGACTAAAATTAGACTTTGTAAAATTTAGAAAAAAAATGGAATAAATATCAAAAGTTTAAGGATCAAAATGATATCTTCATCTAATAATAATTTCAAACCTCATAAACGAAAAGCTTTATCTAATAGTATTTTAACTTTTTGAGATTAAAATATCATTTTAGTCCATGAATTATCATGCAAGTTTCATTTTGATCCTTGGATATTCAAAAGTTCAATTTAATCCTTAAACTATTATTTTTATTTTATTTTGATTCTTAAATTTTGAAAAGTCCTATTTTAATTTTAAAAAAAAATAATAATAAATTTCTACATCTTCTTCCCCCATCCCACCCATCTCTCATCAATATCTGTCGGTCTTCAAGAAAATAAAACAGAGCATAAATATCTCTTTTTTTTTTCTTTTTTCTTTTTTTTTTTTTGAGAAGATAAAAATCTCTACTTAAATCAGGGGAGAAAGAGAGTGACGGGATTGGGAAATTTGAAATGTAAAATGTAAGGGATCTGTATTTTTTATTTTTTTGTATTTGTTGGTTTTAATCCTCAATCAGTCTCTATTCATCTCTAAAATTCCGAAGTCTGTTATTTACTCTAATTTCTTTGATATCTACAAAATAAACATAGCAAAACTATTCAAATAAGTAAGAAAAATATAAAACAAATGGAGAGTTATAGCCTTAAGATGAACTAAATTTAAAAAAAAAAAAAAAATAGAATGCTTATCTTCCACATTAATGGGAGGGTTTATTACCAACAAGAAACCTTTCAAATCTTCCACATTCTAGAGGTGATTAACAACAAGAAACCCCGAGAAAAAGAATCGCAAGAAACGATCACAAGAAACAGACCCTATGAACAAACCCATAAAAAGATACCTAAGAACAGCAAGAACAACCCAATATAAAGGGGAAACGGAGAGAACCCATACGGGTATGATACAGAAGTTTTTTTACGACTTCCACAAAAGAGAGATGAATCAAGAAGGGATTTTAATGATGTAATTAGCTGAAATTGGTTTAAAAACCCTATATGTAATTCTGTTTATTTTCGTTTTCTACCTGAAAATGTCGAAAAGGAAACTTTGTGTGTGAGATCTGATTCTATAACTCCAGTCCCCTAACTCTCTTTCTCTTTAAATTTCAATAGAGATTTACATGCTCTGTTTTATTTTCTTCAAGACTGAAGTACGCTTATTGATGAGAGATGGATGGGATGGGTGAAGAAGATGTAGCAATATTTTATTATTATTTTTTTGTCACTTCCTCCGTCGTTAATTAGAGTTAAGTTATTTTTAAACTTAAGGACTATTTTTTAATTTTTTAAAAAATTTAAGTATTAAAATAAGACTTTTGGAAGTTTAAAAATTAAAATAGAATGAAAAATGATAGTTAATAATTAAAATTAGATTTCTGAAAGTTCAAGAATCAAAATGAAATTTGTATATGATAGTTGAGGGATTATTATATTTTGTATAAATAGACTAGTTACATTGCTTATGTAAATCGTTTTAATTTGATCATTATTTTTAGTTTTTGGTCTTTTCTTTTTGAAAGGTTTAGATCACTTTGATGAAATGATTTATATGTTTGTATTGAATTTTTATGTAATTTAGATCCAATGAAATTTTAGGATCGTATGAGTATTGCATTATATAAATTCTTTTTTAAATATTTGTTTCTTTTTGTTAAATATTTGTATTTTTCAGATTTTTTAGATAAAATAGTCTTTTAACTTTTAGAGTTCAAGTTGGGGTAAACGAACTCGTGACCGTGGAATAAAAATGGATTAACATTAAACCAGATAACCAATCGCACCACCGACCCATTCTAAAATTTAAATTGAATTACAACAAATCAAGACGGCACCAATTCTAAAATTTACATTTTTGTTATGACAATTAAAGTTATATATTTAGATTATTATTTTTTAATTCAAAGTTCTAAACTTGTAATTTTGTGGTTACTTAGTCATACATGATATTATTGGAGTACTACTTTTTTAGTATTTAAATTATTTTTAACATATATTTAAATAGTTAAAAAATAGATATAATTTAAACTGCTTCATCTTACAACCTTTTTCTCTTCTTTTTTTTTTTTGAAAAAAGCTTCATCTTACTACTTTAGAGTATGTTTGTTTTTTGAACATGAGAAGTGGTTAATAACCACTCCTCAATAACCCCTCGTTTGTTTTTTTGTAGTAAACAACCACTCTTAATCCCTCTTCAATCACTCTTTAACCACTCTTTGAATTTATATATATATATATATATTTTTTAAACTCTTTTATTAAATTCCACATTAAATCTCATCAAACTTATCTTTTAATCTCGCTAACATTAATTTCAAAATATTTGTTTCTAAAAACAATTTTAACTCTGTTGAAAAAGTCAATGCATTAGCTTCGTTGTAATTTAATTTAACACGGAATTCGATTTTGAAATGAATTATTTCATAAAAATTTATCAATTAATAATAATTTTAATTCATAAAAAACCTCATTTTTTTAATAAAAAATTTCATGTAAACATATTTTTAA